>WBNO01021895.1:0-30562 GCA_013400575.1 Peucedramus taeniatus
ACAACAACAACAACAATAATAATAGATTTATAATAATGATTTATAATAATAAAGATTTATAATAATAAATGTTTATGATAAATCATTACATGTTGAGTGGATAAAATCTAGATTAGAAATAAATATCTTTTAATTTAGAATGTATTTGTAAGAATATTAAGTGGATCAAGATGTAGGAAATATTTATTTTTTCTTTGTAGTAATAAACAATAATGTCTCTGTCCACCTAAATTTAAGCTGAGTGTTTGAATAATGTAGTTACTGTGAAAGATAGTCACAGAAGATAAACAATGTCAACATTGAACACATGTGCTTTGCTTCACTTATTTGAAGTTTGTCATCTGGGCTACACAGGTAGAAAAAAAAGTTAGAAATCTGATTGTAGTGATTTCACTCTGACCAGTGGGATTCCTAGAAGCTAGATTGCAGTGAATATCAACTGGAAATCAGTGGATAAAAGAACAAAAAGTGTTCTCTGGGTCCTGAGTTATGACATAGACATTCAAACAGGGCTTGCAAAAGCTGAAGCCCATCTTTAGCGTTGAGATAAAGCGAAGCTTCTACTCTTTTTGAAATATTTCAAGAGAATTGATATAGACTGTGACGCCATACAATGTTTAGGCATTTTCTGTAAATCCCCAACAACTGTATCTATCTAAGCAGATTCCAGCTATGAGACTTAGGAGAACAAAACAGCATGAGGTGAAAGGAAAATGGGCAGATGATATTCTTGATTTTCATGCCCTTCTGGTTAGAGTCATTCACAGGTCTGCATCACAAGCATTCTGTGAGAATAAACATTGACCAGGTATACTTTGAAGAATTTTTGTAGGCACTGACAGTGTTGATGCTGGTTTCTGCAGAGATATCTTGATGAGAGGGTAGATGAAACACAACAGAATTAAGTTCCAGCATGACAAATCCCATAATCTAAGCTTGGTACCTTGCTATCAGCAGGTAATTTTTTCTATCTACAATAGTAGTTTGTCACTAATGTTCTGAGGGCATGTAGCAAAGATGGAGCAGTTCAAGTTAAGAAGACAAAGACAAATCTGGATGAGCCAGAGGGATTTTGCTTGCATGAATACTATTTGAAAAGTACTTTTTGCATTAGCTGAAGATATAAAAACAACAAAAAGCATAAGGGTACAAACAAATAATGCATGTAAGTAATAGTATGGTCATGATAATTCTTCCTTTAGAGTCTGCATACTTCTTAGCCTGGTGAGAAACAGAAATATCACAGAAACTCAATTATTCAGATGACCTGGCCAATCTAAAAAAAACATGCCTCCTAAAGGAGCATTTGGCATGAAGAAAAAGATGGGTTGTGCTTTAGTCAGCACTCAATCCACCATATCTCAGTGCCCATTGTGGAAGACTTGAAATTGCAGATGCTCATCTGCGAATTATGGGGCTAGAGGAAAATGGATTTTTACATGCCATCAACATTAGAAGATACTCCTGGCCTCAGTCTAGCCTAATTTTCTCCCTTGGGGTGTGCTGGAAAACATCTGTCCTTTACTCCTTTTGAGTTGTTGAAGGAAGGGATGAAAAGCAGAAATGAAAGGCTGGTCCATGTGTGGTGATTGCTGAACATGGGATGAAGGAAATGTTCGGAATTATGTTGCTTTAAATATCTGAAGTGATTGACTGGGTTCATAATTTCTACAAATAAGAACAAAAGGTATACACTGAAATTAATATTTTAAAGGAAGTTACACCACTTTGAATATATTTCCTTGACTAAAGTTTCAGTGAGGTTGTGTCAAATGCTGCTGCCTCACCCTGAATTTTAGTGTGGAAATGTTTCCAATGTAGAAAGTCTACTACAAAAAAAATCTCTTTTCCCAGATCCTACCAACATTGCATGGGAACAATGCAGTTTTCTCTGCTTTGGCAAGGTAGAGCTCGTTTGCTATATTGTGTGAGCCTTTGATATACATTGGCTAAAGATGGTACAGCACCTAAAACATGAGTCATGAGAGCCTGTGGTAATAAAATAATGGAATCATAGAACAGTTTAGGTTGGGACTTTAAAGGTGGTCTTGTCCAATCCCCCTGCCATGGGCAGGGACACCTTCCACTAGACCAGGTTGCTCAAAGCCCCATCCAGCCTGGCCTTGAACAGCTCCAGAATGGGGCATTCACCACCTCTCCAGGCAACCTATTCTGGTGCCTCACCATGCTCTAATCTAAATCTACCCTCCTTAATCTTAAAATCATTACCCCTTGTCTTATCACAACATGCCCTTGTAAAAAACTCCAGCTCTCTTGTAGGTCCCTTTTGATATTGGAATTTTGGTATTTTAACTGGGGCTTCAGTTTACTCTTTATCATGCCTTAGTTAGCATGCAAAGGTGGTAGATCATAAAGCAAATTGCCACTCTTTGATAGAAGTAAAATAAAGTTCTAATTTTATAGAGTTACTGTCTGTCCAGGCTTGCAAATAACAAGCATTCTGTATTATTAGTTGAATATATGTCCAGGATACATTGTATTCCTTTACATGATAGAATCACTTACCTCTTGGAATGACTTAAAAAGAAATGTTCTCTTGATGTACAATTTCCCAGTATGATGGGAAATTAATTTAATAATATTTAATTTAATAAACAGGCTCAAAAAAAAAAATCCTGCAAATATTCCTATTCATTTCCTGAAGAAGTAGATGAACCATATGGACAGACAAGAAAAAATGTGTGTCAAATATTGTGTTAGAAATTACAGTGCTTTTGAAAGAGGTTTAAGGGATTGTAATAAATCTAGGATCACTTTCAAACAGCTTAAAGTCCAGTTAAATTTTGGAGTAATAGTGCTCCCTATTAACAAGGCATCTATGAAGGTCTAGGGTTGGCCAAGAAGAGACAGCAGGCCCAAGGATTTAGGTAAAATTTACATCTGTAAAGCAAATTTCAGAAAATGTTCTAAGAAGCAAATCCAATTGCAGTGCAAGCTGCAACACATTATCTACCCTATGCTTCACTATGAGACAGTCATCTGAAGAGCAAACATTTCTGGTGAGAGCAAAAGTTAAATGAATGAGACATAGATATACATACATATACATATATAAATATATGCTAAGGCTTTTGGGATGCACATTTTGGATCCTTCTTTTTTTTTTTTTCTTTTGTTTAAAGATCAAATGGTGTTTTAAGATTTTGTAGTAGGACTTTTTGATTATCTTATTAAAATAAAAAAATAGTAATTAAAAGTGCTGTTTTAAAAAATGATGTCAAATGCTTTGCTTAAAAGGTATTGTAAAAAATATTCAGTGCCTTCAAATAAGGAATTTCATTAAACAAAGAAATATGAAACTGAAGTATTATGACCTTTTTTATTCTCCCTAGCCATTTCTGGCTGAATTTATTAGTTGATTTGATTCAGAGTTCCCTAGTTCCAGTTCCCCCATAGTTCATTTACCCTACACCAAAGCTTATTTGTCCAGTTCTGAAGCCAGCCTTAAATCTCACCTCTTTTGTAACTACTCCTTGGCAACAGACTAAATTTCTACAAGTTGCAAGACTCAGAGAAGGTAGTTTGGTAGAAGACTATGTTCTCAAGACCTGCATTTTTCCTTTTAGAAGAAAAATTATTAATGCTGTGGTGCCTAGTCAGTGTTGTATAGGCAGTGGTAGTCAGTGGGGACAGTTAATATGTTGTAATAATATAATATTTCGTATCCTGACCTTTGAAAATTGCTGTCATATATATCCTACACATAGTAAATTTGTTTCACAAAGGTTGGAAGAGTTTCTGAAACATTTTGTTCAATATTAATGTGTGTTTGAGCAAAATGGAGAGAGAGATTTTATGGAAAAGAATGACATTTTCTAGGAACACTTAATTTTTTTTTTGGCTTTGATATTAAAAATATAATGTTTAAAGGGGCCTAAGTTTTTTCCATTCCAAGAAGTGAAAAGCATTAAAGGACTGGAGCATCTCTCTTATGCAGAAAGGCTGAGGGAGTTGGGCCTGTTCAGCCTCAAGAAGAGACAACTGAGAGAAGACATCATCAGTCTCTGTCAGCATCTGAGGGGAGGTGTGGAGAGGATGGATCCAGCCACTTCTCGGTGGTGCCAAGCAATAGGAGAAGAAGCAATGGGCAGAGAAACTGATGCACAGAAAGTCCCACCTGAGTATGAGGAAGAACTTTACTGTGCAGGTGACCCAGCACTGGAACAGATTGTCCAGAATGGTTTTAGAGTCTCCCTCACAGGAAATATTCAAGGACCATCTGGACACAATCCTGTGCCAAGTGTTCTGGAGATGACCTTACTTGAGCAGGGAGCTTGGATCAGATGACCCACTGTGGTCCCTTCCCTGGGAGTGGGGCATTACCCATTTTGTATGTCTGAATCACAGAATTCACAAAATCTCTGAATCTACATCTCCTCCAAGTGTCTTCACACTTTGAGACTCAAAAAACAAAGCTAGATTTTAGAGGATATTACAGACCGTAATAACCCTAGACATAATTTCCCCACAATGTTACAGCATTTGGGTTTGATTTCATTGAATGCACAACATTTGTGACTATTACAACCATCATCCCTTTACTGCATGGCACTGCATGGGGATTGTGCTTTACACACACAGCAAGGTCTCTGCCTGTCACCTGTAGCCCAGTCTGGACTGGTTCACTCCAGAAAGTCTCCCCTTGTGTTAGGCAGGTCTTGGCTCAGTTTCCCTGTACACACCTGGTCATTTCCTTGCAGCTGATACATGCAAGGGAAACCAGGTAATCTTAATGCCATTCTGTCATCATGGTTCCTGAAAGCAGAGAGGAGGCAAAGCAAAACAGTGCTGTAGAAATGAGTTTTCAGGGATATGGTCTATCAGTTCATCCCTGAGGTGCCTTAGAGTCTCACTCTGCTTTCTGCTTTCAACAAATGTAACTGCATTATTATTTTTATTAATTAATGATAATATTAATATTTATTACTATTTTGGCTGTATGTGCAGAATGTATTACATTTGATGTTTAAAAAGAGTATTTTACCATCTTTTTCAGACTGATAAAAATACTGTTTGATTCCAAGATAGCTGAAAGTGAGTTAGTGGCAGAGGTACTACATGGAAATGTCACTGCAGCAATCCTCACAGAGGAGAACTAATAATTAAATGCCTTTCAAACACTAGGATCCAAGACTCAGAGTTGCCTTGTTTAAATGCTGCACCTCCTGAAGCCCACTATGAAGTATTTATAGGATAGAGACTGAAAGGTAGTCAAACTAAGCACTGACAGTCTAAAGTAAATGAAAATAATTAAAGGAAGCAGTATAGTGTATAGTACAATTTATAGAAAGTCAGGATAAAAATAGGTGAAGATCAATATATACACTAAATTACATACATTGGTGACTATTTAACAACTTGTGTCTGTCATGTATTTGCTTTATTTACTGTGAAAGCTAGAAAGAAAAATGATCATAAAATATTTAAGAGTCAGTGTAAATGGAAAAAATGTTTTCCCAAGGTAATGGACTCCTCCAGCTATTAGGCAATGAAGCAAAGTAGAAACATTTATTTTCCAGGCAGAAGGCAGTGCTTCTGAGATAAATTTCTATGATAATGAACATAAGGCAGACATTCACTATAATGAATCCAGAGGTATCTGGTTTTACCCAGAGAGCTCAGAACAAGCAGGGGTGGCTGTTCTGCACAGCCTGGCTGTGGTGCCCAAGCCCCATTCCCACACCAGTCCTGCCAGAGCTCTGTGTGCTCAGTGTCCATCTCCAGCAGCGTGTTGGCTCCTGGAGACTGGGGCTGGCTGAGAACATATGTTTCCTTTCTGACAGAAGTCATGTTTGTAGTGTGAGGGGCAGGCTCTGACAGACTGCTTTTTACTGCACAAATGTCCTTTATTTGCTTCTTATGAATGAAAACCTTTGCAATGAAAGAAACTCTAACCCTCTTTCCCAATGGTATTTCTTGGTGACATTGCTTTTCTCCCCAGTTATTTTTTAACTGCTGCCCACCTGCCCATTTTCTTCAGAATAGTGTTTCCCCTCAACCTTCCAAACACCCCTTCAGAAATTATGCTTTTAATGCCCCTTCCTTGGGCATCTCCAATGCTTTACTCTGGGCACAATCAGCACTTTGTTTTCCTGCTGATTTCTCTCAGTTTAATTCTCAATATCTTGCAGTCTCAAATTTAATGTATATTTGACAGTACAGAGCATTTGAAAAATTCCCTGATTTCCCTACCTTTCTTAGCACTTCCTCTTTCTTTAATATTTATTCAATATTTTAACATTGCTTTTATGAATTTTCATATTTAAATATCATCTTTGGCTGGGTTTTAATTTTTTTAAAAGGCTGAACATGTATTTCTTCATCAAGTTAAAAATATTTGCTTTTGCCTTAGTAGTAATTCCTTTCTAATCCTTCAGGCAAACAGTCACTAGCCTGAAAATGTAAATTGGTATATGAGTTTTTGATTTCTTAAATACATATTTCATTGGGATATTGTCACTAGAATGGATTAGAAGTCAAATAAATAAGGAAATGCAACCTGGTGATACTTCTAAATATATGAAGGATAAACTTTAGAAAGTCAGAATTAAATAAAAGTTTCTGTCACTCTGAGCACTAGCTCAGATCAGGCTAGGCAGATCAGCCTCAACTTGTCAAAACTTCCCCTTGTGATGTGAAGTGTATGTACCTGATGCTTGGACTATTTGATCTTAAAACGTCACTGAGGCTATTTGTGCTGGGTCATATCACTTCAAACAAAGTATTTATACTCTTCTCCCTCCTTTCCTCTTATCTGATAGGTGGATAGCTCTGCTAGTGCCTAATGTAAAACCATTAAACACCACTTTTTCTTTTATCTTAAATCACTGCTTTCCTAAATGGATACTATAATCTACCTTAAAAATGGATATTGTGGATACATATATAATAGTAGTAGCTATAAACACTTCTAGACTTCCCCAAAGTGCTGTTAACACTTAACATTTTCCTTACCATTGCTCTGTTTTATGGGCACAGTTAATAAATATGGAAACACTGGAGGACTCTCCCTATGTCTGTGTTCCACTTCTGTGTTTGACAACTATCACTCAAGTTATATTAAAACATTTTGTGACAATAATAGGACTCAGGCATCAGCTTAGGCAACTTTAGGTGTCAACTTTTTAGTATTTTGTAGTCAGATTTGTTTGATTCAATCTTGTTGGCAATGTGAAGATTTATGAGTATTCACATGGCAGGTGCAGGTACCTGACCTGGCTCTGCCCACCCCAGGGTCAGATCTTGGAGCACTGGGGAGCAGGGATGCAGAAAGGGCTGGGGCAGCTGCATGCAAGCCAGGTCGTGACTTGAGGGAGTGTGTGGTAGCTGTAGTGAGGTGAGTCTGTGCTATTTGCAGGTACTGGATGAGAAATCTGTTCAGCACTGCTGGTCATAGCATGGGTTTGCCACCTCAGGTCTCAGTGAAGCTGGGGAGACAGTGCTGTTTGGTGAATTGCATTTGGTGCAGGCACTGAAACATGCAGGGGAGTTAAACCAAGACAATAATATCCCCATCCAGCTGAGGGCAATAAAAACAGTGCAGAAAGGTGGATGTTCTGGAAAACTACTGCTGTCTGATATAAAGCAGGTTGCAATGCTAAAGTGCATGCTATGCTTTCCTTAAAAAGCGAGGATTTACAAGTGATTTTCTAATTTGGACTTTAAATTTAAATTTGAACCTGTGTTTTGCATACTTTCCTCTCCCATCATTTACTATCCATCCCTTTTAAACACAGTAATGTGTCCTTAGCCCTAGATGAAACCAACTTTCTTGACTAGCTTAAAATCAGAAGTATAATAACCCAAATAATATCTTAGATTATGATGAATATCTGTACAACAGAGAACTCAGTGTGTTGAAGATCATCACACAAATGAGCAGAAAGAGGTGGTCTCCATAGGTATGCTATCTTCATTTAAGAAAAGGAAACCTAAACTACACTAGAGGTCACTGCAGATGAACCTTAGAAATTCTGAACCTCTGAATTCACTTACAGGAAGCTCAGGAAAACAAATGTAGACTGCTGCAGTCACCCTTACCTATTATTTAAAATTTTCCCCCAGTTTAGGTAAGGAAAAAAAAAAAGGGAAAATAAATTCAGCTCTGGCAGACATATTATTGTCAGACAATATTTCAAAAGCTGTGCAGGCTGGCAATACCTACATGAGGAAGAGCAAAATTTAAAACCAGTCATTGTAGTCCCAGGCTAGAACTTCCTTTCCTGAGGGGCACAAAGGATAGCCAGCAAAGGACCCCGCAGATGACTGAATGAACGCTGCTCTGCAGTTCCTCACGACTATAGGCCTTTTGTTTTGTATTACTGTGGTCATGCTTATTATTTCCATGGTGCCCAGGAGGCCTAAGCAAGGGTGAAAATCCTATTCTGTACCTCTAAACAGCTACTTGGAAAAACAACTCCAGTTCCAGAGAACTTACTGAGAAGAGATTGTATTTATAAGACGAGTAAGGTTGTTTTCAATAGTGATGGGTAAGCATACCCAAATATACCCTCACAAATACACCATTATTCAATGCAAAAAGATTTTTCCAGGTAAATAAAGAAACATGTATATTCATATAAATATAGGAAGCCATAAGTGTCTATCTCCTTCTTTTGAAAATTCAACTCTATGTACATGGAAATGGAAAACAACAGCTGGGAGGGAGGGAATTTGGAGTACAAATGAACACCAGACCCAGCTGTAGATTTGCATTCTTTGACATCTGGTGCTGAGTAGACACTGGGGAATTCTGTGACAACATGAGATTTTTTGCATCTGTCAGCTAAATCTAGCAATTCTCTTTGGGACAATTGTTATGGATGAAGTTGATCTCAGAGACCTGTTTTTAGCCAGAACAAAATAAAAAAAGAGGACTATATCTGATTTGGACCCTAATTCACAGAGCTGTCAGGTTGCATGAATTGGAATCACACATCTGTTCTACAAGAATCTGCAAGATAGCTTCCATAAAATACCAACATGTTTGATTTCAGGAGTTCTGTGACTTGGGGCCACTAAAGCCTTTCGGTGCTTAATGAAAGGAGCTAAGAGTGTGTGTATCTGTGTGTGTACACATGTATGTGGGTAATTCAATTAAAGGACAAAGACCTATACAGTTTAAAAAATGGACTTTCAACACTTCTCTGAAGATTATTGGAAAATCCTACTAAATCCAGATACTCAAGGAAAAGAAGGGTTGTGACCATATAAAGTAATCCCCTGATCAGAAGTAATCCTGCCCTTACCTTTGTACTTTTACCTCATTCCAGTACAGCTGACCCTTTTTTTTTTTTTTTTTTTCAGATGAGAAAAAATCTTGTGCCTTTGGCACTGGTTGTGCCAAACCAGTTTGTGGTTTACATGCAAACAAAGGAGTGAGAGTTTGAGCACCAGAGACATTTCACGTCATTTTACATCGTAAATCCTCATGTGTTCTCTTTATCATTGACATTATATAGTGTTTGACACTACACATTGTAAAACATCACTGCCAAATGAAATCAGATCACTAATTCATGGAATCTTACTTTAATCTGTGCTTCACAGCCATTCTTAAGAATGCATTATGAATTGAATGGCATTCAGTTGCCATTCCTAAGAAGGGAGCTACTTAAGTTAATGGGATTCTTCCTCGTATGCCACCAGGATAAACACACACCTCATATGAAAGCATTTAACCTCGCTTTCTCATAACTCTGGATAACCAGGGGTGGGTGTAGACAGGCCAGACAGTGGTGTTGTGAAGTCTGTGGCTGTGACCTCTCCACCTCAGACATCTGAGAGCACACACTGCAGCACTGTTAATGAAAGTGCCCTTTCTCGATGAACTCATGCTTCACAGTCCCTGCCACGGTATACTGCATAATCTGGGATGATGTAAAAACAATCCGCAGTGCAGAAGATGAAATAAGTCTCCTTCCGTCTTCCTTCCTTCCTTCCTCATTTTCCTCTGAGGTAGGCTGCTTGAATTGCTTTTGTTTTGGGATGACCCTTGTTCCAAGTGATTTCTGCACTGAAAGGAAAGCAAAGAGCTTTATACAGCTGCTGCCTGTAGGTCATGTGTGTGGAGTCCTCAGATATAAATCAACAGGACCATTTCTATGCTGTTGTCTAGTCCCCATTATCTGCACACACGAATCAAATTTAAGCCATTTTCAGATACAGTGATTGAACAAGTTATTGTGTTAGAATGTTGTTATTTTAATGACAAGTGCCATTGTGCTATTGCCATGAATATATGAAGAAATACTCTGAACTGCTTTGGCTCCCAGTCGTCTCTTTGCAAAGTAATCTTTGTGCTACACGTGGGGTGGCAAATGTTTCTGTAATACAGCCCCCGACTCCTTTAATTATGGCTTATTATCCTGTGAAGGAAAAAAAAAGCAACTAAAGCTCTTAAATACTATATTAATGACAGTTATAAATATAGATATTACCTTAGCAGGGCTGTAATGGAGTCTGGTATGCTGAATAAAAGTCCACAATTTTCTAAAAATATACTGCTGTAACTATGAAAGAGACACAGGTGGGAGCTTACCAGAAGAAAATATGCTTGGTTGACAACTTGTGGCTGACAAATGTTAAAACCCAATTTCTGAGAAATTCTCAGTTGGTTATAAATCAGGCATGAGAGAAACTCTGCTCCCTTGAGACAACTGCCAAGTTTTTGCTCTGGATATAGGTGCAGTTCCTTAACGACAGAATGTATTTACAGCCTGTAAGATACCTGCTATTTTTAATAATTCTCAACAAGCTAACAAATATTTTTTGTTTATATTAGAAAGTGTTGGTATGGCTGCGTGGTTTTTTGTGTGTCCATGCATGTGAATGTAACCCTTGCACATATTATGCAACCTGTGGGGGCCACAATAGGTGGCATTCAAGTCATGTAATTAATTAAGTCCAGGCCACCCTAAGGCACAAGTTCCAGGACGTGCACACATCAACCTTTCTAAAACAGGATCACTAGTTTACAACACTGACACGCCTAAGCAAGGGACTGACATTAACCTCGTGATAGATTTAAATCCTTCCAGGCAGTCTGTTTTGGATTTCCAAATGTGCCGTACTGTTCTAATGAGTTAATTCATTTGGTATCCATTTCCTCCTGTCAGCTGCTTTTGGAAAATAAATTGTGCATTGTTATCTTAGCCTTGTCTATCCTATTAATGGTTTAGGAAATGCAGCTGAAGATTATCTGTAGTTTTCTATGGCAGAGTTTGACCTGTGACAATGTAATGATCAATCACATCTTGAAGGAGTCAGAAACAGTAAAATCGTTACTCATTTTTTTTTCTGTCCGCAGTGTAGTTTTTTAAAAAAATGTTTTCCACCATTTGTGCAGAGGGGTAAAAACAAAAGTGTTGTCCAGAATTTTTGAAAAACATCCATTTCAGTGTTTAAATGTCATCCACCCAATGAGGGTGGATATAGCAATATACTACGTATTCCACAGTTCCCAGCAGTACATGAGAAGCCTTCTCTGTTGCCTTCTTGTTTGGTGTTAGTGATTATATTGGCAATACCTGGATGGTTTCTGGAGCTTTAGGGTGCTGTGTTAGGCTAGATGTGAGTGGGGATGGATGTAGTGCTCCCACCCCACAGACTCTGACAGTGCCAGACCCACAAAAGAGCATTGTTCGTAAGGACCCTGGTGTTCCCCAAATGCTCACCTCCTTCAGCTCCATGGTGCAGCCTTCACCTGTCAAATCCTGTCCCCTGCTTCCCAACACATGTCAAAGATGGCAGTACTTGTAACCTGTAATTCACTCTGGTGTGAGGCATTGTTTTTAACTGGTCCTGCCTGTTTTTAGAAAACAAAGCTACCCAGGGTGTCTCTTATTCTTGTTGAAGAGCTGAAAAAACTCCCACAAGAGACAATTCCTGTCTATTAATCTATTAGCTGGCAACAGTACCCTTCCCTGCTCTTCCCAATCCTACCACCATTTCCAAAAACATACAGTTTCTCTTTACACATCTTCCTCAGTTTCCTAGCAAGCATATCAAATCTGCCATTCTATGATTATTCCAGCAACTAATTTTTAGAAATGCCAAGATATCTTTGTTCCCTGGTGTTTTGGCTGTGTTGCCCACGTCAGCTTTTTGCACTGCTCTGTGTGCTAACCCCACTGCAGCACACAGCACAGTGTTACTCGTGCCCACACTCTCCCTTCTCTCCAACCACAATTAGATCATCTCAAAATATCTGTACTGCTCAGAGGCTCTAGATCTGATGTGAGGGTTCACAGATTAATTTAGCACAACTAGTTTACCTTGGGATTTAAACAAGCTACTATTTTAACAGCCCTGAATCTTTTTGGCTGTCCCTGTGCTGAAGTCCTATGCTTCCCATAGGATCTGTGGGAATAAAAAGTGTATAAAAAGAAAAAGAAGCACAAAACTCTTAGCCTTCCAGCCCTTCATTTCCCTGTGACTTTCAGACAGTTCTGACTTACACAGTGGAGAGACTCAGAGTTATTTTTTTATGAGAAACAGAATGAATGCGCAGGTTTTCATTGATCTCAGTACAAGTGAAGTTCACCTCTCTGAAGAATCCCCAAAGAGTCTAACACATGGTGCCAGAAATAGTCAGGACCTTGTACTTGAGTCTGTTTTCTCCTGCACTTCCCCTCTCCTCAGCAGGTGGTGGAAAGACCTCTTTATTTTCCCTCATTATGCTTTTCATTGTTGCAAATGGCTTTGACCATTTCAGTCTTTAACTTCAGCCACTGAAGTGGAGCCCTGAGTTGCCCTTTAATTCTGAACTGAGGGCTGAGTGGGAACAGAAGCTGCTTACACAGGAGTGAGGAAATCCAGTCTCTGAGAAGGAATCCTCTACAGCCTCACGTGGCATTGCCTGAGCACAGTCCCCACCAGCACTGATGTGATGCACAAATCTGAGCTGGGCCAAACAACTTGCACCCTGCGCACATCTGAATTTCCATTTTCACAGAGTGTTCCACAGTGAGCATAAAAACCCCCTCCCCGGAGGTGCTGGTGACTCTTGGATGGCTCTGTGTACCTTGTGTGGCCTGCATGTGCCTGGCTTTTTACTGGTGTCTGGGGATAGCTCATACTTCCCTTGGTGTTGAAGAACTGCAGCTGCACAGCTGCACATCTGCATGATACTCCAGGGAGAAATGGGCCACAGTTTGAGGTTCATAAATAGCCTCTCAAATCCAAAATCTGTGAAAGAAAATGTTGTCAGTGCTTCTATTTCAATTTTATCCTTATTTTTACAAAATTACAACAATAATAAAAAGTGTCCTGTGTTCTCCATAATAAAAATTGGTGAAGTCCCAGTGGAGTATGTGGAATTGCATCAAATGTGCCAGCAGAGAATTTGGCCCATGAAAGGAAAAGAAGTCTCAATAATGTTATACTCTCAACATGAATATTTATTTTTCTTATTGTCAGTACCAAAAGATAGTTTTCTCTGTTCAGAACTCTGACTGCAATTTTTACTATCAATAATATAGCTTCTAAGTAGAAAAAAAAAGCATAAGCTATGATAATTTACAATAACGATATTACTTGAGCCTTAATTTTCAAGTGAAAACATTACTGAACTAAATTTCAGATAGCATTTTATTATGTGCAAACCACTGTTGATATAATAACTTCTATTTTAGGTTGCCAGCAAAGAAAAGAACAATGTGACCCATTTAAAAACTGGCTCACAGAAAAATATTAGCAAGCTATTTATCAATTCTATTTAATTTGGTGATAAGCACCTTTTGATAGAAACATTTCTTTGTTACAAAACTAACAGTGGCATAGGATATATTTGACCATAACACGTGCTTTGCAATGGTACTGAGAAATGGACTTTCTGTTTGCTGCCAATTGTTTGGAAAAGAAATAAAAAAAAGGGATTCTCATCTTTGAATTCTTCAGCAGATGGAGCCTGATTTTTGAAATCTCTGATTAAGAGGCAAATTACACTCACACAGCTGGAGTGCTGCAATGGCTGGATACAGCTAGACAAAAGCAATCCAAGAGATCTCTAGAGTGCATTGATGGACAATAATGCAAAAATAAGATTACAAAATAATAACAATAATAATAACAATAACAATAATAGTAATAATAATAATAATTTTTATACAGGTGATTGAGGAGGTGAGGAGAGGAGATGCTCTAGACCTTCTGATTTTCACAAATGGAGATGAACAGGCTGAGAATCACAGGATCACAGAATCACCAGGTTGGAAGAGACCTTCAAGATCATCGAGTCCAACCCATGCCCCAACACCTCAACTAAGCCATGGCACTGAGTGCCACATCCAGTCTTTTTATAAAAACATCCAGGGATGGTGACTCCACCACTTCCCTGGGCAGACAATTCCAGTACTTGATCACTCTTTCTGTAAAAAACTTTTTCCTAACATCCAACCTGTATTTCCCTTGGTGCAGCTTAAAGCTGTGTCCTCTCATTCTGTCAGCTGCTGTCTGGAGAGAGACCAGCCCCCATCTGACTACAGCCACCTTTCAGGNGCTTCTGTTCCAAGCCCCTCACCACCCTCATTGCCCTCCTCTGGATGCTCTCCAGCATTTCAATGTCCTTTCTGAACTGAGGGGCCCAGAACTGGACACAGCACTCAAGGTGCAGCCTCACCAGTGCCGAGTACAGGGGGAGAATGACCTCCCTGCTCCTGCTGGCCTCGCTATTCCTGATGCAGGCCAGGATGCCATTGGCCTTCTTTGCTATCAGGGCACACTGCTGGCTCATGTTCAGTCGGCTGTTGAGTACCCCCAATTCCCTTTCTGCCTGGGCACTGTCCAGCCACACCGTCTCCAGCCTATAATGCTGCAGGGGGTTATTGTGGGCAAAATTCAGGACTCAGCACTTGGATTTATTAAACTTCATCCTATTGGACTCTGCCCATCCATCCAACCATTCCAAGTCTCTCTGCAGAGCCCTACTACCTTCCAACTGATCGACACATGCTCCCAGCTTAGTGTTGTCTAATCGTCTACAAATTTACCTATGAAAGACTCAACACCTTCATCCATGTTGTCAATAAAAATATTGAACTGAACTGAGGTCTGAACTGAACAGACCCCTGAGTGTGAATGCCCCGAGCAGATGGAACTCAGGATCCTGAGAGAAGACATCAATTTAACAATCCTGGACATCAGGAAAACAAACAGTGGGGCCTGCTTGGAAGAATCCCATGGGACACCCTCTTGCAGAGGAGAGGAGGAGTTCAGGCGGGCTGACTGATTTTCAAGGATCAGCTTTTCCAGACTCATGAGCTGTCGATCCCCACCTGCAGGAACTAAAACAGAGGTGGGAGAAGGCCTGCATGGATGAACAGTAAGCTCAAAGGTAAAAAAGAAACATTCAAGAGGTGGAAGTAGTTAGATGATATGGGAGGAATATAGAGACACTGACCAAGCATGCAGGGATCAGGTTAATTAAGTCAAAGCCCACTTGGAGTTGAATCTAGCTAGATTCATGTCTCTACATGAAGGGCAAAAAGGGAGGTTTCTACAGGTACATCAGTCACAAAAGGAAGACTGGGCAAAATGTTGGCCAGCTGCTGAGCAGGGCAGGCCACCTGGTGACAGAGGACACAGAAAAGACCAATGTACTCAGTGCTCTTTTCTCATTGGTCTCTACTGGTAAAACCAACCTTCAGGAACCTCAGGGATCTCCCTGTGTCCCTAAGAAACATGGAAACATCTGGAATAAGCAAGAATTGCCATCATTGGAGAAGGACCAGTTTACGGGACCCTTACACAGCTAGAATGAACACAAGTCAATCTGATGGAATGCAACCACAAGTGCTGAGGGAGCTAATGTCATTGCAAGACCTTTCTTGAATTGCCATTAGGGAAGGGTCTTGAGGACTGGAAGAAAGCCAGTGTCACTCCTTTCTTCAAAAAGAAACTACAGATCAGTTGGAGCAGTGTATGTTGTCATCTTCAGTTTAGCAAGGTTTTGACACTGGCAGCTGTAACATCCTTCCTGGTAAATCAGTGATGTACAGACCAGATAACAGGACTGAGTTGGACTGGAAATTGCCTGAACTGCTGGGCTGAAAGGACTGTGATCAGCCAGACAAAGTTCACCTGGAGGCCACTCACCAGAGGTGAACACTGGAAATTGATATTGGGTCCAAAAGTGTTTAACATCTTCATAAGATAGCTGGACAGTGGGACAGAATGCTTCCTCAGCAAAGTGCACAGATGATGGAAAACTGGAATGTGTGCCTGCTACACCAAATGTTTGTGACTGGAGAAACATGCTGACGAAAACCTCTTGAAGGTCAAAAAAAGGGAAATGCCAAGTCAAAGGAACCCATAGAACTGCAGGTACCCATAAAAGCTGTGGGGTCAACCAGCTGAGAAGCAGCTTTAATACAAAGGATCTTCTGGGCTTCATTAGGAAGAGAGTTGCCAGCAGGTCAAGGGAGATGATCCTGTCCCTCTACTCAGCACTGTTGAGTCCACACATGGAGTTCTCAGTCCTGTTCTGGGCTGTCCAAGACAAGACAGATGTTGAGCTACTGGAGAAAGTCCAGTGCAGGGCCAAGAAAATAGTTAAGGAACTGGAGTGCCTCCCCTAACAGGAAAGGCTGAGATAGAGAGATAATTGGGGTGATTGAGCCATGAGATAAGGAAGCTCAGGGGGATCTCATCAGGTGAATAAATACCTGGAGGAGGTGATTGAAAAGGATGGAGTCAGGATCTTTTCAGTGGTGCCTAATGACAGGACAAGAGTCAATGGAGCAAATGAGACAGAGGAAATTCCACTTAAACATAAGAAAAACAGTAATTTCTGTGAGAGTGGTTAAACACTGACACAGGTTTCACAGAAAGGTGGTGGATTCTCTATCCTTGGAGATATTCAAAACCGAATGAGATGTGGCCTTGAAAACCTGCTTTAAGTTGACCCTCTTTGAGCAGGGGGTTTGGCCTTATTGATTTCTAGAGGTACTTTCCAACCTCTAGAAAGGTTCCAACCTCATCCATTCTGTGAAATTATTGCTTATATAATAAACCAAAAAGTGTTGGCTCTGTAGGAAGCCCCATGTCACAGTCTGGATGCAATCATGCTCTTCTGCTGCTAATACGTTCTGTTAGAAAGAATTCATGTATAAACCTGCAGGGTGTAAGTGCATGTAGGATCCTGACATCCAGGGAGACAGCAGGGACCTTTTGGCACCTGATTCTGGGGTAGATGGGGGATGCTTTGCTGCTCCTCACCAGCTGCATTCCCTAGAGGCTGGGCATTCCCATCCCCAGGTAGGGATCACAGCCAGCATGATGACCTTGGTCTGTCAGCCTGCTGGAGAGCAGGAGTGAGCTGCTGGTGGGGAACAGCTGGCTCTGCTGGCACTGAGGCACCTGGGGAGCCCTTCTCTCAAGGAGAAGCTGCAGCTGATTTTTCCAGCCTACTTTCTAGACCTTTTGTCCTGATCTTACAAAGCACAAAGGGAATAGAGCAGGTCTGGGAATATGTGTGAAAAAATATCTCCCCCAGCCTTTTACATACGGAAGAGAAGGAGTATGTAACAACATGACTTTTGTACCACTTCCATAGAGATAAAACCACTTTGGAAAGCAGCTTTTTCATTGTTTAGGAGAACAAATTTTCTCCCCAGGTTTGAATTAGACAAAGTAATTTTATTTTCTCTCCAAGTTCCTCTTATTGTTATGACTATTAACAACAATGAATTGTTTTGAACACAAGCATAAGAAGAAAGCTATACTTTTTTTTTCACATCATCCTTTTACTAGTAAATTTTGGCCTAGACCACTTACTCTTTAGGATTAATGCATTCATGAGTCTTATTTTCAGTAGCTATGAAGAAAAGACATTTTAAAGCAATTTGAGGTAGGTGATATCTTCTCTAATGCATTTTTAATGTATGAGACATTGCAAGGACCAGAAAAGCATTCTGTGCTCTGCAATGCAATTTGACAACTAAAAAAAAACCAAACAAAACAAAAAAAGAAAAAAACCAAACCAACAAAAAAAAACCCCAATAAAAAATAAAGTAAGATAAAAACAGGATAGCAGAACATATGGGAGAGTGAAGGATACAGCCATGCTATTAGTGTCCATTAGCTAATTTTATTGGGATTTCCAATATATGAAAGATGAATATGATAACTGGTGGGAGTATGAAGATGTTGTGATATTAATAAGAAAGTAATTCCATAAGAAATTGTCTTGTGATTTATATCTAATAATATTACTGAAATGAGGCTAATGAAGGCAATCAATCCCATATAATACATTTTTGTAAATCTGATTCTCAAAGCATTTCTGATAGAAAGAGGATAGATTTGTCTTCTCCCAGCAATCCCTGCTGACATGAGAACTCCCACTGAAATCAACTGACAAGCAGACAGGGGAGTAAATAAACCTCTGTGGATGCACTTCTGCTCTGCCCTGCTTCTGTAGTTCCTCTCTCATGACAATGTCCTTAGAGTCACATTTTCTGTAAGAAAACTGCTCCAGTGCATCTGGAGCACAGTCTCACACCTTACTGCTCTACTAATGAACTCTGACTGCTATGAGAGTTGTCTTTACTCTTGATG
This sequence comes from Peucedramus taeniatus, assembly GCA_013400575.1. Taxonomy (NCBI): domain Eukaryota; kingdom Metazoa; phylum Chordata; class Aves; order Passeriformes; family Fringillidae; genus Peucedramus; species Peucedramus taeniatus. The sequence goes on from WBNO01021895.1 coordinate 18,580, forward strand.
GATTGGGTACAGATCACAAAGTCCTTTGCTGTGCTATACCAGCGTCTCCACTGGTATAGTCTCTACACTGCACCCCACACTGCTTGGTTTCACTGATATTACACTAAAGGAAGGCAAGCTTCATTGTATTTACCCATTCTGTATGAACACTGCAGACTGCAGTGCATGTTTCCCCACCCCAGCCTCTCTTTCTCTAAGCAACTGAAATCAGCTTCGGTTGGATTTAGCAGATCCCTGAAAACATACAGACAGACACTTATTTCCCTCTTTTTCCCTTTCCTTGTCTGTTTCATTACCCATTTTCCTTGGAAAGGACAATGTGATTTATAATATGAATCTTTATAGCATTTGGAAGAACACCTATTTCTTCAGAGAAATGTCATGGGATATATTTAAAAACACAGAAATTTTAGAAATCTGGCACTACTTTTCTCTGCTTGAGGTACAGACTCATAGTTCTCTTATAGGGGGATATCTACAATGAAATTACTAATCTTGTGAATAATTTTGTGGATGTTAAAGTATGACCTCTGTTCTGGGTAGACTGTGAAGAGAACCTCCCACACACATTTCTCTCCTCATGCCCAACACCTTCCTCTTCAGGATTCTGGAAATGTACATTGTAGAAGAGGTTTCTGTCTCTGTCCTGTCACCATGCTAATTTAAGTCAATGGCAATAACCTTTTTGATGTCAGTGAGGCAGGATAAAAACTTGTGTAAACAGCCAGCACTCACATCTTTCCTCATCTTGAGAACCTTGCTGACATCTGACTTAACACCTTACATATCCACCTCACTCAAATACTTAAGTAAGCACAGATATGTGACAGCAAGGAGGTATAATGGTGAAGAAAAGGATGTGAATATAAGGTTGGATTAAAGATGTAGTGCTATAGGCAAGATCATGCCATCTATTTTTCTGTGCAAATTTTTTCTATATCTCAGTCCAAGCAGCTGTTGAGGCAAGCAGCATGAAGCACAGGAGATTAGGGGCAAAAATATATTTGAGCCACCAGATGCTTGGAAAAACTGCAGTCTTATCTGATCTTGGTGAGAAAAACCTGAGAAATTACATGGACTGGAGAAACACCAGTGACACGGCGAACAGGGGAATGGCAACTGGTTTAAAAAGACAAACAGTTGATTATATTTTGTCAGAAAAGGAAAGATTTTAATCCTGACTGGCTTTTTTTGTGTTTGAGGTTACTTATGAAAACCAGTTAGCACAGAGCAGATTAGATCCTGGCACTGTTGTGTTGTCATCACTGTAAATTCATTAATGTTTCATTGAACTCTTCTAATGCCATTAGACTGCCCCATGTCACATGTGTTGTGTCTATGAATGCTCTCTTTGTCTCCCTGTGTAGCAAGGAAGGTGAAAGGCACTGGAATTGAACTCATTCTTCAAGCTGAGAATCTTTGCAATCATAAATAAACTAAGTCCCTTCAGCTTAACATTCATTGCCTCCTTTCTCATTTAAAAACAGATGTCAGCACAAGGAGAAGGCAGGTGCAGAGTGCCTCTTTCAGCTGCTTTTGAAGAAAAGCAGGAAGTGAATAAGTCACAGGGAGCTGTACTGTTTGGATCTTTAGAAAGCATTTATAGCTTCTAGATATGTTCCTGCTAATGAGGGTGTGAGATGCCAGCTCTTTGGAAGTTAGAGCATGCACTGTTGCACTCTCATCAACTCTGATGGATGCAGCATGTATGGGAATATAATTTAAAGATGAGGATATGAGGAATGATTTATTAAGTTACCACAGAAAGTACTTAAGAAAAAAATGTCTAATACTAGAAAAAATGTCTGGCATATTTGAATGCTATATGAACTACAAAATTTGTTATAAACTTGAAACCCCTAAGTGGATACTCTCTATACACTGCAACACTGTCTGAAAATGCATATAAATACCCTGAATAGTAGCTGTAAAATATTACAATTTAAAATAGCCAGACTCCTGAACGTAATGAAGGCCACAAAATGATTGTTGCCAATTGTAGTACTGCTGTTAAAGCCAGCAGCAATATCTGAGAGCATGCAATGTTTGGGTGTGTGGTGAGAATCTGACTACTGCCACTTTCCCCCGTAGGCAATCCAACTTCCACACAAAATAGTGTCCTTTTTTAATGAGGGCAAGATCAGACACAATATGATCCATGGTCTCTACAAGACGCCAGACTGAGGTGAGCAGAAAGAATAAACAGCACTATAGCCCCTCTCTCCTCTCTTTCCACATCTCTCAGGTTTGATGTGTGTGGAAACACGCTATTCTTTGTAAAGAGCTGGCACAATTTGCCCTCATTAGCAGAGCATGCCCACTTTTTTTTGCCCACTCTTGCTGTACCTCTTTTGAAACACCACACTGCAGGGATTTTGTAGTGTCTGGGATTTTGACTATGAAAGGAGAAGTTTACAAGAAAAACGCCTGCAGCTTCCTGGGCTTGATGCACTGCTTTGTCTGGCATGGATTTCACTTTCCCTGTGACACTGAAAAAGCACTGCCACAGAACAACTTGCTTTGATGCCCTATGCTAGCAAAGAAGTTCTGTGATAAACAAGCTTTTAATCCTGTATTTCCACACTTTTACTAAGTAAATCACAGCTTGACAAAGCTGTGTGTCAATGACTGTGCCAAAATCTCAGCCCTGAACTGAGATGGTAAAAGAGGGTAGGAGAGAAAGTGCTCACAGGAAGCACACAGAATTGTACTTTAGAAGCTTTGTCAGTGCTTTGATTTAGTGCCATCAGTCCTACTGCAGCAGGCCTTCTACTAAGTGCTAGTGTAGACAGTCCAGGAAAACTCCCAAGAAGCTATAAATGATGCTTGTGACCTGAAAAGTATCTTCTGCCTCCTTTGAATTCTAAGGAGGGATCTGCCAAAGCAAGAAACGTGCCAGGACTCACGAGGAGTCTGCCCTTTCATGTGATAAGGTCTCTATGGAAAGAACTGTAGTGTAATCAAAGTGCATAAGTAGCCAAATCTCAGCATCAGATTTTCAGGAAAAAACTCTGCTGGCCCCTTCCATATGACGCCAGTCCACATGTGTCACAGCAAACAGCTGGTGAAGAGCCATCTTCTGCAGGAAGAATATATGCCATCTTCTGCACTAAAATATATGTTAACACACCCAAGACAGAGTTCTCCAGTGCCAAAATTAGCAGTTTGGGAAGCAGCACAGGAATGGAAGTAGCAGAGGACCTTTTCTGCTTACCTGAAAGTCGCCTTGTTGCCCGAAATCTTCACAATATCATGAAGTATTGCACTGTCTCCTGGTGCTACTCCTCTGTTTCTTCTTCAGATGAAGAGAGGCTGAGCTTATCTGCTTCGCTGATGCAGATACAACAAAGCACACTGTGCTACAAACTAACTCCCTTCCTGTGGAATAAACATTAGGAAGCAGCTGAAGAGATATTCAAGACTCCTGTGTTTCAATATAAACCAGAAAATTCCTGTTTTCAGATTCTTAAACAGGAGGGTGCAGAATGTACTAAAAAATCTAATCACAAGAATAAAAAATCTTATATCAAACTCTTCTTTTTAGTGAAGAAGTCTTCTCTGATGCTTTCCCCCCTGCCCTTTTTATACAAAAGTGAACTACACAGATGCATTGTAGGACACTGATAAAGTATTAGAGCCACTGCACGGCTCTAAATTACTGCACAGAAATCTGGAGCACTTCTGGAAAATATTTCATATTCAGGGTGAGAAAGTATTTTTATTTTTAATGGTAGCTGTTTGAAATTGTTCAACGGCTTGGAAAGTTACCAGTTCCTTTTCATTTCTGAATATGAACATTTCTGTGTCTGTGCAAGATCTCAATTTTTTGAGGCTGTGGTTCTTTTTACCACACATCTAATCTGAGCCAAGTACTACATTATTTTTGATGATATTATCACCCTGGAAGAATACAAATTCAGGAAATCAGTGTTTAATGTTTCTATACAAAGCATTTAAATTAGAACAAAATCAGTTGCTTTTTCCTAGTTAGCTACATGACACATGATTCATGATTGATAAAATATAAATCTGAATGGAAATATCTCCTCTTCCAAGGTTCCAATTGATCAGTTTTGAATTGCCAGACTGAGGATGTGAGCTGAGAGCCTCTCTAGCAGCATTACAGTGACACACTGCCTGTCATTTACTCCCTGTTCTCCTTTTAAGTACTTGTTCCTTCATAATTATTATCTGCAGTTGGCCACTGGACTTTGAAACTGCAAACTGCTTTCCATATCTTTTGTTTCCTGCTGTATATACACTGAAATCACATGGTTTGTTATCTGTCACTAAGATTACAAGCAGCATGACTTAAAAGGAAGAAGGTAGAAAAATGTCAATGAAAATAGGGAGCTCTTTACTGACTATAAAATGTGACATATCTCATGTGTAACCAAAAATAGAGTAATAGTACTTGGGATCTGGTTCTGATTCAGTGTGAATAGAAAAAAAAAATGAGTAGAAATAAGTAGAAAAAGACTAAACAAATATTGATATGTAGTAAAAAATTCAGGCTATAAAAATATTGATGTACACTTCAGGAAAAATCAATAACCAGACTTCACAAAAATTTGTAACAATTTTTAAACTACATTAATTAGAGAGGAAACTCGAAGTCATTACTGGCTGACACTGCATTTTTTGATGGTGATAAAGAGATAAAATATTAATAAATATTTTAAGGGTTTTATTTTTGGGGAGGAGTCTGATCTTCTTACATCATGAGTGGTTAGAATTTTAATTTTAATAACAATTTTCATTATTAATAACTAAGTGGTATTGTGCAATAACATAAAATCTGATTTAATTGTATGTACCTAGATAGGTACTTACCAGGTTTTCACAGAACTCTGGAGTTTTACAAGAACTGGCTGAACAGATCCTCACTCTGTTCTGTAAATTTTTAACAAATACAGGAAAATGTTATAAGACATAAATAATGTTAGTATTATGTAAATATTATAGAAAAAAGAAATAAATGATATAATTTAGGTAATTACTCTCTGGTTTGACAAAAGTAGCAGGAAAACTACATAAGATATAGGACTACAGTTATAAAAACTTGATGCAGAGGACTAATGCTAGTGACAATTGTTTTACTAGAAGTGTGTCTTGTCAAAGAAACCTACAATGAGATTACAGATTTGTTGAGGCATATGATTTAGTAATGTAAAAGATACTGATTAAAAAGGAAGACTAGGACTCATTCAAATGAATGGCATTTTAGGTCAACAAAACATAAAATGATAATGCAGTTTGTGTCCATATTCTGTAGACTGGCTCCTGGATACCCTGACTCACTAAGAGGATTTTATGTTTATACTAAATCACAGTAAAAAAGAGAGCCAATATTTGATTCAACAGCAAAAAAAGATGAATGTGAATCCTAAATGTGCAGATAAAAAAGAAATAAATGAGTACGTAGAGGTGAAACAAGAGCTACTCAAGAGAATTCCAGTGTCTGTATTTTTAATGTGGAAAATGGGAAAATGTGTAGAAGAAAGCTAAGCCCAAGATATCTTGGTCTTAACTTTCTAGTAAGTGTTAATGAGATCCTTTTGTTTAAAGCTCACAGAGGTGACCAGACTAACACAAGTGAGTACGTTAGAGAGAAAACACAAAGCAGTGAAGGCTTTCCTATCAAGGCAAACAAGCATAACATGAACTAGTGGCTGAGAGTTAAAGCCAGAAAAATTCAAATTAGAATTGAATACCCATTAGTTAACACTGAAAGAGATTAACCACTGGAATGAGCTCTCAAAGTAATGAGTTCTTCATGTCTTGATGTCTTCAGGTCAGGCATTTCTGAAAAATGTGCTGTGGCTAAACACAAGTTATTATTTATTGATAGCCAAATAATTAACTTAATACATGAGCAACTGCATGAAATGTAATGAATTGTGATATAGGAAGACAGATTATGCTCTGAATGTACAATTTCATAGCTTTTCCAGAACAGGGCACATGAGCACTTTGCCAGCTATGGATGTTGGCACATTGATAAGTGAAACTTAGTAGAATGAATGATGAATTGACACTCCTTTCACCATCATTTTACAGACTCAAATATGTTGTTATCTCCTTGCCACTTCATGCTGATCACTGCTTCCTCTTTCTCACAAGCTTCCCAGCTGAAAAGCCAACACCTGTAAGCCAACACCTGCTTGTGCTCTTCTAGTGAAAAAATGATCAGGACCATTATTTAGCTCATCCTCTCCTTTTATTTTAAACTGTAGAAGGTATTATATCTTTCCCTGATTCAGTGCTTCCCTTTGAAACATTTAATTTGCAAGTGGTGGATTTAACATCTATCAGTTCCACTGACAAAGAGCCACTCCTTTTCAATAGCTATTAGATGAAATTCATAATCCTTCAAGAATTTCATATAATGCTAAAGATCTGGAATTATTACAGCTAGGTAAATACATATTTATCATATTCTTATTGCAGATTTCCCCCCTGAGCTTCCCATCTTCTTCCTTTAATTTGCATCTGAGTGTATAATTAGTTTTGCTTCCTTCCTAAAGAAATAAAGAAATAGGAGTTTTGCCATGTCAGGGCCCTTGATTATCATTTGCATTCTGTGTTTCAGAGACATCTTATTTCATCCTTTAACTGCCTTTTCCTTTTAGCCCGGTAGCAGAAAAAAAATCTCACTTCCCTTCTAGTCTTCTGTTGTCTTCAGGAATTCACTTTACTTTTGTGTTTATTTTACTTCATCAGCAATTCCTGTCGTAGCTACCATTTTTTGTAATTCTTTACACTTTTTTCCCAGGGCTAGATTCTTTTAGAGAAAGGAAAAGCTCCAGCAGACTACATAGATTACTCTCTAAATTTTTTAGTGTGCCCTTAAATACACTGTACTTTATTATTATTTCTTCTCTTCCTTTTGATGGTAGTTTTTTCAGTCCTTAAAAATTACTTCCTATTACTTGTGTTTTCTTTAAAAAGCTTGACACTATCCCCCTGTAGTTTTAGTGTCCTCAAGCTGTATGTCTAAATTCTCATGGGCAACCACACTAGTCCTGTTTTACACATTTCAGCACTGGGAGAATACACACCAATTAAGCCCATAGGTTTGTGGCTTGTTCCCATTTTCCCCTCATCTCTTGTGCATGTAAAAGGTTTATAACTATCCTGTAGAAAAAAGTCTGTACACACTTGCAGATCAGCATGTTGTTCTTTATACTCCCCACCCAAACCATGCATGTTGTAAAGTGAAACATCTGAACTGTGTTTAGGGCCAGACTGCTGTCCTTTTAGCTGGCAAAACCAGGAAGCACAAATTTACACTTACAGACCATAAAAACACACAAGGCCATGGAAACCACCCTTTGGTGTAGATGTAAGGGGAAATTGGGATTCAGCTGACATATTTTTGCAATGTTTGCAGGATGGCATTTGCCAATGTAAACCTGACTTGCAAAGATACAGTGTCTTTCACTGTGAATGGTTTATTTTTTGCTATAAATGGCCCCTTTATTGGAAATGGTCTGCCTTTACCTTTTCATCTTGGGCTGTTTGAACTACCCAACCAAATTTTCCATTCTGTAATGCATTACTACAGACGAAGAAAATAAAAATAGGCAAATATTATAATTCCAGGAATATTGGAATATTATTCCTTCTAATGAACTTGTTCCTTTTAAAACATGCAGAGAGATTTTTGATATTGGTACATATCAAAAACTTTGTGCTTTAAAGTTCAAATACAGAAACTCTGTGCTTACACTTCTAAATTTGGAAAAGAAATTTCTTTGAGAGCAAAATCTGGCATGAAATAAAGATAGAAACAAGAGCATGTGGGAGATATTTGCTGGTCAACCTCATAGTCAACACAGGAAGAAAAATAGAAAGCCCTATTCACTGGAAAAACTAGATGCTCCAGGTCCCTTCAGCTGCCTGTCTTGCTGTATGGACATTACTTTTTTTTTCAGGACACCTTGGCAAGAACAGAGATCTGGCTTGCAGAAGCATAAATAGACTCTAAATTACCCCAAATTGAATACTCTAATATGCCATAGAACAATTCCCTCCTTATCAAAATATTAAATCCTGCATGTCCTCACCTGCTCTATGTTGGCAGCAACATAATAAAGAAAAAAAAGTGGATAATACAGGAAATATTATCATCTCAGAGTATGAATTTCTCATCCCTTGCACCAAGGAAATAACTGTCAGTTCTGTGGCTGCAAAAAATCATGCAGGTAGGAATGCATAGTCTAAAATATGTATGTATGTATGTAATTCTGCTTTTCTTCTTTTCTATAGATTTCTTAATTACCTGTACAGATCTCTGCACTGGACTCTCCCTTTTCAGAGTGGTGAAAGCAGTAAGTAAAGTTGTGGACATATAACCTCTTAAAAAAATGTTGCTAGTCATTAATGAGAATTGTCACATACAAATTTTTCAGCATTCGGATAGAGAGTATTGGTTCAGGCCCAGTTTCCCCAGTATATACTTTTTAAAGTGTTTGGGGAAGATATATTGCCTTCTGAAAAAAGAAAAAAATCATGTAGAACAAAAAAGTATATCTAGATACAGAAAACAGAAGAATAGTTGCTTGGGATCTCACCAGGATTAAGTATTATACTAACCATGTTTCAAAATGCCATTTCTTGTTCGACAAAAGGAATGTCAGAGACTACACTGCTTCTGAACTACTGTTGTGTGAGTTCAAAGAGGAACTATTAAGCCCTGGATCTGTGCCTGAGCTTTTTATTCCTGGTACTATCAAAGGGTATGATCATTAATCCCAGTTAAACAAGAAGTCAGCATGTTCCAAAGAATCAAAGGGTGAACCAGGATTCAGGAGAGAGATGTCCTGCTCCTGCTTCTGTTGATGAGGTGTTATGTCACTTATGAAGGTCGTGTTGGCTGAGCTTCTCCTACTTTTTGCTCAACGATTTAATATTAGCTTGGGGGCCATAACTCTACCTGTCTATAGATTTTTCAGTGTGTTGAGCCAATGTAACACACATCATAGGCAATGCATTTTTACAGAATAAAGAGTGCATTTATATGTATTATAGTTATATATTTAACATCTTTTCATTGTAAATTCAACTATTGGGAGCTTCTACACAAACTTAAACAACTTAATGTTTGCTTACAACATTGAAGAACATCAAATCCCACTGATCTTGAACGATTCTTAGAACATGCCACTATCTCCATCTGATTGTTTCAGCCCTTTTACTTGAAGCTGGGTCCATAAACGAATGAGTTGGCTTGTGCAGAGATCAGTAAGATCAATACCTACATTTGTCATTGGAGTTTAATGTGAGGGCTCAGTCCTGTGCTCCATTTCCTTGTGGAGAAGTGAACTCCTTTGTTACTTACATACTTCATCATTAAAGAGATCCCAGGAATCTTCAGTGGAATCTAATCTGTTGATTCTCTAATCTATGCCTGACAGATGCTGAGGAAGAAACAGGATATTTGCACAAAAACTACTCAGCAGACATATGGGAATAAAGAAATGTCAATTATTCAGTAAGGATTTACCTGCTATGCCTAATTTTGCAGAGGGATATGGAAAGAATTGAAAGGTTAAAAGGAAGGGCAACAAATATATGGCAAAGCCATGAAAGGTATTTATTACAAGACAGGAATTCATAGGTCTGATAAAATTGCCCCTCATAAGCATAATATTCTAGAACAGACATCCCACAGGAAGGTTACTGCAGGAAAGGACTTAATAGAGAGCATGAATGAATGAAATACTGTATTTCAAGGACTAAGGGAATGAACCCAGTCTCCTAGGACTGTTTGGTTAATTTCCAAAATATAAGACTTGTTTTTAGAAGAAAATGAATTTCCAGTCTGATGGACCAGAACAGATAATGATTTAGGGTAATGTTTGTTTTTTCCCCATGTGGTTGAACAATGATTCAAAGGAATCTACATTCACAGAAGCAGCTGGTGTGTGTTTTAGAAGTGAGTAGATTATAAAACTTAACAACTTAATAAAGCCAGTTGGCTATGGGAGATGGGTATGCATATACAACATGATACCTCATGTGACTAAAATGCATCTTAAAAATATCTGAGTTTTGTCTTTGTACTGTTGTCAGGTGCTGAATATATGAAAAATGTCTGTTTGGGTTTTTTTCCTCAATAAACTGCACCATGTTGTAATTTGGGTAGAATGATACTGCAGAAGGAAATCTGTGTTTCTTCTCTGCTCTTGAAAAAACCCAACCCAGTAAACTCAACTTCTTTTGCCCTATTTTCTTTTCACCTTGCATGCAGCTCATGAACCAGTACTCTCTTGCTTCATTAATGAAGTTTCATCTCAGTCCTTCTTTTTTCATCTCACACTCACACTGATGATATTTCTGCTCCCCTGTCAGTGCTGCACAGGAATCAAAGGTGCTGAGTTGGGGATCACTGAAGCACAATAAGATTGTGGAACCTTGTGGATTAACAGCACAGGATCAAGATGTTATCATCTTGGGATACCAGAATTCAGGGAGGTCTGGTCACTGTCTTTAAGTGGACTAGGATGGTAAGCAAAGGGCACTTCTTACCATTACAGCAATGCTATTTGACTGCCTCTGTTACCTTTTCTGATTGCTGTCAGGGATTGCAGACTGTCAGTACCACATTCCCGTTTCCCTTCCTGTCACTGATGCAAGTTTTTGGGCCACTGCCTAGAAGAGATCTCTATAACAGAGGTCCCTTCTGTCCTTTTTTCCCCTGACAGAATGAATATTCTCTAGTTCCATACACGGCTGTTTTCAAAGGAGAATGAAGAGTCCTTTCATAACCTTGAACTGAGGCATCTTCATCTTGGGGAGAGAATTTCCTCAAACCCTCCATTTTTGTATAATTTGCACTAGGAATTGATGCCACACTTCTTCCTTTAGGACAGAAAGGGCAGAAGTGGGCTCCCTTCCTTATTCAGTGGCTTCCTTATCCTCACTGAGGGTTTCTGTTCCTCCACAGAAGGGACACAGTGCTCAGCAGTGAGGAGTAAACACAGTCACAGAATGGCTGATGTTGGAAGGAACCTCTGGACATCATCTTGTCCAAATCACCTGCTCAAGTCCACAACAAGGACTGTGTTCACATTAATACCTTCATGGATGGAGACTCCTTAACCTCCTGGCACAACCTGTGTCAGGGCGTAGTCATTGTCACAGTAAAAATTGTTTCCTGATGTTCAAAAAAATCCTCCCATGTTTCAATTTGTGCCCATCTCCACTGGTCTTGTTACTGGGCCCCACTGAAAAGAGCCTGGCTCCACTGCTGTTGCATCTTCCCTTCGGATATTTGTACACATCTGTGAGATCCCATTGAGCCTGCTCTTCTCTAAGCTGAACAGTCCCAGCTCTCTCAGCCTTTCCTCATAGGAGAGATGGTCCAGCACCTTAATCATGGTCATGACCATTTGTTGGACTCTCTCCAGTACGTTCATGTCTCTCTGTACTGGAGCAGCCCAGGTCTGAACCCAGCACCCCAGGTGTGTCCTCACCAGTGCTGAGCAGAGGGGCAGGATCACCTCCCTCGACTTGTTGGAATTGCTTCGCGTAATGCAGCCCAAGGTATCGTTCGCCTTTGCGGCAAGGGCACCCTGCTGGCTCATGTCTGACCTGACGCCCACCAGGACCCACAGTGGATGGGACCCATCAACCCAATGCCGGTCAGGCAGTCCCCCACCTATCCCTGCGCCTGGATTGTTCCTCCCCAGTGGCCGGGCTTTGCCCTTCGCCTTGTTAAAGTTGCTCTCCCTGGGTGTCCCCGGCTGCACAGAGCGCCTGTGCCCAGCTGGAGGGGCAGCGGGAGCTGTGGAGACACCCACCCACCCTGGCTAGGGAAGCAGCCTGCGGAGGGCGGCGAGGAAGACGCAGGGAGGCTCAGGGGAGCAGCGTCCCGCCGGGAACGCCTGCTGCCACCTCACCTCACCTCTCGCTCGCCGTGCCGTGCCGCGTCGCGCCGCTGGGACAGCGACCGGCTGCCGGTGCTGCCCGGAGGCCG
>WBNO01021895.1:37149-52767 GCA_013400575.1 Peucedramus taeniatus
CAAGAGCTTTGATCAACAGACCAAGAAATCTTATTTCCTTAGCTTTTGACATTGGCATTGGTTTATGCAGTTGTCAGAAATCATCATATTCTTTATGTATATTTGCCTTGATTCTTACTGGATTTCGCAGATTGACAGAATACCCTGACTTGGAAGGGGTCTACATGGATCATTCAGTCCAACTCTGAAGTAAATGGCCCATATGGGGATTGATCCCACAATCTTGGTGTTATAAGTACCATGCTCTAATCAGCTGAACTGAGTTTGTTGGTTACTAGCACAAACAACAATTGATGCCTATTTTGGCTACATCCAAGCAATCTGGTGTGCTTTATGCTTTCATACAGAGTAAGCTGGCAGTTTGTGCATCAGTGCATGCCTAGGAATATGTTGCAGCACCGAGTGCATAAGTTTGGGTCTTTTTCAAGTGTAACAAATCTAACAGGTCATCTTCCTAAGGAACTAGAAATTATTTCCATTGGAAATGATAGGGATTCTATTCTCTTTGTGAGAGGAAAGCAAGGAGATGAACAGTAATATGAAAATGGAAGTGCTTGGTTTAAGTGGGTACATTAACAACACAACAGGTTGGCCTAGATTACACACTCTACTACTCTATTTTAAAACCTGAACTGAGCAGTTCTACAAAAATCAGCTTTTAGTTTGATGAGATCTGAGATGACTATGTGAGACTAATTATTGACTGGAGAAGCAGTCTGGATTTTTTTAGGGCTGAAGACTCTACAGCTTTATTTATTGCACTGGACAAAATAGTTATGACACAGCTTCAGATTATCATGTAATGACCTTTGAGAAAGATTTTGAAAAAGAGTGTAATTTTTCAAAGTTTGGAAGGCCAGTCTTCAATTACTGCCTTAGTCTCTTCATCTTTGGTACCATAATTTCTATAAAAGAAGTTAGGCAATATCCTGTATTAGTTGGGTAATATCCCATGTTTCTTAGTGCAAAAATCCATTACTTTTTACTACACAGCTGAGGTCTTTGTATGTGGTTAGGATATGTAGTTTCATGGTGAAGTTGGGTAGATTACAAAGCTTGTGTAACCTCTGGAACAGCTTCTTGAGCTAATACATATTGTCCAAAAATGTTGTTCATGTGGCTGGGAGACTGAGTTCTTTGTTTTTTTTTATTCTTATATGAGGTTCAGCAAAGATGTGTTTTCCACCTTCCTTGACTGAAGAAACCAGAGTGTAGACAGTGATATGCCAGTGTTTTCATTTTCACTGAAAAATCTGTGTTTGCAATAAGTCAGGAAAGCAGGACAAAGCAAAAATATTTGTCAAAAGTAAATACGGTAACACCTCTTCTTAAACCAAGGAAAAGCAGAGGGCTGCACATACCCTCCCTTTTTTCATGAAATCACTGAGATTTGGGCAGGAATCGGAAGGAAACATTTGTGCAACTTTCTCTAGAAATCCTTCTCACCAACTACTTCTACTTCATGTAAAAGAGTGCTACTTTGCCTTTTGGTCAAAGAAATGCTGGCCATGACATATGCTAAATGTTTAGTAAGGATCTTAACACTGAGAGACTGTTTCTTGCCAGCAAATGGAACAGGGTACCAAATATCTGTGCCTTGCAGTACAAATTTCCACAAAGCAGTGAAATCCACATTTACACATGTGATTTACCTGAAGCTGATTTAGGTGTAGGAAAGAGGAACTATTTGGCATCTTTATTCCTCTCCTTGATGCCAAGAGTATGGGTTGGAGAAGGAGGAAAAGCAGATGAAGAACTAATGAAACTGACTCTTTCCCTTACCTCTGATGTATAACAGGGAGATAGAAGAGGACAGGAATTGCAAATTGCTGCAATTAATTTTTGTTAATGAAGTGAAATGGGAGCAGCTAAAAATGAGTTCCCATTGTATCTGATCTCTGTATAAACACAGCATATTATAGTGCCAGGCTGAATGAACTTACAGTCAGAAAAGAAATCCAGCAGGAGAAAGTAAATCACATGATAACATCAATACAGGTTTATGGGAAAAAAAAATGTTTTCACTACTTCTGAAATGAAGGGAAACAGAGAAAAATATAAGGGGGCCTTAAAGTTGTCTCTTCCTCTTAGTTAGTCAAATGGTGGTGTGACCAAAGGCACAAACTGACCATAAAGGCACAGTTGTTTCCAGGCTGCTGCTCTGAAATAAAACTGTATCAGGGAAAATAAAAAGGTTCCTTTCACCACTTGCAATATAACTAGGAGGGTAATTCTCTGTAATCCATCCTCTTTAAAATGTAGGATTACATTAGCTGAGAACCATGTGAAAGCTCTCAGTAGAAGTGGGTTGGCGGAAAATAATTTAAAACGTGTTTCCAAGATGTGCAGGAAGATTAAAAACTATTATTGTCTGTCCTACATTTTTTGAGTAGAACAGAAGAAAATACAGTTGCTGCAAGGACCAAAATCAGTTCTGAACAGGAATAAAAACTGTTCCTTTCTGTGGGATAACAAAATGTAAACTAATTAATTCTGTAGACTCTTCCAGAGTAACTGAAATACCTGCTGCAATGAGGGTAACAGTGCAAAACACATACCTCGATTTGATTTAAACCATGATGTTTTCCTTTGTTAACAAGAAACGGTGCCTAAAGTACTCATCTAACACAGTTAAAGCTTTGGGGCTTCAGGTGAGGTTGTTAACATTACACTTACCTACTAAAGCCTTTACAGTCTTCAGCTTGGGGTTTCTCTGTGCCCGGCTCTGAAATCAGATATCTGCACACAGTGCATCCCCTTTCTGGCATTTCTGGAGAGAAAGTATCATGCTTTCAACATAGGAATTTATTTTTTGCTGACTTGTAATATTCTTTACCAATGCTATTAACCTTGCTGTCTCTTTAAATCGTTTTTCTATTACCTTATCTGGACTAAAAAATAAACCAGAGTATTTGTAATTTTAATAGAAGGCCTGGGAAACAGTGTGCTTGCCAGCATTAGGAAGATACTTTATTCAGAGACTGACAAGCTGCAGAAGGACTGGGTAGGTGTGAATGGCAAGCAGAATTCAAACCATGATGACAGTAGTTTCTTTAGTAGGACTGTGATCCAAGTAATAAACTCTAAAAGATAAACCAAGGAGTAAATCCTATTGCCTTAGTTGGTTGCACTGATTGCCTGCTTGTGAAAAAAATAATTAATTCCAGACCTTTGAATGAAGGATATCTATGAATTTAACAGGAGGCAAAAATAAGAGATTCCAGAAGAGTTTATGTAGCATCATGCTGAGGTCTGGATCTCTGCTCAGACACTGTACAAGTTTTCTGGTGGAATATTAACTTGTTACTAATGGTCTTGGACAATCTTCTAAATTTTGGAATCTTTGCAGGTGAAACTCTTAGCTGTGATTAAACACAGTGTGCCTTATAAGGAAATGATGGCATTCGTGTAATAGCTGCATCCTTGTCAGGTTATGAATAAGACTAGTAATTGTTTAAAGGAGATATTTTCATTGGAGAGTGTCTAATTTTTGAGGACAGAATTGTGGAAAGATACAGGAAAATTGTGCCAATATTTAAACAGATGTTTTTAGTTTTGTTTTTTAAATCTCACTGATTTCTACAAAAGCAATTCTTTACATGTTGTGTGATGCCATTTAGGAAAGTAGCAGTAATACTTAGATTTACACAGCACGTGGTGGGCAAAATTAGTCTTAGCAGCAGTTCCAGGACTGTCAGTGAATTGTGTTATGTGGGATCCTAGTCCCAAATGTACAGGTGTTTAAGTATTTTTCTGCATTTTTCTATGTATCATACATGCTGCAATCCCCTAATTGAGGTGACTTCTGTTTGGTTTCTTTGTGATGGGTCAAAGCTGTGAGGTCTTTGTCTTCTCCCAATACACAGGGAAACATGAAACCAGCAACAAGATAAAGAAAAAAATACCATCATTGTAAAACCACACATGATCAGCTTATGACTCCTGAGATTGCTAGTGCTTTAAGTACTTTCAGTGTTATGTTTTTACTGTTGTTGAGGGTTAATTTGACCTAAGTTGGCACATGCAGTCTCTGGAGCACACTTTGGTTTTGAGTAATTTGCCAATATGGGCTTCAATTGGCCCTTGTTTTGCTCACTCACATATAGTTTTAATTTTTCAGGAATGCACATATGTGCTTTCTAATGTGAATTCCTGAAAGCAGGTGCAAAATTGGGCTGATGTACTTGCACAAACGTGCTTTTGTCTTGTCTAACACCTGAAAAAAATTTAAGTTAAGTTCTGTGGAAAAAGGTACACATCTCTAGAGGTAGGAAATGTGATTTCCCTTCTGTGCAAATCTACAGTATATTTATTGGATTGTGGAAGATGCGTGAGCTGCCAGACACCAGGTCAAAGAGGAATAGTGTTTACTGAAGCCTCTTTATCTTTTTGTCTGTTTTTTAAGAGTCATTTGAGTGTTGTGTGGAGAAGCTTTGTGGCCTATACGCACCTAAACCACTTTTGAGGCAGTGGTTGTTATCATCTGTGATTAGTAACTTCTGTCAGGATGGAGAATTTCAGTATTCATTGAAGAAATAAATAGTTCAAACTAAAAATGACTGTTAGGAACAGGAAAAACTAACAGGAAAAAATTTGCAAGAGGAGAGAAGTTGGGTGAAGGAAAAGAATATGAGAAGAAAATGAGGAGCAACTGAAGAGAGGAGCCCTTTTCTGGGCTCCCCATTCCACTTAGTCTGTTGGTTTAGTTCTGCCAGAAGCTGCAGGCAGTCTTTGTGTTTTGCCTGCACCAAATTTTCTTGCAGCCCTGCTGGGCTGAGATGTTCAGTTGCCGCCTGTTTGGTGGCACTGCATCCTTGTGGAGGCAGGCCTGTAACCTTGGACAGAAGAGCTCTTAGCTCTTCATACCCTGTCTGTGGTAGCAGCAGTATAGCCTCTGACACTTCTAAAAAATATAGAATTCTTTTCCATTCCTTGAGCAGATTTACAGCTTTGCCTTCTCCTTACTCTACTTTCTTACACAACTGTCTTGCTGACAGTGCTTGTGTTCATGGATATAGAGGTTGCTACCAGACAGCTCTTACAGAAACTCTGTTCCCCTGCTCTAACAGAATGGCTACTTACGTAGCTGCTGTGGGAGAAGACATTCTGTAGTCTCTTAGCAGATGGGACTTCTGAAGAGGATTTAAACTTAGTTTGGAGCTCAACAAGATTGCTGCTCAAGTCTTTGCCATTTTTCTTGGCTGTGTGCCCTTGCTGTGATTTGCTTCAGTTGTACATAATTTTCTAGTTTCTGCCATGATCCTTGCTGGCACTCTGCATGTATTTTGCTTCAGTTTCCTGCTGCCTTGGTTTTTCTGTTTGGTTTTCCTTGACACTTTGCCCTAACCACTAGGCCTAACTGTTTTGCTATCTAAAACATATCACTAGTTGAAGAAGGGGAAAGGAGATTCCTTATTTTGTTGTTTTCCATGCTGCATCCTTGAGTCAGGACCAGTTCCAAGACTAGCCTCAATGCATAAGTAAATACTCTAAGAACCAGAAGTAACAGCTTTTTGATGCTAGCCCCAAATTTCATGTTATTTTTGCTAATCATGCACTCATGGCCCTCCAGAGGTAAAGGATGAAACTTGTAGATCAGCTAAGATCTGAAAACCTTAGGAGGCTTCCAGAAGTATTTGCTGTTATGCCTGAGTGCATCACAAGCACAAATAAAATAATCCTTAAAACATCACTGCAAGGGAGGTGAGTTCGGCTATTGCCAAGGAACTGGTAGGAAACAAGTTCAAAGAGATTAAATTGTTTGGCCATGGTCACACATGATGCCTTTTGTAGAAGTGGGGGAGAACTGACTCATGATTCCTAGATCCTTGAATTCTAGTAAGGGTTTCAGACACTGCAGTGTTGGAATACCTAACTTGGGTTGTAAATCCTGTTTCAGTAATTTAACCACAGGGCTATCTGATGCCCTAGTCCGTAGGCCACACTGTTGTCAATGAGAAACTGGTCATTCCCAACTTTTTACTGTCCCAGCATTAAGCCACAAAATGAACTGAAGTGGGAAACAGCTAAAGTTTAGCAAAATTTGTGGAGTTCATGGAACCATGGAAGAGAAAAGTATAGTACACTATTACACAAACAGCAAACTTGAAATTAAAGAGAAAACTGTTGGAGAAGCACAACAAAGTTTATTATTTCAAAGGAAGCTTAGCCAACATTACAGGAAAACAAAAACCTGCCTGAGTTTCCTAGAGGAGTATATTATGGAAGAACAACTGCTCCCTGGATAACAGTCAAGATTATGACTTAAGAAGATAATATGCAGCTGCAGATTCTCATATCTTAAGACAGACCATTACCTTTGAAACACAGAGAACTGTGGGATGCAAATCAATTATTAACAAAACATGGCAAATTAACAGGGAAGGAGTGTTTTCTATTCTGCCTTCATGAGAGAATCTCCCACTGAAAATTAAATCGGTGATTTAAAACCTTCCACATATGAACAGTCTGGTTTTAAATCCAAGACAATAGATTGCAGGCAACACTTTGGAACTGGACATGCTTTTATTAAATGCTTAGTCATATAAATAACACTTCCAGAATTAAATGCTTAACCCCATAGCTCTTTGTGTTTTCTGTCTTCTTGATGATATTGCTAGTCTGTAATATAATCAACTATCTGTCAGGGTCCAGTCTTTTTTCCAAGCTTCACTCTATCTAACTGTGAGCTATAAAAGCACATACAGACACACACATGCACCCTCTCGGGCTGGTAAGAACCCAGAGTGAAGGTAGGCTGGAGAATCTTGCAGTAAAACCCTTGCTTTTTCCTTCCTGGTTTTCATACTTCAAAGGAAGGAAAAATAAAGGCTTGAAAGTATTTTTGTTTCTGTTAGCATAGGTAAAGGCAGACCCAGGGCACTTCAGCCTGCATGTTTGCTGGGGCCAAACGTGGTAGGGAACAATAAGCTGCTCTGTGGTGCTCCTTGCTTCGCACATTGAGCAGAAACTTGGCACAGTGAAGAGCCTGACCTATGAATCTGACAGTAATAACTGTGTAGTCGTTTAGTTTCTTACCATTAGGTTGATATTGAAAGTTGGCAGCACAGAGACAGGGACATTTTGCCTTCTTCAGTCCTTTTCTTAGCCTGTATACTTACATTACAGTTAAAAAAATGTTAATTTTGATTAATTCCTGTTTTCTTTTAATCTCTTGTGAGTGCCAGTAGACATAAGCTGGGCTTGTGATTTCAAACATGGGAAAAAAACCCGAAAAACCACAACGATGACAAATTATCTGTCCTCAGTTTCCCCTACACCCTATGATGTTTTTGCCAGTGACTTTCCTAAGAAACAGGCAAGCTAATGTTACATGTCTGCAGCTTCTGTGGGCAAACAAGGAGATAGGTAAAAACATCTATGTTGCAGTTGCATTAACCATGAAGATTCCTTTTTTTTCTTTTCCCACTTTTTTGGACCTTCTGGCTTTTTTTCCCAGAAGGGAAAGAAGAATGCTGGTTGGATTTTTATGGTTCCCATTGCTTTTCTTTTTAGCTTACTCTTTGTAGCTGTCGTGTTTTGAGTTTTTCCATGTACATCAGTACTTCCTGCTGTTAATTTCATTTTTTAAATAGACCAATAGTTCTTTGTGTAAAATGAAATGAGGATGCTGCATGTGATTAGACTTTTCAAAGGGAACAGAGATTCCTGTTTAATATTAGATGTTGAAATGTTTTTATTATTCTGTTATGTAGATACTTCTTTAGTGAGTTTTCCAAAAGAAACTGCAATAGTGTTTCCTGAGATGCTGCAAATAATTCAATAGTCCCATGATTCGTTACCTTTTTTGTGGCACATCTGAAGGTATGCCACACAATTGCTTAGACTACTTGTGCTTTCACTAGACTGGCTTATTTGGAAAGAGAATGGATTTTGAAAGGTGCCTTTGCAGTCCTTCCTTTTATGATTCAACAAAAATAACTTTTTTTACACCTGTTCTTCTTTCAAAGATGTTCATGGAGAGGAGAGCACCAGTCAGCAAAGGTTCTGGACTACCCTGGTGTCGCAGTCAAGCATATATTCAGCATGTTTTAGCTGTGAATTTAGCTTTTGACCTGAAACATGTAGTATCTCACTGTGATTGTGAAGTTGTTTGAACAGTATCTCCAGGATACCTTGTGCTCTGCTCCATCTTGATTTACGTGCACCTAATTTCTCTGATCTTAGATTACAGACTTCTTTGTTCAGGGAATGTCATCTTGTTCTGAACATACTTGGAGCCTGACCATTAATGCGCAGGCTAGATCTGCTCAGTCTTTAACACTTTCAATAAATTATAACAAGCTGAAGTTCAGCAGAAACTGTGCTTTCTCTTCTCCTGCATTATATTAATCAGGAGATTTTTAATGCTAACAGTGTTGTCATCTGAGTTCATTGGTACTGCTTTCAGTTGTGTCTCTTAGTGGTGAACTTTGTGTTGCTTTCAAAGATAGGCAAAGAGTTCCCTTTATGTAATTTTTTCATTACAATGATCTATGTATGGAATTTTAAAGAGTATTTAAATTATACTGAAATTCAGTGGCATTTTGGCATCTATCCACTATAGAAGCCTTGAAAAATTCAATATGGAAGCATAAACCAAGTGCACTAATTTATAATCCAATGACATTCTCATCTTCTTCTTCATTCTGCCCAGAGTTCATGATCTAGTAATTTGTTTCTATTTGCATTTGCATTTTCAAAGGAAGCATATTTATGTTGACTGAACTATAATGTTTAACCATGAAGACTTTATGGGTATTTGTTTCTTTGTTTTGGGGCATGAAGTATGTACAAACACTCCTGCTTTTCCTAAGATATTTTCAAACAGTCTCTGTATCAATTCCATTAACTTTATTTTCCTAAACCTCTCCTTCAGGCTGTTAATAACTAACTTTCTGGTTTTTTAATCACTTTCCTGGAAGCTGTGTGCCCTGGTCATATCCTTGGTTGGGTCCCCTTGTGAGGATTTGGAACTTAATTACTGTATGTTATGGTCACTGCCAACAGCTTAGTCAATTGCTTCCTGAAACAATTCAGTGCCAAGTCAAGTATCAACTCATAAATTCTTGTGCACATGTAAAATAGCAAGATACAATTTTTCCACATTTTGTCCTCCTGAGATGTTGCTTATGCAATATTTGTACTGTTGAAATTGCACATCATTATTGTACAACTAGACTGTGTTGCCTTCCATTGTTACTAGCTGAAATCCTCAGCTTCATCTCATCCCTCTCAATCCAGGAAAAAGCCTTCCTGCTGGCCCAAGTTAGGTAGCCAGACTTTGCCATTTTTACTGTTCCCTATTCCACTTTTATGGCATGTTGTGGATAAAGCTGGAATATACTGATCCCTGACAAACTTGGGTGAGTCCAGGAGAACCTTTGATATCTCTACAGTCTTTAGCAGAAGAATTATAAAGCTGCTTTACCTTACATTAGAAATATAGATTTATCCCTGAGACCGTGTTTATGGAATCAAAAGAGTGTTTCAGCTACACTCTTTCTCAGCAGTGACAGAAACATCACAAAACCCAGTCTGCTCAAAATTTCCAGACTGACATGTTTTAGGTGTCCCGCTGATTAAGACATCTTGATGCAGTATTCCCCTACTAGTATTTTGATGTACAGCCTGTATGCATTGAAATAAGAGTTGGGAAGATATGAGAACAATAACAAATCTCTCATTCTTAAGAGATTTGTTAAGGGGTGCCTTCTATCCTGTAATATTATTAGACTAAGCAGACTTTTCTGAAGCCTGTAACAGCTGGTTGCACAGCTAACAAGGAATAGCTGTATATCCTAGTTCTGAGCAAGGAACAAAGGTTACTAGAAGATTAATTTACACATGATGCAGCGTGCACTGAAGAAAGAAGCTTTTGTAATAATTAGCTTCTCAATCAAGAGTGTAGAGAGTGGAAAAAATACAATGGTTGATTGTGCCAGCTGCAGAATTTCAAGCAGGCCCACTGATGATTATGTCCCAATCAGATATTCCAATCCATCTAAAGAGGAATTATTTAAAAATTACGGTCTTCTACTGTGCGTAGAGCACAAACAGGAGCCTGTAAATCAGAATAATCCCCCATGTCACAAGCTCTTGCAATATGGGTTATGGTTGCCAATTAAGTTGAGGCAGGACCTACACCCAGGCTGGGCAGGTGTTTCTTGTTGCCTCTTGCTGCCTGAGCTGCCAGTGGTTTTATCAGGCCCCTGTAGAGCCTGGTTCTGGTGCCAGGGGGCTTGGGAGGATTTTTGCTGTTGGCACATTTCCTTTTGACTCCTATGGAGCGTGAGCTTGGTGCTCTGACTTAGCCAGGGGAAACACAGCACATTGAACAGCAAATTAGGGTTTCAGTCATTTAGCAGTAAGTATTCCTAAAGGAAGGAGTTATAGCATATGAGCTGCTTTTTGTGGTAGCAGAATATTCCAGACTGTGCAGGTTCATAGCAACTTTGCAACATTAGGATTGTACAAGAGTGCAGAAATCTTGGAGCAGAGTCCTTCTTCTCCTCGTACCATTAATCAGATACCTCATAACAGATGATGAGCTGTGATTTATTTCAGGTTTTTTTTTCCTCTAAGGAATTAGCCTTTGTCGTGTTTGTCTGACATTTGGTGCACAACACTAAGTCACAATAAGGGACAGAGCTAGTGTCAACTTTCCTGGCATTTTAAGGGTTGGGCAAACTTAGTTGAAAGTAAGCTTAGGTGAAACATGGTCATTCAAAAAGTGGATGACTGAGGAGGTTTGAGAAGGAGGCATCACTCAGGAATCAACCACGAGACGCTGATTTGGTGGTCACAGGCAATTCCCGCCTGGGCTCCCAAACAGAGAACCCTGAGGAGTGAAAAAGAACAAGAGGCAAGGGCCACAGGTTGCAACAGGAGAGACTCTGATTAGGTAGAAGTAAAAATAAATTATGGGGAGGTCAAGCACAGAACAGGTTTTATAGAGAGGTTGTGAGACCTCTATCATTGGAGATACACAAAACTTAGACAAGGACCTGAACAACCTGATCTGACTTTGAATTAGTAGCCAACTTTGAAGTTGGTGCTGCTGTGAAAGAGTTGAACTTCAGAGGTGACTTCCAACATAAATTATCCTGTCATTATACATTATGTCTGTGAGCTGGGAATGAAGTAAGGTCATCAACAGAGCTTAAAAAATCATTTTTGCTCTCAGTGAGCTTTAGACCCTGCAGAATTTCACAGAGCAGTCAGTGCCCCAGACAGGGGAAAAACGTACATTTTTGTAACTGTGTTTTTTATTGAGACACTGGCTTCCAGAACTGATGAATGTGATAGGTCATATACACTGACTCTGATTCCTGCCAGAATCTGTCATCCCAGGACTCCAATTTTGTGTAAAAATGTACCATCAAGCCTTTTCATATTGACATAGAAGGTATTTCTGTGGTAGAGAAAGGAATGGATTTAAGGGATAGGGTTTTCATTTGATAAATATTTATTGAATTAAAAACTAGAATCTCAGGTCCTTACTCTGTTTAGAGAAAGTCTTGTTTTGAGACAGGCCCCCTGCTAATGTCTGTCAACTAAGTAATGATTGGGTTCAGTAGCCTTTTGGTTGAGTGGGGACTGGATGAAAATTGAGAAGTTTCTCAGAATTTGTTGCATACAGAATAATCCTTCCAGGAAGTTTGCTCTGCTACCTGGAATGATTTCTTAATCTTCACTGTGTAGGAGAGTCTCTCCAGGTGTTCACAGAGCAAATCAACTTCATAAGCATTTTATTATCATTTACCTTAATGAGTTTTCAGTTTATCTGATTTTAAAGAAGCCGCTACTGCAATAATTTGATTTTCAGCTGTAATGTTAAAAGGCCCAAAATTATGGTTTTTTTTTCAAGATATTTTTTTGATTCCAAGATATTTTGGATTTTTTGAGTGCTAATGATTTTCTGATAGCTTTCTGATTATTTTTAAAAAATATACTGTCATGTCAAGCCAGTCACTGATAATCAGTAACAGCATGGCTGACTCATTCTGGCTGTGTAGAACCATCATAACTACAAAGTATCAGAACATTACCTGACAAGGTGAGCAGGGCCTTTCCTGTCACACTGACATGTGTGGGTGCTTTGTACTCTGAATGAAAACCACACAATGGGAAGCTGCCAATGCACTGTAACTTATTGTTTAAAAAGCCCTGCATGGTTATGTTCATATCAGGGGCTGGCAACCCTTGTGAGGGAGCACTTTTCAAACAGCTGTCTCAAATAAATGTAAAAATGAAGGTTACTAAAATACAGAACATTATCAGATGTAGTGGTGTGTGTTTTGTTCGATTTTGCCTCTCTCGCTGTTGTATTTTGAGAGGGTTGTAAAAGTTATGGTTTGCCCCATGTTACCCCTGTCCCTTCCCCTTATAGTGGTTTTTGTCCAGGTTTTCCCGCCACTCAGGGTGTCCATCAACCTGCTCACCCCCCCTTTCCCCCCATTTCTGCTAAGTCTTTCCCAGTTGTCCTGCCCCCCTTTATGTCAATTAAGTTTTCCCTGCCCAGCTTGTTCTCGAGGTTTCTGTGTCAGTCACCATGTCCCCCGTGTATGGTTTGTTGTGTGGGTTTTCTCCCACCCCAATGTTTTCCCTATTGGTTCAGTGAAACATATCCGTATCCCTGTTGTAACTACCCATTGGCTGCTGTACCCACCTCCCTGAGTCAGAGGTTTGATCAGCTCTTGCTGAGCCTTGGGTGTGGCCACTTCGTCTTGTCCCTTCAAGGAGATTCAAACTCTTTGGAATACCTTGACGGAGTGTCCGGCTCCTGGCTTTCTTTATCTCGGGACTCTGGTGGCTTTTCTCTGCAGCTGAGCCCACGCAGCTGCCCTGACCCACACCGCAGCCTCAGGGGAGGTTTTGGGGCGGCCTCTGGTGTGGCTCCCACCGCCACAAAGGGGCGAGCCAGCCGGATTCCTGCCTCGTGGCGGAGAGGAGAAGCCACAATCAGCCTCTGTGATTATTCCTAGTTGTGAGATACAGAGGCATGGATATGACCTTGTCAGTGTGTTTGGGCATTATATCATAGTGACAGTTTCAAGATTTGTGAAAGCACTGTGGTCTTTCCTCTGTGCACATCTGATTCCCATAAATATTAACAAGAGTTATAGGCTATGTTTTTGTGGTCTGTACTCTCAAGAGTTCAGATTTTGTAATGTTTGTAGACTTGTTGCCATCTTTTTTTGAAAACTGTCTGAAGTTTATATCTGATGTTACATTACAAATAAAAAAGAACACAAAAAAGTCAGAACAGCTCCAGAGAGCAACAAATACGCAGGATAAAACATGATTTAAAAAACCCACACACTTTACTACAAGCACTTACACACTTAGTACTTCCTTGCTACCTCACTTTCTGAATGACTTTTTCATGTACTTACCCAGACCTGCTTTGAGCTACATTTTTCCTGCTTTGTAGAAGAAATAATTTGACTTCCATTTATTTAAATGCATAACCAAATGTGTTTAATTATTTGAGTGTGCATGCACGGTCTTAGAGTTAAATGATACATTGGCCTGCTGTCTGGAAATATCATGGTATTAATTATTATTTTCCATTAGATTGCCTTTCTAATTTCAGTTTGTAAATTGCTAATGATAGAACATTTTCTGTGAATAGCTAATTCTGAATATCCCCTTGAGTCAGGACACAGGAACGTAACAAATACACTGTGTGTTGCTGTTAGCAGTACCAGTCAGGGGTGCTATGTAGAAAGAACATGTGAGCCTAATCAGTTTTTTTTGTACTCTCCAATCACCTACTGTCGTGGGGCTAGGAGTGTTCTCTACTTGGTTTCTTTAGTGTTTATGACAGCAAGTTTCCAAAATGCTGTGTAAAAATATATCACTAATCCAATGTTATTATGGTAATCTTTAACAGTATCATCTTAAACACAGATGAGAAGTTCATTCTACTTTGGGTTTTAGCAACCCAGTACAAAATGATGAATCTTGTTCCAAGGACCCTACTATGAAATTTAAACATCCTTGAGCAGACCCTCAAAGTTACAGAAACCTTTAGACCAGAAAGTGCTGATTGCCTATTTTTCATTACCTTTAGTGATGTTGATTACTAAACCTGAACCTAGTCTGGAGGTGTCAAGGGTGTCAACATTACCTTTACCTGTATACGTACTGCTGCACAGACTAATTCTAGAGCTCCTAACATTGTATAGCATTACACAGAGGTTTTGGTGTCATTTTTCTAGGTGACGCAGCTTTATCACAGGGAAATCTGTGCCCTGATGAACCTGAGGCAATCTGTTTCTGGATAAACCAGGGTCATTGCTTGAACAATTTGAAGTGCTCATTCATTTTCTTCTTTCTGGGGTTCAGCATTTTCCTTTCGGATCTGTTTAGAGAGAACGTGCTACTGTCAGAATGCAGACAGATGTCAGATTAGGCTTCACCTCCAAGGGAATGTAACATGCTGAATGCCACAGCAGCTTTAGCCAAGACCCACCCGTTGACACAGGCAAAGTCATGGTCCCTGGAGACCTGGAGATCTTCCTCAGCTCTGTAGTTCCAGCCACCAAGGGACAAGCTTGCTTTGACAGGTCCAGCCAAGAGAGTCCTCCTAGCATCGAGGACACTGCAGTACCCACTGCAGTCATCACAACCAGTTTTTCTTTCACATTTCCCTCTTAACGTCAGGATTTTGGTGTGGATGGTGGGACTCCCCTCCCTCTAGTGGGGAGCTGGTGCGAACGCCGGGCTCTTCTGGAGAGAAGACCTCGGAGACCGAAATCTCATCATTTGATCCTCTGGCTTTAAAATCCAAAGGCAAATCAAATGTGTAACAAAGCTTTTCATTCATGATAAAATGCACACAACCAAGTAAATCCATGGGCTTAGTTCTAACAGGGAGCATTTGAATGTCTAGAAATTTTGTAGCTGTGGGCAAGTAGATTATTTCTATTAGTGTTCTCATGTAAAAATTATTTATTGTATTTGCTAAGAAAAATGTTTCATTTTTTTGCCACAGCAGATACCTTTGATCAAAATGAATAAAATTATTTGTGTGATAATCTGGAATTTAATTCAATTTACAATATGTTAATTTAAAAGTTTGTATTTACTTTTGGAATAACAGTCATCAAGAGGAGTGCCTAAAATTCGTATTTGAAATAAATACGGGGAGAGTAATTGCTTGAAGAATGGGTATTCTGAAATGCTGAGATGCCTGAATGAGCTCCTGTTGTGTAAGGGGCAATAAGCATTTCACAGAGGCTGTTTCTGCACAGAAATAAAAAAAAAAAATAGGAAGATACACTGTTTTAAAAACTAATTTTGCTGAAGGTGGAAACAATGTTAGTTATAAAAACAACATTTTAACTTCTTAGACATGTGTCTGAACAAAACATTGATCATGATTTTACTATGGAAATTCAGTCTAAGAGTTGGCAGATAAACTTAAAAGCAGCTGTGCTTAGGATGTTGAAGCTCTATGGTGTTATCAGACCTAGGCACAAAGATTACATTTGCATTTATTTTTGGAAAAACTCAAGTTCAAAATGCATACTACCTTTCAGTAGATAGTTTCCCTTCCTTCCTTCCTTCCTTCCTTCCTTCCTTCCTTCCTTCCTTCCGACACTTCCTTCC
>WBNO01021895.1:52820-68499 GCA_013400575.1 Peucedramus taeniatus
TTCCTCCCTCCCTTTCCAACTTCCTGCTACTCTGTCTTCCAGCACTTTTCTCAAACACTACTTGCCAGATGATGTTGTGACACTTCACTACAAAAGACTTTGGGTTTACTATCCAGTGTCTACTGCCTCCCATGTATTCCTGCATTAGCTCTTTTACCATCTCTTTCACCCTTATCCCTAAGGTGGTCCTCAAGCCACTTTTCTTTCCTTGACTTTCTCTGTGTTTAACCTTTTCTGAAATCACTTCTACTCTTACTATTGACATTTGAATGATTTGTCTTGGAAGACAATGTGTGAGACAAGTGGCATTGTGATACTACAGTCAGTCAGTCTAATGTGTGTTTGGACAGCCTGTGTCCATAATAGTTCTCCTATCTTGGGAGAGAGCTGGCTGTCTGAGAGGCAATGTTGGTGGATTTCATTAGCTGACATTATTTCAGTATTCAGTTTGAGAGAGTTGTTAAATCATCATTACTATAGTCATTCACATCTTTGATGTAGATTTTTGGTAACTGGCTGTACATCACTTTATCTGTGACTTTATCTGTTTTTTTTCTTGGTTTTCCTGATATTTACAATAGTAAATCCACTTATCCCTGCTTGCACAGCCATGAGGATGCACATGTGTAGTCATGCATGCACACAGACAACATGCTGAGGCTTTGTTAATTTCTGTTAGTTGTGGATGTTTTTAATTACAAAACGTATTTCTCTATTGCTCTGTTTGCACTTCTTTGTTTTAGCTTCATCTAATGCACTGGAACTCCACACTGTACAGCAGCATTGATGAGGCAGTAGGGAAGAAGCACGGCATAGCTATTATTGCTTTGTTTGTGCAGGTAAGTTTCCTGTGTTACACTTGTTACCATGCACTTGTTACCATTTGTCTGAGGATAATGAGGAGGTTTCCATGTTATTTAATACTTATTGATTTCATAAAAGAAAACAATGTATGACTACTGGTATTGTATTTGAAAGATATTTTTCAGTCATGTCTTCTATATGTGTGCTAAGCAATCAATTCTTGTTTAGACGGGATATTGGAAGGATGTTAGTTAAAGAAGGGATAATACATAGTTAGGCACCTTTCTGTGACTCTGGCTATAAGTAGACATCCAGTCTTCATTCCTCTGAGAGCAGAGTGAGGGCTGTCAGGAACCACAAGTGCTTCACTATCTCTGTGATGTATTTCTTTTAATTCCTGGCTGCGTCTGCTGTTCGGGGTTGAGGAAATAGACAGAAGAGAGGAGGAAAGATTAAAAAAAAAAGGTCTACAAAGCCATTGGCACTGCTGAAAACTGATAGCAGAATTGTGCTTTCCCAAACACAGGGACAAGTGTGTTTCTTCACACAGGACAAATGCGAGGTGGAGTTGTATTACTTCTTCAGAGACTGAGAGTGTTAACAAGATTTGCCAGAGACCCTCAGAAAAGCCTGCAATGAGGAGGCTTAAAGCTTCCTGAGGACAAGGTGTAATGAAATCTGGGAAGTTAGCACTATAATCTAATTGCTGTTGAAGGTTTTTCAAGGTCTGCACCCTATAAAGATTTTCAGTTTTAGTCCTCAAACACCAGATTCTCATCTTCCTCATGAGAAATGGCAAACTGTTTTATTTAAATGGGTTTGGAGGAAGAGGTTTAGAGTTCATCCTTAGATCAAATGGATTTTCTTGCAGAGTGATATTATTAATTTGTCGTATTTCATAACGAGTTTATGAATGCCTTTGAGCTTTACCTCTGAATTTAAAGGTACATTGGTTACTGCCTCAACACTCAGATAGAACTGCTAAAAATGGAAGTTAGAAAGTCTTCAGCTTTGTGTCCTAGAGCACTGTGTGATAATTGCTTATGTAAGTCACCTTCTCATTCCAGCAGAGGTAACCTTCAAGTCAGTTAGAAAGTTGTATATAAATTCTTAAATAAATTTGAAACTTCAATGATACGTTTTCCATTTCTGGTCTCTCACCCACACAGTGTTTTTAAGCATTCCAAAAAGGCTTTTTCATTAGCCAAGAAAGGCATAATTACAATTGACCAAGGAAAAACAATATTTAAGCTGTTTATTAAAGAAACAGGGAGAGGAAATTTGGTGACCATTTTTTTCTTGGTAAAGGCATGGAAAAATAATTTTGTACCATGGTTCTCAAAATAGATTATTTTAAGGTCAATGAAAATATTTTCACTGATTTAAGTGACAGCTCTTGGGGATTATTAATTTAGAAGCAGCGCCTTTGAAGTGACTTCAATATCTTTTATCCATTTTGAAGATTTGAAATTGAAATTCAATTCTGAAACAAAAGAAAGTGCTCTTAAATTCCTAGAAGTAACAAAGTACCTTTTGTTGACGTTCGCTTGTTTCTTTCCAGTGGCTACTGTGTCATTCTATTCCAAGAGAAACAAAAAGCAAACAAATTTTTCAGGGTCTAGCTCTCCCATTCTCACTCAGGCTGGCTTATTTCCTCACCTCATATTTGTACATGTTGGCAAAGAAATCAAGGGGAAGTCTATTCTGCCTCTTCTGATTTTGTTCTGAAGGTAAAACTAGGATCCTGGAATGGGTGATTTGAGTCAGAAGCAGATGGGTTTAGTGTGCAGAGTGAGCAATGTCCATATAAAATTAGAATCTCTTATCTCAGTGTGTTTCTTTAGAGCCCCATGTTCTGTGCCTCGCAGGCGTTCAGTAGAGGCAGTGCTGCAGCCTGGCTGTCACTGGCATGATCCCAGAGATGCTGGGAGAGAGGGAATCTGCTGTTCTGCTCTCTGCAGGCAGGAAAAAACTCCCCTGAGCTTCAGAGATACCTTGGGCCAGATTTGCAACACTATGGGAACAAATTCAAAAATTTTCTGTTATGCTTGTTCACTCTGTTCCTTTCTGTGTACTTTTCTGACAAAAACTGGTGAGGACAAACTGTATCCTTGGCATTTGTACACCACAATACTGCACGATTTTGACTCCACATAGAATAGGTGCTGCAAAACAAGGTTAATAAAAACCGACCAGACATAATTATGACTCTTACTCTGTGAGTTTCTGTCTCTGCTTTAAAGTTATTTAAGCCCTGTTTACTTTTAGCTGGTAGTTTTATAATGATTTAAATTTTTGAAGTTGTCATGTATCAGTGTATTTGATTAACACAAGGCTGTGTAGCTAAACTAAAAACAGCTGTAGTACTTACTGTTCTGGTTGCCCTGAGTTTTGCCTCAGTTTCTGAAATACCAAGATACTGAAACTCACCTTTGCTTGCTGTATTTCAGATAGGAAAAGAGCATGTGGGCCTAAAGGCTGTAACTGAAATTCTTCAGGACATCCAGTACAAGGTAAGGCATTGTCTGAAGCAATGCTTCCTTTAACGACCAGAGAGACAGTAAGCAAAGGGTCTGTATGGAGCCAAGAGAAAGACTTCAGAAATGTCTGTAATAAAACCAGATATAAAAGGCATCATTTTGTGGCCAGCATGAAAACCTCAGCATTTTATTCTGATAATATTATTCAGCTAATATATATTTTTTATACCTCTTTCTTTTTTTGGTGGCCAGAAAGTTTGATCTATACCAGTAACTGCTTGCAAGTCCTACCTTTTCAGTGGTTTTCATGGAGTCGGTGTGAGTGCAAGCACTGTAGCATGCTTAATGAGCAACAGCAGCCATATCTCCAAACTTACCTGGTTTTAATTTGTAGAGGAAAAAACAGATGAAGTGAGCACCCATATTAACTTGCAGGGAAATCAGCAAAAACACAATGCTGCTTTGTCAAGTGGATTATGTCTGGGGATTCTGAAGGACAGGTAGTAATCCTAGCAGGGCTGAGGAGATTTGAGTGCTCTCCAAATTGTTGACACTATCTTAAATGACCTTGGGCAAATTACTTTCATCTCTTTGCCTCATGATGTGTAACACAGAAATAATCATACATACCTTTGATTTTAAAAGGATTTTGAGATGTATTGATGACAAATATTTTTATTGGTCTGAAGAGATTACCCTTCACTTCAGCAGATGGTAAAGTGCAGAAAAAATAGAAAGGGCTTGAAATCTTTTAGTCAAACAATGTATAGTAAGCTTCAGTCATGATGTTTAATATTATAAACTCTTAATTTGTGAAAGTGTCAGAGATAGCACTAGTGTATGGAAATCTGATTTCATTACTGAGACAACAGCCAAGCAGAGGAAGGTCATGAAAGGCCTCACCATCGTGTGACTGTGTTATAATGGTGCCTTTCAAAAGGCCAGCATCAAACACACTTTGGCATACATAACATTTTTGTGTATTAAATATGTGGAACC
Organism: Peucedramus taeniatus; assembly: GCA_013400575.1. Lineage (NCBI taxonomy): Eukaryota > Metazoa > Chordata > Aves > Passeriformes > Fringillidae > Peucedramus > Peucedramus taeniatus. The sequence continues at coordinate 57,104 of WBNO01021895.1, forward strand.
AGCATTATTTTATTAGGTGTTACCCACATCAGTTAAGAAAAGCTCACTTTGGCTCTTCTTTTTTAACTTTTTGTTGAAACCCCTGAATTTCATGTATAGAATTTAAAGGCTGGGACCTGACAGAAGTTCAGGTGCTAAAAGCAGAAAGTTAACAAATTGCTGGGATAAGCTTAAAAATGAAATAAAAAATAGAATAAAAATGTGTGTTTGTGTAGCTGCAAGGACAAATGCAATGATAATTAAATGGGGGCTCTTAATGAGGTTGCTTTTCACAGGAGTTCAGGGCTTAATGGTAAAAGAACACAGAATGTGTTTTACCTTGGTATTCATCAGCATTTTAATTAGAAGCTAGAGATGAGATTGACTTGTATTCATTTTTTCAGGGAAAGTCCAAAACAATACCCTGTTTTAATCCCAACTCTTTATTGCCAGGTAGGTGCCTTTGCTTACTTTTGTGTGTGTGGATTAGTAGCTGATTGCAGAGGCTGAGACAATCTTAATCTAAAGCCTAGCCTAAACAGCAAGCCTGAGTGTGTCCCCTAAGGTGGTAATGCACTTTGGTAATGCACATCCTAACAGGGATAGTGGTGAAGTCCCATTGGAATTTACTGTAAATCTGCACCTTTGTCATGTGAGTGGGATGTGAGTCTGTAGTCTGTGCACTGCTGACAACACCTTGGCTAGCTTTGTTGAGGATTTACCAACCCATCCAGAGAGACAGCTGTGTGTATTCCTTACTCTACTTGGGCATAAACTAGGAAGTCTAAGGTTACCCACTTAACAAGGTAGTTTTTTTTGCAGAATCAAAAGACAATGCCATTATGCATTGTCAACATTATGTTGACAATACAACATTGTATTAATTATGACATTGTCATAATGTCAACATTATGACAGTTGTATAGCATAAAAGGAGAAGTGACAAAGGGAGGCAAATTCAAACTTACATAGCTAAAAGTTAGAGTAACAGTAAGAAATGTGACTTTAAAAAAAATTTCTAAAGAGAAATGTTTCTGCAAGAGATCCATTTGCACTAAACTCTGTCATAGTGGCAAGATCGTTAACTTTTTAAAGTAGCCCAGGTCTACATTAAACTATATTAAATATATTAAAAGAATATTGTCCAGGTTGCAAAGTCAAGTGCTCAGCAATTAGGAATTGCAGGAATTAAGGCAGCCTGTGCTTCTCATGCATATCCATTATGAAACATCACCTGATTGCATGACCAGAAGTTATTTTTTACAGGACCCCTGCCTCACAGTTCCTGTTTGATTCTGATCAAGTCACATAAACAAAAATGTTCACAAGTCATCTCTAACTATGTGTTCCTCATTTTCTAGGTGCCCGACTTGAGATCATGGGGTCTGATTTGCAGAAGTGCTGAGTGCTTACACCTCCAAGAGGAGTCAATGGGAGCAGTGCTCTGACAGTATTATGTGCTATAGAAAGTTAAATACTCTGAGAAATCAGGCTCTAAGCATGTCATATTGAACACCTAAAAGTGAATAGATGCATTTGACCTCATCTTCTCTGCCTCAGTTCCCCAGCTGTAAAGTAAGGGGATAATCTATCCTTCCTCACCACTCAAGGTTATGGGAGGATAAACTAATTCATTTAAGCTCTCAGGCACTGGAGAAATTAGTGTATTAGAAATATGAAAATGAGAAAATATTTTAACAAGCAAGATTTCAATAGCATAGGAAAAAGAATTCCAAATGCCTCATATTGTACTGAGAATTCTAAATAATATTATGTATTTTTCAAAACAAAATCATCTAAATCATCTGTCTTTGCAAGTAAACGATGAAAGGTTCTCCAGAAAAGATAGACATGATCATGTGACAACACTATCACGATGCATGCACAGGATGGGCTGAATTAATTCTTGCAGTTCTTAACTTTCGAGTGTTTGATAAGGCAACTTGCTGTCAATGGATTTGCTACTTAATTTCCTAGCTGAGAAAGGAAATTACACCAACAAAACAAAATCTGCCGACAATCACGGGCTTCATTAGCAAGATTTAATTCTACTGATATTCCTTTGAGCTAGTAGTGAAATGACAGTAACAGGTTAGTTCCACCAAGCAGGTTTATTTGTTTCCAGTCTCCCATTCTGTCCTTGTCAAGCTAGTCACAACCTTCCCCCTGGCTCTCCATGCCATGATTAACCACCTTTTGTCTCCAGTTTCTCTCTAGGTTTGTTTCTTGAGAAACTCTTTTACAGTCAGGCAGTTTCCTCTTCGTACTTCTCAGGCTGTATGGCCTACAGCAGCAAAGGAAAGCCCTGTGTTAACTCACTTGTGAAGTGTAGTGTGATTGGAATCTATGAGAAATTTAAAATAATTAAAATAATGAAAATCAAATGTGTTTTATGTAGAGTTAAAACTCTGCATGCACAAAATATTGTGCATTTTCTTCTTCAGCAACAGCTGTTTATTCTAACAGTTATTTATTAACCTATTAATAAATACATAAACTTTTAAAATAATGTAATTATAAGGTAAACCTTGATGTTTTTTGCCCTCTGAAATTCAACTCACTTTTCCAAAGGTAGGAAGCACCAGTGCATCTCAAAAAATATGTCACCAGAATTGCAAAGTTAAAAGTTTTTCTTCAGCTGAATTTTCATTGTTTTTTTTTTCTAAAAGATGAAATAAAATTATTTCTTGAGACATATCCTAAATGTAGAAGTCAGTTAAAATTCAATCACCACAGACTCTATGCCTTCAAAATACGTCTCTTTTTAGCTTTTGACATTAGCAGGAGTTATTTTATTCCCATAGCATTGTTTATTTGCTGTGTTAAAGAGCTGCGCACTTGTTATTTTTCACATCTACAAAGTGGCATTTTCACATCTAAAATGCTCATCTGCAGGGTAACTTACTGTAATATAATGACCACAAGCTCATATACATTCATATGAGGAAGTAGTGGGCAGTGGGCAGTGCTTGGCAGGAAAGAAATTCACACCTTAGCTTCTGCTTACTAACTTCATCATGCGAACGAGCCCACAGCTGTCACTGAAAGACACCATTAACTTCCTAATAGTCATTAAAATTCCACGTTTCTTTTGATTTCAGATCCTCTTCTGCGTGACTACTGGGTGTATGAGGGCTCTCTAACCATTCCACCCTGCAGTGAGGGTGTCACCTGGATATTATTTCGCTATCCTTTGACTGTGTCCCAAGTGCAGGTAACAGCTGTGCTTAAATTGACCTTGGAATATGGTTATGAGCTAAAGGTTATAGCGTGCAAATGTATATATCAGAATGTTATGTCTGTTCTCCTTAAAGATCCCATTAGATCAGTACATGGCTTTTCAAGTAAAGGTTAAACCTTTTGAGTCACTGAAAGCAATGCAAAGGTCAGAGATGAAAAACCTTGTTATCATTTATCATCTGCATTTAAAATAATTCTTATATTTAAGTGAATGAAAAAGAAAAAAGGAACTCAATGGGCAAAAGAAATTAAATTCTTTGTAATTGCAAGCTTTCAAATATCACTGCTTTTTAATATTAAGGGGAAAAAAAAGCACAGGGAGGCACTACATCCTGGAGAATGAAAAACCTTAATGTAGTACAGATTGGCTAGATTGCATTGAACTATATTTAGTTTATCTGGCTCTTTTAAAATTCAGTTTTATGATAAATGTCAAATGGAAGCTACCTATTTAAATTTGATTTCACACGTATGTATTTTAAAATGTTTGAGTTTTGTTTTTTAAATTAATTCTAGCAGTTTTGAGTCTTTCTATGTACAATTTTTCAAATCTGTCTGCAAATAATCCCAGTAAAAACAAGGAAAACTCCTGATGAATATTCTCCCAGAGTCTGTGAATCCCAGCTGGAGGAATGTGCATTTAATTTAAGTGAACCTACCTAGAATCCCTGAAGCTGAACGCATTCATTTTCACTGCCTGCTCAGAAGCATGTGAAAAAAAGTATAGAAGGTGATAAATTCAGATTTCAATTATTTCAGCTTTAATAATTTAAAATTTTCTTAGTGATGCTGGCACAATATTTTAACATCTTTAACAATTTTAAATTGGCAGCATTTCTTGTTTTATGGGAACTGAATTCTAGGTCTGATCATAGGATTAAAAGCAATAGCTCCCAATAAGTTATTTGTCTGGTAGCTGCAGCTTAAATGCATCCCATCATGAATCTGTTATTTTTTTATGAAAAGGTAAGACTTGTGGCTGCTAACTTCTGAGTAAATACATTACTTACTAGTGAGTAAACAGCATTCTGTTAGCATTACTGGATTCAGAATAACTTAAAGACAGAGTGCATTTTGTAACTTGTCAGCTAATTGTCCAGATGTGATATTGATAAATAAGGGGGCTTAATCAGATGTACAAAGTCCAGCTATTACAGCTGAAACATAGTATGATATTACAGCTATTACACTGAGGCACAGTATGATATTGCTTGTTGCAGATTTTGTAATCTCTATTCCTTTTTAATTTAGTCAGTGCACAGAGGAAAGCCAAGTTTAAGCCATCCACATGTAGTGGGAGACAGTAAGAGGGTGAACAAAAGAGGAATTAAGAAGAGAAATACAACTTTATTTAGTGTTTCTATGTACTAATTTACCACAAGAAAGCAGGATGTTGAAATGTTGTGTGAAGGGGATAAGACTCCTGAAAAGAATATTGTGCCTGGGGAAAAGACTGAGATTGACAACCATGGCCTTTGTTAGGTGGGGGGTAGCTGGTTTGTGCTGCTGCATTACTTTGATAGGTGTAAACCCCATCCAAAAACATTGCAGTGATGAAGGGCATGCAAGTCATGGAGGAGCTTTTCCCTCCCGCTGGCACTGTACACAGGTGAGAGGTGGCACTGGAGTCCAGTGATGGATTGGAGCAGACTCATGCCAGGATGGTCCACTATGCTTGTCGTAGATAAGCATCAATTAGAAAAACATTCCCCAGTGATATTTATGATTGCAGCGTTAAAGATAAGGTTGTGCAGGAAAGATAATTATTAAGAACTTGAAAGGCTTTTGCCAAGCTGGGATAAAAAAAAATTATATTTCTTCAGATATTGCTTTCAGATGTCAATGAAGAATAAATATGGGGTAGTGAGAAGAGATGATTCTGGGATTCTTAAATTGAAAGGTATTGTGAGGTCTCCATGATGCCCAAATTAAGATTTTGTCAGTTTTAGAATATTTTGCTACAGCCTAAAATTCCAAGATTTTAGATTGTAATTAGCATTTTGGCTGCAATGAACTGTCTGGCCTCTTTTGTGCATGTGGGCATGAGTGCCTATGAGAGATTTCGTTTAATCACAGAACCACAGAATGATTGGGATTGGAAGGGACCTCTGGAGAGCATCTATTCCAAATGCCCTGCTAAAGCAGGTTCATCTTGAGCAGGTTGCCCAGGAGAGATTAGGAGAGATTAGAAATGCAAGGGCTTTTGTCTGTGGAAAATAAGAGGATGTAGTATAGGATATATTATTTTGAATCTTCCATGGAAGGCTGGTAGAGGCATTTAATTTTATTAAGCCAGCTTGTAGTATTAAATCGTAGATTTCAGTGCAAATGCACTTCTAATAGGTTTAAATATGTTATTTTTACATGTGTCATTACCTTGTAGAAATTTCTTCTTTGGGATACTAGAAATGTCAAGTGCTTTATATAAATACTAGTAGCATCTATGGTTATAGCCAGTGAATAAAACAATCAAGGCTATTTTCATTTTTCAGGCCATGAAATAATCAAGTTACGAGTGTCAATAAAAAGTAAATAAAGTATATACATAATATAATATGGAATAGTTTTTATTTCTTTTCTCTGATCAAACTAGTTCATATATTGGAGACAAGATGCTAATTTTCTGCAATTAACACAGCAATATTGATCGGCTTAACAAGCTGCGGGTCGTAAGGGCAAAAAATGAATAAAATTACAATTCTGTTTCATGGTCACACTCATAAAATATTTTCACATTTTGTTATTTTGAAACAATGAAGTAACTATTTTAACATAGGCACAATAGTCTGACCATTACAAAGTAGAGAACATTTTTTTTTCTGAAGACACTTTCAGATAGTAAAGTTCAGCTGATGAGTTGATATGCTACTGATCTAAGTCAATGTTAAGTGAAAGGAAAACTGAGTGTGCTTGTTATACAAATAACAAAAGAGCACTTCAGGACTGCAGCATCAGGATGTGCTTTCCTGGAATCCTGAGGAATGCCGTTTCCTCATTGGAAATAATTTTCTTTGCCGTGAGACCTCACTTCCATCAAAAAGTCCCTCATGGGTCATTCTGTGCATATTCATGTCCTCCTATTGTGATTTTTGTCATCCTCTTATGCTGAAATGCACAGCTCAGAAAGAACTATGTTGATTCTTTTTGTGAGATACCTCACACATGCACGTAAAACACTGAAATGCAGGGGGAGAAAACTCCTATTAGGCCAGTAAAAAGCACGAAATAATTGAAAAAGACTTAGTTATGTTTCTCTCCACTATATTTAAAAAAAATGGGACATTTGTGAATAATGTACTTTGTGGTTCACTGAAGCCCAGAACAAGTGCCTTGTCTAAGCCACCCAGAGTAGGGATTTTAAACAATGATGCAGAAGGAGCTGTTCTGCTGTATTCATTGTCAGAGTTAACTGGTCTTTCATTGAATGGCATGGTCTCTAGTCCTTTTGTCTATCTCATTCAGAATGAAAAACTACCAAAGGACAGAAATAGTAACTAGCATATGGAGCTGTAGTGGGAATTGTGCAAAATTTATGTAAACTAAAAGAAAGTACTCAGAGCTTCATGGTATTCTGGGTGCTGGGAAGTAGGTCCGTGTTCTTGGAAGGTGTCATGGAGACATATAAAATTTTCAAACAGAAGGATAATGCTTCTATACCTCATATCAAAGAAATATTTATAGAAAACATCCAAATTGTGTGCTGTATTCTTCAGCAAATGTATGAGTGAAACAGAAGAATGCTCAGGATCTGAATATTATGAGTGGTAAAAAAAATTCTACACATGAGCATGAATGGTTTTACTCAGTAGAAATGCAACTGTTCACATTGTGGATTTGCCTTCTACACTGGTTAGAACTTAATCCCAAATTTCAGTGTGAACAGGCTTAGGTCATCCTTAATGTCTTCTGGGCAGGAGAAGAAATTTTTAAAGTAGCTATTCCTGGTAAAAGTATGTGAATATCCAAGGGTGCTTTGCCATATGCCTCTAAAGCATCTGTTTCTTTGGTGGTCCTGCAGGGTGTACTTCACAGCATTGACTTTTGAGGGGTTGGGAGGAGATGGTGAGCAGTGAAAGAGGATCAGCAGGGCACAGATATGTCTTGGTTTGAAAAGACAGGTGTCTGCTAAGGAAGGTAAGAACCTTCCTTGAAATGGAAAATGTAAACCTCCTCCCTCCAAATTATTACAATTTGGAAATTAGGGGGCTCTCAGGCAAAGATACGGGAAAAGGAATAACAGCTCTTTACTAGGAAATAAAAAAAAAATACAAATGCAGTAGTAAAAAAAAAAAAAAAAAAAAAGAAAATAAACTACTGACAGAATCAGAATATGACTGACACCCTGTTGGTCAGGGTGCTGGTAGCAGTCTGATTGAATGTTGGCTGCAGTCCTCCTGGAGTGACAGATGTGGCTCCATTGAAGCAGTGATCCTGTAGAAGGTGTAGTTTTCCTCTGAAAGACCAGTGGTGGTATTGATGGGCCTGGTCTTCTTCTGGGAATCCAGTGGAGACAAAAGCTGCTCCTCTGGGAATCCAGTGGGAAAAGGCTACTTGTGGTTTTCCAAGTCTCTGATTATATCCAGGTAGGAATGCTTGGCTCCTCCCCCTGGGCAGAGCTTCTCTCAGTGGAATGCTGTAATTTTATCAGTCGTGCAGTGTGACTCCATTGCCCATTAACAAAAGATATCTCCCTGGAGGGAGGATTAGTTGTGGAAGAGATAAATAAAACTGCCCAATTAACAGAAGATAACTGCCCCACCTCTAACAGATGGGAGTAGAATACACACCCAGCTCACTTTTCAACCTGAGACAACATATTATCTTGCCACATGGAAATTTAATAGGGAAAGTAGTGTTGGCACAGCTAGTGTCCTTTTTTGGCAGAAGTACTTCTCACAAGTAGAGCAGACCACTGTGTGTGTAGAGAGTCTCTGTCACAACAATCTGAACCATGGAAGGAACAACAAAACAAGGAGGCTGCTGATCTCAGAAGAAATTCCCCCTTGGAGAAGAGCTACAGTTCTTGATTTCCATAAAGACTAAAGAGCAGGCACAGAGATCAGGTCAGTTCTACTCTCCTGACTGAAGAAACTGGAAGCTGCTTTGTGAGGAGTTACCTCCTAGAAAAGGATTTCACTGTGGGAACTGGGAAGGAGCATTTGTAGTTTCAGTAGGAGACAGCTCACAAATGCCAGCTTTGCAGAGAGCCTGCTCTTCCCACTCCTTCATCTGTCTTTGTTTGAAGTATCTCATTCTCACAAGATCAAACAAAAGCCACATTTTGTAAAGTGCTCCTTCCTAAAATGCAATTATCTCAGACTTTCCAGAGTTGATTCAGCTGGTGAAAAAGTATGCTTTTACAAAACTCCTTCAGTGATTTACCAGCCCTTGAGTTCTGAAGACTTTTTCAATTCCAAGCTGGTAGTGGGTTTGTTTTCAGTTTTCTTTAAGTAAACAACAACAAAAATCTTCCATAACAGGATTCTGCCTCTAAAAGCATCTTCAAGGGACTTTTTTCATTTTTGCAGTCTAAGCTGTTGCCTTATATCTCAGCTGCTGCAAGCTGAGTGTTGATTTCCAAGCACACTGTTTTTTTGAGGAAAATTAAGCAGAGAAGAGCCAGCCTCTCAATCAAATAAATAAGTCTGTATCAGTACTGCTGCTGAGTGGAAAACAACAATGAGGGCAGCTGTGTTCCAGGTTGCAGTAAGAAAGTATTCTCTGTAGGCAGGATAAGAATAAAAATGCCAATACCTGCTGTTTAGTACCTCATTTAATTTAATTCTGAAATCATGCTTACATTGTCCCTGTAATATTTCTTAGTGTGTTTTTCATGGAGAAATTAACTCTGTAATGTCTTACGTGTTAAAATTATTTTATACTCCAGGCTCCATTTTACTTTCTGTGTATCTTCAGTTTCAAGTTAGAGATAAACTGCACAGTGAAGCATCACAGGATCAGTACAAGTACGAAGGCTGAGGCCAGGGGAGTCAGCCATCAAGTACATTTGCTGTATACAGCCAAGACAGCTTGTGAATATGTCAAAGAAAAAACATTTTTCTGGTAGTTGTAACTATTTAACATAACAGACTCTTAAAAACAGCAGAGGTGGACAGTAAGGTAAAGGGTTTCATCATGCAGCACTTGATGCTAATACCAGGGATGGAGATGGAAGCTGCTCATATTCTTCTGTACACCAGATTAGATTTAGAAAAATCTAAAATGAGTCTATAAGCAAGAAACATATTTGTTTTAGCTCAATTGAAATGTTTCATATTTATTTTTTTACTGCATTTGACTTTCTGACTATCTACACCTACAGATCTTTTGAAGCAGTATTTTGTTTTGATCACAAAAACTGTATTTTTCCATATAAAATGTCAAAAGACATCCTCTAAATTGAAGAATCTGTTAAGTATTCTTCTGGTTTAGAAGACATCAACAGTTTCAGGCAGTAAATAGATCACTAGGAGAATTTCAAAACAATTTATAGTCAAACAAGTTATTCCTGAAATGCACTTCTTTGAAGAAGACCAGAATTACTACTATAAACACACAACAGTAAGGCTGATTCATAGGATGTAATCTGCAATGGCCAAGATGGTTATAGATCCTAAAAGAATTTGTGAAAAGGCAAAGGATAAGTTTGCCAAACCACGTGCCTAAGAGTTCCTGTTATTCTCTGTATCTCAAGTGTTTTGACAGTGCTGATAACTATTTTAAAATGTTATTAATGTACCTTTCTAAATGGTACCTAAGCACTTCAATTTTCAAAGCTGCAGAATTGGCTGGACAGGGCTTGTTTTGATCATTAGTGCCATGGTGAAGAATATGTCTCAGCTTCTTCATTTCTGTTCTTCTGTCTTTCAGATAGAGGAATTTCGAAGGCTGCGGACTCATGTTAAAGGTGCTGAACTTTTAGAGGGCTCTGATGGAATCCTAGGAGATAACTTCAGACCAACTCAGCCACTTAGTGATAGAGTCATCAGGGCTGCATTTCAGTAGCAGAGGAGGAAGAACAATGATGAATTTTCAGTCAGGTAAGTACAAACTTAGTGGAAAAATCAAAATTTTGAAATAACTTAGCTAAAGTAGAAAATGCACTTAATTTTAGCTAATGTTATGATGCATTGTCACAACTGTAAATTCTGACACTGTAATTTCTATTTCATCCTGTGTATAATAGTTTGGTTATGTCATGATTTAACCCCAGTTGGCAACCAAGCCCCATGAGCTGCTCAGTCACTTTCATGTGGTGGGATGGGGGAGAGAATCAGAAGGGTAAAAGTGAGAGAATTTGTGGGTTGAGGCAAAGACAGTTTAATAGGTAAAGCAAAAGCCATGCATGCAAGCAAAGCAATAGAAAACAAGAAAGTCATTCACCACCATCCAGGCAGTGAATCATGATGCCCACTTACATCACAATTACTTGTAGATTTAAATTTCTCCTGCTGCAGTGAAGAGCACAGTATGCCTTGGTTATATTTCCCTAGTTACTGAGTTTTACTGGTTGATTTCTTTCCATTTTTCTGGAAGAACAGCAATTGGTGGATCTTTTCACACTGTTAAAAAAGCAGGGTGGTAGTTCTGGAAGGAGAACTTTAATTCTGAAATGAAGCTTTTTTTATTTTTTTTACAATGCTGTTCTTTCCCAACAAGACTGAATTTTGGGCAGCTCCAGTGAAGTTACAAAAGGCAACAAACTAAATTATGTCATGGCTATTTTTTCATATTTCATTCATCAGAGTAGTTGCTGCTCTTTGCCACCTTCATTGACTCACAGAGCAAGAATTTGAAGATGACATAAGAGAAATACACATGTGAACCTGCATTAACCCTGCTTCAGTTATTAAAACTTCTCATGTCATGTTCCCCCAGCCTCTACTTCTTTTATATATAAAATAAATCCCCTCAACGCTCAACAGCTACTCCTAATCCTTGTTATACTTAGTTAATGGATATTTTTCTATAATGAAAAACCTGACAATGAGATTCAAAGAGAATTAAAGTCCAAGGAGGTGGTTAAGTCACCATTCCTGAAGGCGTTTAAGATGTTAGATGTGATTCTAAGGATATGGTGTAGTGGTGGACCTGGCAATGCTGGGTTAATTGTTGGACATGATGATCTTAAAGGTCTTTTCCAATTTAAACAATTCTATTATTCTAAGACAAATTGT
>WBNO01021895.1:68659-116776 GCA_013400575.1 Peucedramus taeniatus
TTCCTCTAGTTTCCCACAAAAAACTTTATTTAAATAGTAAAAGCATTAGGTATTCCCCATTACCCTGTTTACTGTTGAAATACAGAATATAAAAACCTCAGATTTTCTATCTTCTCATTTCTTCAAAGCTAAAAAAGAACAGATTAATCTAGGGTTTCATCTGGAAAGCATACTGTTTAAAGGGTTTTGATAAACTGTTTTGAGTAAGGATATTTATTTGTTCTTTAAATTCTTGCTCTCTCTAGTTCATGTCAAGCTCTGTTGTGGTGTTAAGCCCATTCAGAGTATGCTCTGGATCCAGTCCCCAATTTCATGTGAAGTAACAGATGATCAGGCAGCAGATAACCCATAAAAAAAATTGCTAATTCAGTGCTTCCAAAAAATAGATCCATTAAAACAAAGTGAGAAGATTATCCTCCCTCCTGCATATGATAGAAATTATTAAATTGGCTAGGACAATGACCAACAATTTCATGGTCTTTCCATATAGCATAATCATTTGATATAGTGTATGCATCTAAATATTGTTGAAGTAAGGGTTTATTTGTATTTTATAGCCCTATTTAATACCTGCATCCCAGAAGTTGAACAAAAAACCCAAAACATTGATCCCTTTTTTAATATTATTTTCCCATTCCCATATTTAATTTTGAGTATATCTGTAAGACCAGTTCTCAGTTACATGGTTCTCTGCAATAACCAAATGTTGTCACTGTAATCTTGAAATGGATGTTTCAAATTCATGCCAGCTTCTGCATAAAAATTACTTGGGAAAATCATAGCAATATTAAAGTACAATTTTTCTCAGAGAGTGAATAATGCCCTCAGGCCAGTGCAGGTAATTCAAGTCTGTAACAGTGAAATTACTTGACACATTGAGTTTGAATTTTAAGCATGAAAGCGTTTCCTTTACAATGATGGAATTGAAATGTAAAAATTTCCCTTTTGCTTTCATGTTTGAAATTTTATTACATTTGTCAATACTTATAAAGATTTTTTCTATGTAATAAGATTTATCTCGGCTTTGCTTCACAAAATAATCTGCAGTTTTAATTCTCAAATGATGGAATTTTTAATGCAAAGCAATAGTCCTCACTGTAGGGCCATACTAATTACGGACTCTCAAGCACTGAGGAAGAACTGTGACTCCTGGCACAGTGTAGCTCACAGAAGAAATGACACTTGTTTCCCTACACCTGATTGAATTATTTATCAGAAATTCATTTGGTCAGGCCTTTTCAGTTTTGTGTGCATCAGTCCAAGTAGCACTGAATTTATCAAGGTTTCATTATATATCTTTACTATGGAGTTTAGGGAGCCGAAAAAAGGAAGTGTGAAAAGAAATCACATGGCTTTGTTCACATTTCTTCCATGCAAAGGGGTAAAAAGGGAGGGAAACAATCCTACTTACTTTGTAGTGACTTCCTCACACCTCTCCAGGAGGAAGGTGTTGAGGAACAGTATCTGCTCACACAGACCTCAGAAATCCTCAGAAAGATTCCTTCCTTCACAGGAACGAGGGAAGTCCCTTAATCTGGGACTGCTGGCATCAGCTGACTATTGCTATGAAGACTCAATAGTAGATGGGGAAGTAATAGTTTTCAGGGCAGCATCTTCCTAGTGATTCAAGAAGAGCATTTCTTCTTTTCAAAGAGCAGATTACCTTTTATTTTAAAGCTCTGGTATGTCTTTAATATTACAATTACAAACATACTGGTTGACTTCTTTTCTTACACAGTGCCCCTCTGCCAAGGGTGCTGGAACTCCTGTCAGTAAAGTTTTCAATATTTTTTTTTTATTCCAAGCCAGTGTGTCACAGGCACTTGAAGAACCTCGAAAAATGTTAGTTTGCCATGACCTTGTTACTCTGTTGGGGAGAGAAGGAGACAAATGTTTCTGTAAGTGTATCCACAGGAGCAGAAAGAGGTTCTTTGAAAGGTCTAATTAATTTTGACTGAATCAGATTGCAGGCTCTATGCACACCATGATCCCAAAGCTTCAGAACATCTGCTCCTCAGCCTTGATTTAAACCTTGACAAAACCAAACTCTTTGTGGCTTATGATCAAATGGCATATGTTGATCTTTGATGCAATTTGTTCTAATTTGTTGAGTAAAAAGCAGAGTTGACACAAACATGGAATATCATGATGTGTAATACAAGGGAAAGAACTAATCTTTTTTTTAATGTTCCTCTATCATGGAAAAGCCCATATCTCAAAATACTCCTCTCCAGTTCTAAGACAAAGTTTGGCCAGGCTCTAAAGGGAGCCTTCAGGATGACAAAACAGACAGAACTTTGTAGCTTCTCTGCTTTCTTTAACCCAGTGGGTTTTAGAATAAGTTTGCTGCTATCTAGTTAGCCTCTCTTGGCTCTATTTCTTTTCTGCTGAAAGTGTATCTGTCTCATATAGCTTGGGGTTAATGAGTTTTTGGATTCTGTTTTGGTAGGGTTTTTCACATGCATCCAAATTACATCCCATTAAATGACCTTTTCATCCTTCTTCTCCTGCAGCTGCTGAAGTTTTCAAATACATTTCTTTTGAAAAAGCTTTTTAAAATTTTTCTAACCTCTTTAAATCATATCCAATAGTGAAAGAACCAGTGTGGTGTTAAGGAGTTTGGAGGAAAAGCTCAGTACAGATTTGCTTTCAGACATGGAAGGTTAAAAAATTGAGTTCAGATTTAGAGAGTGAAGAACAATGGAATAACAGAGTAGTTGTAATTGAGAGGTGCCTCTGGAGATCTATTAGATTGATCCTCTGCTCAAAGCAGTGTTAACTGCAGTGGGTTGCTCAGAGCCGTGTCCAGCTGGGTTTTGAATATGATGAGGATGAAGACTCCTTAACCTCTCAAAGCAAATTGTACCAGTGTACTCCTGCAGGGGAAAATTTTTTCTTAATTTTAAATGAAATTTCCTGTATTTTATTTTGTACCGACTGCCTCTTCTCCTTTCGCTGGATGTAGCTGAAGATGCAGCCTGGTGCCATCTTCTCTGCTTGTTCTCATGAAGTATTTATATACATTGGTAAAATCCCTGTTGAAACATCTTTTCTGGAGGCTGGGCAGTTTCAGCTCTCTCAGCCATCCTTTAATGACAGGTGCTCCAATCCTTTACCATGCTTGTAGCCTCTTGCTGCTCTCCAGTATGTCTGTGTTTCTTCTGAACTGGGGAACCCAGGACTGGACCCAGTGCTCCAGATGTTCTATCAGTGCTGAGAAGAAGCATTTCCCTCCACCTGCTGGCAGTGCTCTTCCTGGTGCAGCCTAGAAAGCTGCAGAACTTCGTTGTTGCCTTGAGTGCATTACTGACTTAGCTCGAACTTGATGTTTGCCAGGACTCTCAAGTCCTTTTCTGAAAGAAAAGAGCAGGAATAACATTGTGACTTCCTCAGTGTTAATGCTAGTTTCTTTTTTACTTCCTGCTTGACTCAGATCCCTTTCTATGGGCATTAACCTATTTCTTAACAATTTCAGATGATCTTGGAATAAGATTTGTAGTTACAATTGTTATACAGCAAAGCCTAGCAGCGAGGAAAAATATGCTACCACTCTTAGAAATCAAAAAACAAAAATCTTAAATCTTCCATTTCAGTAAAGGGTATTTATTTGACAGTTGTAGGCCTGACACACTATTTTGCAATGTGTGAATTGTGACTATTCCAGAAGGCTTGCTGGAATTTTGGAGCTTGCCACCTTTTCTAATGAATAAGTACTTTTTTAGTATTGCGTTCTTCACTGAAGACAGCATTATTTTTGGTTTCCAATGGATTTATCACCCCCTCTTTAATTCTTGCTGCTCTACGTGTAGCTGATTTAGTAGACATGCCTTTCCCCTCTTTTAAGTCAGTGGAACAGCTTTATCTGTGAATGAGCAAGACTTCTGATTTCACCTGAATATCAACTTGAATTTGTAATGACAGTGAACTCAGTATGGCATGCCAATGTGTCTTCATCCCTTTATACACCAGGGTGAATACACATGATTCCATGCATAGAGTAGGTAAATGGCATTGCTCCTGTTCACTAAGAGGAGCAATAGATGCCTGTTATAAAGTCACTGAAATCCATGACTCTTTTAATAGAAGACAGTAAGAGCTTGTTCTAAAAAACAATTTGCTAAAAGAATCTTTTCCTTTTAAAGTGATAAACTTTAATTTCCTTTCCTCTGAGAATAATTAATAAACTAAAGAATTTGATCTCCAGTGCTGTCGCAAAACTCCCCATCTCAGACACAATTTATTTTATATTCATAATTATTCTCCAAGTGTGATGACGTCTTATACCTTCTCCATTTACATACATACATTACTCAAGATCTCCTGAATAGTTTTTTATTCGTGACCGGTTCAGAAATTCCTGAGAAAGCATCAATTTTTACATACACAAGTGCATATACACACTCACACACACATCTGTGGTAGATTCAGACTGCAAGTAGCTGCAAGTTTATCCTGTAAATTATGATAGCAGAAATTAATTCAGATTAAAAACATGCTTAATATAATTGCTATTTTCCTAGTTGTAAATTCAAGAATAGAGAAAACAATTAAATGACATCATTAAAATAGCAAGGTTTTGCTAGGCCTGAGGAACAGGAAGATGTAATTTAGGGTAGGAGGAACAGAGACTGCATTTCTGATGTTTCAGAGACTCTCAGCATGATACTGAGAGGTCTGAGCAAATGAGGAGAGACTGGCACAACACCAGTTTCACAGCAATGAGGGAGGGCGATGTGATGACTATCTGGTGTGTTTTGTGAATGGATAGTGCAAATTCCTTGCTTTTGAAGCTGCTGAGCAGCTCTTGTGGCAGCAAAACTTTGTTGCCCTTTCCCCAGGATATTAAACAGGGGATCTGGTGTTGCCAGTGGGAATGAACTAGTACTAAACAGGTGGTGGTGCACTATCCTCTTTATGGAACTGTGAATTGTATAAATAACAGATTGTAGAATATGAAAGAATATTCGAATCCAAAGTGAGCCATGGAGCTGCACCTTGCCTTTGAGAAATGGGAAAGGTGATGCAATGCTATGGACTGTATTTCTATGTTTAAACAGATTTCAGTGAAATTTATATTTTAATGGACATTTACATTATCAATCCATGTGTCTTTACTCTCAGTTTACTAGTAGCATTTGCAATTCGTGAAATTCACAAACAAGTTGCTCTGCAGAAGTTCTAACGCTTGGGGATTTTATCCTTTCCTGTTGTGTAGGTCCAGAGCTGGAATGAGTTGTCAGCAGCCATGCATCATTAGGCTACTACGACTGTTCTTATCATTTTCCTGTTTGAAAAAACCTGAATCAACCTGACACAAAGATTATCAACACTAGTTCTTTAGAAATGTAAACACCGATTTCCTAGATTTGTTGAAATATAAGTATTTATACTTCTAAGTGAGTGATTTTTTTATTGGTCATTGTTGGTCTTCATGAATTTAGAGTTTGTGCTTAAAATGGGATTGGTTTAATTGCTAAGTTTCAGTCTTTTAAAAAAACTGGACTTGCTGTTATCACCAAAACTGAGTATTGTTCTTCTGTATTTAATGTCTTATGTCCAGTGCCCAGCCCTCTGCTGCCACTTCAGAGTTCTCGAGAATGTGCATACACTTGAGTGCATGACTGTAGGACAGAGGGCCAAACACCTTTTGACTTGTGAGCCACACACCATAATCAGAGGCCTACTGGAAACAAACCAAAACTTTTGGAGCCTTCAGGCAACCAAAAGCTCCAGGAATGGCTAAAAAAGAGTGCCTTTTGAGGTTGTTTACTTCATTGTAAGAGCAGGGAGTAGGGTGCACTGAGATTGCAAGTGAACCCTGTAATATCAGCATAAACTTTTTTCCCACTGCTGATGATTCAAGTAAGTGACTAGAAAAACACTTTTGTTGCTTATGTGACATACCTCTGACATAAGGGCCAGAATGTAGAGATTTGGTAGCCAGAGGCAGTCAAGAGTCATAGACTGGTCCTTGCTGTGGTAGGTATTTATGTGTCCAGGCCAGAGCATCAGTATAGCAGGTGATCAAGCCCTAAATGAGAAAGAAAACCATTTTGAGTTTTCAGAGTTAGTATCATATTAGAATTGTCCTTGTTCAATTCCTTACTGAGCTGTTCTTGGAAATATATTAATTGTGGAGGAATGCAAAATGGTCAAAATCCCTTAGTATGTAAAGACGCAAGGAGGAAAGATTACTGTGCTTCCTTTTCAAAGCTAAAAAGGTCATAAGGTAGTCTAGGAATCAGATCCCTGCTTATGCTTCAAATAAGATACTTCATGCTTAGAAGTGCTCCTAAATTTTGTGACCTGTGAGTTTCTACCAGCATCACAGTCTTTCCAACTCATAATTCACTGTTACCATCAGCTCTTCATAAAAAAAGAGTTTTGAGAGTTTAATTCCCAGCAGCTTACCATAACCATGTATGGTTTGTAGACTGCTGCTTGGGAACTGATAATGTAGCCAGGAGCCCAGAGTGTCTGTCATACAAATCACCCTCACCACATGTTTATTAGCAATCACAACACACAAGTTAGACTCTGAACACTCACTGAAACTCTGCCATGATATTTTCACTTATGTGGAAAATGCTGCAAATTAGTGGTGAGTTGAAATATTAAGAAGCTTAAATCATCATTGATAAAGCTGCACCCATTTTTAGAAAAAGAGAGTGGTGCATATAAAATACAATGTAATAGGCTCTCAAATATCGAAGATACTAGAAGGACACACAGGTACATTTGTCTGTACAATACAGAGAAGAAAGCCTGCAATATGCTTTCCTCCTTCCCCAGTGTTATACAAGTTGGCACTGGAAGTGCACTCTGTTTTACTTGGATGAAAATACACAGATTTAAGCAGAACATTTTTACCCCATTGAAATGGAAGATCCAGGTCAGCCCAGATCCTTACTCTTATTGGAATTTTTAATTCTGATTACTTCATATTGATAAAGACAATGCAATGAAAAATATGCAAACTCTTGCTAAGCAAACAAACATGTTTTGTAAATAAATAGCAAATGAAATCTTCCAAGTTATTTGGATTACTGAAAATATTTTTGCAACTGATACTTGCCACTCAAGAAACAGAATGTTAGCAATGTTTTATGGATAAGACCAGAGTTTATGACAGAGCAGTGCTACCCAACAACATTTTCTTTAAAAAAATTTATGCATCCCTGTAGCTAAAGACAAACAAAGGTGTATTTTAGTTAGCTAGATGTAGCTAAATGCCCACAGAACTTGATGTTGATTCAATGAATTGTAACCTTTTCATGGAAGGAATGCAAAACTTTTCAAGAAAGATAAGATTTGATAAGGGACTCAGTTCTCTTTTCTGAGAAACCCTGAATCCACTTCTGGCTGTGCTTTCAGGTGCTGTTTTTAGGAAGGTGTAGGATAAAGGTAATGTTTTGTCAGTAGTATACTGGTTTTGCCACCCATGTATTTTGCTTTTTTTTTTTAAACTCTTAAACTTTTTGATTTATCATAATGTTAAGGAGAAGGCAAGATCCTTCTATAAAGAAAAATGTAGGACATTGTGTGAGACAATGGGGATAAGGAATATGGTAAGACAAAAGAAGTGGAAAAGCTCACCAGAAGGGAGATTGACTACTTTTAAGCAGCAGAATAAAGGTTTTGATCTTGACCTAAAGCTGCTGCAGTGGGACATTTTACTTCCTCCCTGTCAGATGGAAAGACATGTTATTGTGGTCATCCTATTTAATTTCTCCATAGTCTCAACACTTTTGGAAGACTTTGAAAAATAATCCTTTTCACTGAAGTTTTCTCATATCTTGTGTTTTAAATATGTTCTCTCTATTGCCATAGGAGCATTGGTACCTTTGGTTCTTAAAAATATTCCAGCTTTGTTCCTACTTCTGCTCCTTGTTTCTGAGATAAAATTTATAGTGTTCCATTTGCCCTAGTTTTGTACAAGAAAATTTTCTCTGTGAAGAATATAGGTGCATAAAATTTTGTATATGAAATAATTAGAAATCTTCTTGGAAAAATAATGACTTTTTTACCTTCTGAGGTTGATTTCTGAGCTTTGATCAATCTTGTTAATATTTTTTTTTTCAAACCATGGGTATTGTGAAAAACTCTCAGATTTTGCCGGTATTTACACTTTATGGCACTGATCCTGGAAGGTTTTCTTTGGGAATAATTATTTGTACTTGAAGTAGGGGACTACACGAGAAAGTAGGAAAGTTATTGTTAAACAAGAATAAACAAGGGTAAACATGGATAACAACATCACTAATGTATACAATCAGTCTTTTGTCAGACAATACATTAAGTATTTCTGTAACAAACACAGCTGAAATC
Organism: Peucedramus taeniatus; assembly: GCA_013400575.1. Taxonomy (NCBI): domain Eukaryota; kingdom Metazoa; phylum Chordata; class Aves; order Passeriformes; family Fringillidae; genus Peucedramus; species Peucedramus taeniatus. Next base: position 76,988 of record WBNO01021895.1, read on the forward strand.
TTCAGACTGGCTCATAATTAGGCTCCTTTCAAAAAGTAATTCATTAATACAATAGGTGCCAAATCCCAGTTCAACTTAATTTCACTGACTCTGACTTTTGGACTAAAAACATTAAGCTTGAACTAGCTAAAAATGTACAAAATGTGCATTCAATTAAAGAGTAATTAGATACTCAATCACCCTTACATCACACTAGGGATTATCCAAGAAAGAAGAGAGGTACTACTCGCTGCAGTGTGTAAAACAATTTTCTTAATTAGTTTAAGCACTAATTGAGATAGAGGAAGTGTCACTGTGTTACAGCATTAGTTTACCTAAATAGAACCTTAAAAAGACCAAGGTTTTGGCTTCTTTTGAACTTTCTCATTTGGGTTACTCAGTCTTATTCACTGATCCAGTGCCTTTTGTCCACGAAAAAGGAAACTTTGTTCAGTTTAGGGTGAGTAGGGTTGGTCCCTGCACCCTTGTATCAGTAGCCCACTGAAAAACATGTCAAGAGTTTTTCCAGAGATGGAGAATAACTTGTTATGTTGTTTTGTTTTGTTTTTTTTATGTTACACCTCTATACCAAGTCCCAAGAAGAGCTGGGAATCCTGTGTGCTGTTATGTGGAGTGCAAAACCCTTACACTGCATACAGCCTGCCTTAGGAGGCAGCTGGTACAAAGCTCTTCAAGGGGACCATCAAATGATGCTGCTGCCAGACAACGTGGCTTTGGGGGGGTATTGAGTGAAATCACATGTGGTAATCACAACACAGATTGTCTTGTGGGTAGGCACTGACTTCTTAGCAGCACGGCTGGTTACTGACAACCTCTACACTCCCTTCCCCTGGCAGGACCAGAGCAGGAACTCTCTGGAAGGTGTTGACTCTTCCTGCAAGCAGTTGTAGCCCCAGGTGACCATTTGCACACAAGCACTTTCAGATTGTTTGTGTGTACACACTGAGCTATTGTTAGCACTATAATAACCTCAGGGGGAAAAAAAGGAACTTATTACAACAGAATGAAGCAGTCAGGCGCTCTCATACCCACTGCTTCTGAACTGAGGCCACTGGGACAACCTGAGCACCTGGATTCTAAAGGTTATGCCAAAGCACATGAATATGTGTTTGCATGAAATCAAGTATTGATTAGTGCTGCTAATGAATATTACTGCTGTTAGGAGAAATTGGGGATTGCTTTGAGCCCACCTGACGCCCATGAGAGCTGGTACTCAGCACTTCACTTAGTAAGGCCCCTAAAATAGTAAATGGTAAAAAGTTCTCTGTGACCAGTATATTTTTCTTTCTAGTTTACTACCATGAGCACCAGGTTAGAATCAATTACCAGGCTGATTCAGAAAGCCAGTTTTAAAACTTTGTTTCAAATTAATAATTTTACCACTTCATTTAACTTTGCATTTTTACTGCCATTTCCTCCATTGCTAGTAAATCTTGCAGCACTGGCTTTACCCTAAAAGAGAAGAATCAGTACCATTATGTCACTGAAGTATATACCCTGAAACTGCTCCCACCTGCTGTCATGAAATCCCAGCTTTTAGTTTTCCCTGTCTTCCTGGCTGGACATAAACAGTCTTTCAGACCCACTGCAGAGGAATTTCAGTAACATAATTGTTCCATTCTCTTTTCAGAGAGGGGGAAGACAATGCTCCCACAGTGCCCGCAGATGAGAAATGGAAACTTTTGAAACTGCTGCTTCAGTTGAACCACAAAGCCTGTATTGTTTGTCTTCATCTAATTCAGCCTTGATAGACAGCTGTGACAGTTGGTCTGTCCACATGGTCCAGTGAAATTCTGAGAATGGGCTGTACATTAAAAGAAGAAAACATATTAAATCTTCCAATTCACACTGTTAACTATTTTAAAATTGTCATTATTGTTGCTTTCATAGCTACTTTGCCATAGCATTCAATAGTCATCTGTGACCCAAATAGTACTGATTTTAAGCTTGGTATGAATGCTAATATGTAGAAATACCCATTATTGTTTTGAATGTTAGATTTGCTTTTATTCCATATCATCTCTTGTGCTGTCAGTAACCATATTTTCTGTAGAGGGGAGATGCATTCTACAAAGGTAATAAAAACATTGTTTGTTCACAAAGAGTATTATACAAATTCAGAATTAATTTTTTGGCAGAAAGGAGCACTTCTCTGCTAAATATATGCACTTGACATGGTTTGTCTGAATAAAGCTGAATGACATTTGCATTACTAGGAACCTTACTGAGAAAAAGGACAGTTTGGAACTAAGTAAAATTAGCCAATATAACAATAAACAGAATTGTCTGGATTATTTTCTACTCGGTGAGCCATGGTACTTTGTGATATAGTGTTCAATCAAGGCAGAAAATTTTCAGTCTTTGTTCTCCTGTGAATTATGACAGTTCTATTTGTTGTGTACATCGCTGAGGATGGTGGATTGGAGACTTACTCTGCATGTCCTGAGCTCACTGCACAGCATGGGGGTTGCCACGCTGGGCCACACATGACCTATCTGACAGAGAAGATAAGGCAAGGGTAGTCTGAACCAGCTAGTCAACCTTATAGCTTCTAGTTCCTGAGAAACACCAAGATCTGAAGGACAGAGTCACTAATGTGGGAGGCAATAACTTAGATCACCGTAGCTATTAGTGAGGTTCCCTGTCCTAGAATGAGGGACATTGCAGAGATCTGTGTCAGTGGAAGAACCCCAGAGGCACAGATGCCACCTTCCAGTCTGGGGCACAGTGTAGATGCAAAGTGAGTGCTAACAAAGGGGAGGCCACTCCCTTGGAGCAGATCTGTCATCAATCACAAAGTCATTCCTAGGCAATGGTAAAGGCAGAGTCAGAAGGCATCCTTCATCCACCTTGTCAAGGGTTATGGGGAGAACTACTGCTGAATATGAGCTCTCTGAGTAATTTACATGTATGTTAGGGGCAGCAGAAACAATGGGGCAAACCAACACAATGAATGTGAGCTGGATGAGGGGGACCAGTTGCTGACCACTTGATGTGTTTGTAACTGGGTGTACTGCAGAAACAAGTGCTTCCTTTGGAGATAGGTCTTGGTGCGTTGCAATAAATACACAGAAAATGTAAACTAAGCAGCCCACCATGAGGTAATTTGTTCATTTGGGCTTATCAGAGTAACAATCAGCATGTTGTTCCTTGGGCTTAGAGAAACTTCTGTTTCTTAGGGTTATCTCCATCTCCTGCCCACATTTAATGAAACAACCCCATTATCTATACAATGGGTTCAAGATTTCAGTGCTAGCCAAAGCCACATTTTCTACCTGCAGTGTCTGCACCATGTGTGTATAGCAGTGGCTATACTGGCTGCTGGCCCTCTTCCTTCAGCAGTTACTCCCCAAGCAGCTGCAGCCAGAGCCCAACCCCAACACCTGATTACCAGATCCTGGGTTCCCACTGGTCTGCATCATGCAGCAGGGCAGGAGAAGTCTCTGCTGAAATGGGCTGGCTGGACTGTCTGTAGTTCTTGACAGGAGCCTGATAATTTGTCTTAGTTGTCAGGTTTGTTACTAGAATCTTGGGAAAATAAAACAAAAATGTGTGAGGTGGAAGTCAGCTGTTTTCTGCCAGGTGAAGGTCTGTTCCTGTCTCCTTGCACCCAGCAATGAATGAACCCTCCAAAAGTGGAGTGAACCATGCTCCTAAGCTGACAGTTCTCAGGTTATATGCACAGCTCATTCAGATCTTCTCCCTTTGCATACAACATGCTATTTACTACTGAGTGTTAACTGACAGGAACTGTAGTAGTAATATGGCAAATATTGACATTATGATGAAATCTGAACTAGATTTATTCTCTAAATAAACATGTTCCTTATCTTGGAGCTGGCTGATATTCTTGTGGCTGTGAAATGCAGATACGTTGCAAAGAAAATGATGTAATGTCTCCACCAAAAAGTCCATTATTTCCCTTTCCTCTGCTCTCTTCCTGTGTTTGCTGTTCTTTCAAGCATTGCCTTGTGCAGTGAAATTCTAGTCATATAAATACTACTACTGAGGAATTGAAGTTAGTAACTTTGTCTCAACACTTGTCGGAATTTTTTTCCTAGGCTTGGCTTTGAAAGAAAAATAAAACCCACTGGTAAAAATACTTATAGCAGTTTTGTGTCTTAAGAGCTGGACCTAATTTTAACAACAAATTGATTCACAAAACACACCCATTATAGATTGGTCAACGTACATTCGTTGTGTGTTGGGAAAAGTTAAATTAGTCTTTCTGGTTTTGGTAGGAATCCACAGAGAGGAATTTTTAGGAAGGGCTCTCGATGTATTATTTCAGTTACACTGGGCCCATCAGAGGTTTTACTGAGTGTGGAAAGGCTCTGCTGCTCTCCAATTGGAGTTCCACATGCCTGCCTTTGTATTAATATTTTTAAGAAATCATGAAAACTGATAAGGGGGTTCGGAGGGTAGTGTAAGGCCGTAAATTATTAATTTCCTCTTCAAGCTACAGCTACTAAAATTTTGAATCAGTTTGCTCTCTGGAAGTATTTTTAAAGGTAAATGTTAATGGACATAATGCTTCACATAATTTTAGAGATTCCTCAGAAATGTGTATTATAAGTTACCAAGAGATCTTGAGTAGTTGCACACTTGTTGGTCAAGAAATCAATGACACAATACTTAAAAGCAACTTTGTGCTTCATCAGGCAAAAGCTGGCTCCACAGGCTTCTGATAAACTGTAGGAAGGTATTGGGAGTAGGAGGAAATACAGCTCTTGAGAGAAGGAAGGTGAATTGGGGCAGATGCTTGCTGTCAGTGATCATCCATTGCAGGTGATGTGTTCTTCAGTTTCCTCCGTAGTTTTCTGGAGCTCTCAGAAAAATTTAGAGCCTTTAAACTTTTAGTTTGACTTCAAACCATGGCATAATGTGCTTTGCACTTTGGGCTGTGCTCCTGGGCTTCCACTTATCCAAATTAGAGGAGCTTCTTAGAAAGCACTGTGCCTACCTAAAGCTGCCTTTTGCCCTGGCTCCCACCTTTTCTTTGTGTGAAAATTAAGTCATAGGTAGGTGGACCAATAAATTCTAGGCCTGATCCCAAAATGTACCTGGGAGGTAAACAGGAGTACATTGCTGTGGGTTGAAGGATAGGCTTGATCCCAGACATTATACTGGCAAGTGTGGGGTAGTAGCTGTGTGGGGAAACAGATGTGAAGTAGGATATGAGTCTAAGAGGAAATAAGAGGGGTCCCTGGCCAGCATCCTGGTTTGCATCCTAAAGGTTGACTCATCTGTGTTCCTGGCTCTCAGAGGGTAATTGAAGACTACTATTGCTGAGGAGATAAAAGTGCTTAACAGCTGGGCAACATAAAGAAAAAAAATAATTTTACTGAGAAATTCCGGCTGAATTTTGCAGAGACTGCAGAAGGAACAAGGAGAGGAGATCCATGCACATGCAGCTTCACAAGAAGTCACACCAATCAGCATTTTCCAGACCCTGCTGGGGTGCAGCTGCCATAAAAGCACAGACTCACCTTCATAGAGTTTGACTGTTAGGCACAGCACTTGGTGCAGTGATGGCCTTGGGCAAACTGTTCCTTTCATGGTTGTCACATCCACTCCATTGAGAATGAAGGGAAGCTTCCTTTCTTGTAGAAATGGGGGGAGTGTCTGGTGGAATGATGGCTGTAGAGAAAGAGGGGAAAACCCTCTAGGGGTTGAGAACTGTGGAAGGAGTACAGATTTTGGCCTGCTTTTTCTTGTGTGGGTTTCATGGTGGTATCACCAGCCATGGAGTTTGCTTTGAGATGTGTTCTTCCTTTATACACCAGTGCTGCCTGCTGAAATGTCAGGTAGCTGGAGAACCACCCTCTACATCTCTTGAGGCTAGACCATGCAGGACATGTTTGGAAGTGCTCATGTGCACATTTATTTAGGAAACTGTAGCTGCCATTATAAGCACACCTATGTGTGTGTATTTATCTCCTTAGAATACTACACATGAAAAACTATTTTAAAAATAAAAGCAATCAAAAATGAATTGTAGAACTTCTAATTAAAGTTAATATATTTCAGTATGATGATATGCCTAGCATCAGTTCACCAGCCCTGTTGGTATTTGTATGATTTGGTTTCACCTTTTGCTTAATTAATTTGTGTTAAAGTCCTATTCCTTTTCCTTTTCCCCCATCATTCATTTTACAGCCCCAGGTCATTTATATTGAATGCTGTTTGAGACGTGCTCTGAAGACATTATTCACTTTCTCATGAGTCTTTCTCTTACAGTACTTGTTTGAATGCTTCAGATGTAATAAAGAACTTATCCTTGCAATCCCTTTGCATATGCCTTCTCCTTTCTATCAGTGGAGGATTCCTCTCTGATCACAGATTATCTGTAGGATGCCAGGTATAAGAAAAAGACACAGCAATCAGCCATGTCAGAGAGAGACTCTTCATATGGACCTGCAATGCATGTAGTCCTTGTCCAGGAGAACTTGTTATACCTTAACTTAGCCTTATTTGCAAATTAAAAACCCAGCATTGACTCAGTAGTCAGATCACCTCTTAAGTCTCCTCCCTGATTTGCTGGGATAATTACTTTTAATGCAAGGTTTGCCTTTGAGGGCTGGGTAATTTTTTGTGGTTCTTCCATTCAGTATCTTCAAATGCTTCTCACCAGTGTTCTTTCCATGCTATTTACAGAGACAGTGTCAGATTTTTGCTTCTGCTTGGCCTTCCCCAGAGCCTGACCTCATCCTGATCCAAGGAGGCCCTCCCCTCCCCAAATATCAAAGAAACAACTGAAGATGGGGTAAAAGAAGGGAAATATTAGATAAACTTGGAAAGAACTTGCCCTATAAAGTACACAATGAGCTGTTTAAGCCTTGAATAACAAAGAAAAAGAAAGTATAAAGATAATAAAGCAAAAACAGCATAAAGAAACTTCATTAAGTGTCCTTTTCATTAGCAGGGATGTGGTTGGAAATACTCCTTTTCTATTTCCATCTGAACTTGCTTGTATTGGAAGTGATCCATCTGGGTTGTGTAACACCAGCTGACTAACCCACAGCCAACTCCCAAATCAGTGATCAGAAACCACATCCAGCCAGCCTAATTCCCTGAGACTGCCTCTCCCCTGCACCTTTTCCACCAGTGACAGGGAATTGGCTGCTTGTCCTTGGACAGCAAACCTTATCCAAAACCCTGGCTGTTCACCACATTCCCTGTGCTGGGTTACCTTCTCACCCCCACCACATCTCCTGAGATGGAAGACTGTAAAGAAATAAAGTTAAAACACAAACTCCACTCTTTTATAAAGTAAAGCCCTTGAGAAGGCCGAAGCTTCAAGCGCAAAAGCAACTCCAGTGCTTATTATTAAAGGTGATGTTTGTGTCTGAGATGGAGACAAAAACAACATGATCTTACATAGACATAAACTCTTTTCCTCCCTTAGGCTTTAGTATAAATATACACTACAAACAGTGCTTTCTGAAGTGCCTCCCATGTAAACATCTGAGAGTGGTGAGCATGAAACAGATGCAAGCTGTGATAAGCCAGTGAACACATACAGCTGAATATGATACACCATGTCAGCAATATTTTAAATAGCAGGTGTAAAGCAGTTCTAGGAAATGTGTGTTTAGCCTCATGGTTTGAAGATACCAGGGTTTTTCTTTTTTGGAGCACTATAGGTCTGTACAAAGTGAGTTTCATTATCTTGGATCATAAGCTGACAATGGCTTGGTCTCTTTAGCTGGGTAATCATATATGTGGCCAAGCAAAAAGAAAAAAAATGCAAACCAAAGGCAGCTGAAAGATTTATTCATGGCTTAGAAACATGTAGTAGTTCATACAGATAAGGAGATGTTTACTCAAGAGAAAAATAAAAAACAAACACACAAGGGTCTGAGAGCTGTGTGCTCTTGGCAGGGAAGCTGCTAATGATTACCAAGTGCTAATGATTACCAAGTACATGAGTCTTAGTGTGAAATTATAGGCTGTGATTAAGTGGATGTGCTGCAGCATTTTGAATCTTCCTGATTTTACATTTTGACCACCCCAGTTCCCCACAATTTAAAATGGAATCCTAGAAACACATGAGGCCAGAGTATCTCAAAATACCTGTGACTAGGGCTGTAATGAATGAAAGAAAGTTCTTGCAGAGCCAAAGAATCTGTTTTCAGCAGGACCCAAGGTAAGAGGCCTTCAGATGATGATACAATGGCACAAAACTTTTACAGGTGTCCTGTAAAGATGTGTTAATTGCATTATATTATCCAACCACTAGATGTCTGCATACTATAGCTTCAGGCAGGGTTTGTTCCCCAACATAAAAAGCAAACAAAGAAAATATTTATGTGCAGATGTCTCTCTCTGTATCATAATTTGGCATCTGTTTTTTTCTGACCTATGCCTCTTGTCCAAGGAGGGATCTGTGGGTAAAGAGATACTCTGCAAGAAAAATTATATGCATGAAAATGACTGGTTTCTGTTAAAACTGGAAAGCAAACAATAGATTAGGCCAAATGTCAAGATCACATCTATTCAGATAAAATTCACAAATACCAGAAATTAAATACAGCAGGGCCAGCAGTGATTTTAGGAGCACTGTAAGTGCCAGTGCTGGTTTGACTCCAGTTCTTCAGGAAGTCCCACCGGTCTTTGTTACTTATTATATCCAAAATGTAGCATCATCTGTTTGATTTCAGTGGAATCTGAGCTGTTAATAAGTGGAAAGTGAGCTGTGAGCACTGTGAACCCACAGATATTCCCCCAAGAGCTTGCTTTATAGTAACAGTGTTAAAACAAGAACACATCTTTCCCGAGCTATAGGACACCCCAGACTAAGTGTGCTCTGCATGGGCAGTTGTTTACAGCTTGTTTGGCATAAACACTTTTCTCACAGGGTTTCCCCAAGGCACAGTGATCAGCAGCCCTTTCTAGGTGCTCGCTGTGCTGAAATGCCAAGAATAGCATGGGAAAAAAAAAATCCTGTGCTTTCAGGGCCTTTTCTACTGCCTGGAAAGCATAAACTACTTGAGTTTAGATACCCAGCTTCAGAGGTCCCTCTTATCTGAGTTCATGGGAATGAGTGGAGGCTGTGAAGTTTTGTGAAAATTACTGATTTACACAGGGCAGTACCTGCAGTGTCTCAAGTGACCACCACTACAGATTAACTGTGTTTTATAACCCTTGAACTGGAATTCCTCCTCTCTCCAAAGGCCTCTTCACACATTTAGTAGGTTGCTTTTATTTGTTGCTCCAAAATACACCTTCCTCTTGCTTCTCCTGATCTGCCACCTTTCCTTGCTGTTGTGAATTCTTTCCCAAACACATTTAGTAGTGGGTGGCTGCAGACCACAGACATTTTTTGTGTGCTACTTGATATTACAGTATTCACCCTTTCCCAAAAAGTTTTAAATGGTGTTCAAGACTTGCCATGCTTCTTTACATCTCTTGGCTACTTAATAAATTAACAGTTCCTAAGTTCAGTTTCTCTTTAACAAAATTGAATCTAATATTAAGGATTCATTCTCATTTTTGAGTTGATTACCATAATTGTGGTTAGTGTTACATCACAATTAACTTTGTTTTTAATCACTGAAAGGCTAACAAGCTCATTTCACACTGCTTTCATTTAGGTTTGTAAAAGCAAAAAAGGAAGATCCAATAGGTGTCCTGCATTTACAAACTGCAGAAACTTTCTTTCACTCAATAGAAAATGTAAAATTTGTGAAGCTTAGGGACAGATTGATGAGGAAATTTTCCTCTTTTTAAGAAGTGGAGGAATTGATAACATGTTATTGCTACTTCTTTTTGAATTGGAGTAGGAGGCTGTTGCTGTTTATTGGAATGTTAAACTGTGCAGCTCTTCACTGTATATATTTTTTTTTAATTCACAAATCCTCTGAAATTATTTTGTGAAGATTATTTGTCTTGGGACAAATTCGTGCTCAATCTTAGGGTCTCAAAAGTAAGGATTCAATGAAGCCCTTGGAAGATGTGTCTTTGTTCCATGTGCAAGAAAAGGAAGTGCCCTTCTTGACATTTTTAGAACTTTTCTGAATTGCAATGAAGTTTTAATTAAGTTAGAATATGCTAAGTTACTGAGATTTTAAATTCCAATCAGTTTTTGTAATGTTTTTTAGGGCTTCTGTTATATTAGCTAAATTTCTCTTTTCAGTGAGCCTCCAGCTCCTGTATAGACCAACCTGCATTCTACATTTGTTTTGTTGTGTAATTGTTTTTATTTCTCAAAGAGAGAGAAAATAAAAAGGAATTGTTTTTGAGAAAGTATCTGTCAGTTGTTCTGTAAATAAAGAGAGTGATAATATGTGGTTGCATTATCAGCTCTTAATAGGAGAGACTTTGTGATCTCGAATACACACCTTCTCTTGCTAATTAGCCAGTTTAAAAAGAGCAATCTGGTATTACTTTGGGAATATTTTAGTATAGGAAGAAATTTAGCTGGCCAAAGATGAGATTGATTTTACGTTTTTTAAAAATAATGCTTCTTTCCTAGCAATTTCTAGGAAGGAGGAACCAAAATATATTCAGTTTTGGGCAACAAAAGACAGGTGAAGAGACACCCCTCCTCCCCTCACTTTCTTTATGCCTGTTCCTTTTCCCTGGTAGCCAGAAGAATGAGAGAAAAGAATCAAAACATGGTGTCCTTTCCAGCAAAATATTCCAGCTGACATTTTAGCTGTAGTGGATATCTACATGCAGGAATAGGACTGCTGTCACCCAAATCAAAGCAATTGCACCTGTAAAAAAATAACATTTGGCTAGAGCAAGGAAAAAATTAGAGCCAAGTCTAAATCTGCTCTCAAGGGCTTTTCAATTGCTAATTTAATGAGATCATGTGGGGTTTTATATCTCCTTGTCTTTCATTAGATTTTAATTAGATTTTTTCCTCTTCTCCACACAGAGTCCTCCCATTTTGTTGTAACATTCTTCTTGTTTGTACCCAGCAGCACAGCCTTGCCTTCAGAGCTGTGGCACAAATACACTCAAGTCTGTGTGTCCAATCCAGACAGCACCACCACCGTGACTGGCAATCACTTATGATCAACCTACATTAAAGTGGAAAGGTTCACTCTATTAGGCTTGTTTTTTATAAAAGAGACCACAGAAATTCACCCAGTGATTCCTTCATCAAGTTGAGAAGCTTGCATTGACCTTTTGCCTCATCTTGAGTTGCCTTTAATCTGTATTCTCAGTGCTTTACATCTGACACTATGTGTGACCATATTTGCACTACCTACAGTGTTTGTGTGATTTTCAAATGTTTTGTTTCACGTGCTATGTTTAGTTATTTATTTATTTCCCTTTCGAGTCACGTCTCATTTTTTCTTTGCTCCTCAGCTTTCCTCCAGCTTTTCTACTTTTTACTTTTCTCCTAGATCCTTTCTGTCACATAGTATTTCTGTCAACAGGCCTCACATGGGCTGTGCTTCCACTGTATATGATCTGGGTGCTCCTGGATCAGCCTGTGGTACAAATCCAATCTGAATGAGGCACGGGCATATTTCTGATGAATTAGCCAGAGTACAGTATATGGATATATGCCAGGCTTTATCCCAACTATGGGTAAACAGATGATGTGTATTCGGCATAAAATTAGAGTGGGCAGGATGAGCTAAAAACTGATCTGTCAAGACAGATTGAAGTTGTACTAAGAATTCAAAATATTTGGAACAAATTTGAACTGACAGACTGAAGTTGTTTTAGTGCTTTGTGTCATATGGCCACAGGGTTTTTGATCTTGTAATAGGCATCTTAAAACAGGTTTACCATCTTGTCTATTTACAGCCTCAGTAACACTAATGTCAGCAAAGTAATGAACTTCCTGCTATTAAGACCAGAAAGAGTCCTTTGGGTAATTTCACCTGATCCTTGAGTGACCCAGACAATAAAATTCCCTTCATTAATCCACAGTGTGTTCAATATCCTTCTGCCATTCTGTAATATCAAGGCCTCATGGCAGAAAATGTGTGAAGCATCCAGTAATACAACGTTGTTTGGACAATACAGTCAACACATCATCCTGGAAGCACCTGACTGAGATTTGTACATGCAGTGTCACTTTCACACAGAACCTTGGCAAATCTCTTAGCTTAGAAACAGCCATCCTCAGCCTGGGTCTTGGCTTGGCTCCCTGAGGAGTAGGGCACCAGCCATGGATAAGAGACAGCTGTGGCTGGTGGTTGCCACACTGGCTAACTCCATTGCCTGCTGCTTGCCAGCTGAAATCAGCATTTGGCTGGAGTCAGAGCATGCTTGAGAAGGGTTTACAGGCTTGGCACATCCAGGGCTTGTGCCTCAGACAGACACAGGATGAAGATGCAGTCTAAAAGAGCACCACTGGCCCCTCTGGCTGCAAAAGAGAGCAACCTAAGGAAAAGCTTCTCTATTCCTACCAGGGGAAATCCAGTACTGAACTCTGAACTTTATGAGATGAAAGTTTTTCCTGTGCATTTGTGTACCTGCAGATCAGGTATTCAATTAGGGGGCAGTTGAGTGAGAAGATAAGAAGGAAGATGCACAAATTGATGGAAATAAATTGAGAATCTTTCCTGACACTGAAATCAGATGACACGTCTTAAGTGAAGAGCCAAACAAGACTACTTCCAACAGGGACACAGGAATCTCTTTGTGGATGGACTGAGACTGACAAAGACCTTTTTACTTAAAGTTTTTAATGAACAGATAATATGGAGGACTAGAGCATAGAGAATATGGACTTCTTGGGAAAAATATTTATCACTTTCTACCCACTTCATTGCATAAGATTCAGTGTATCTCATGTTAGAATGATTGGATTTGGCCAAAGTGTTTATCCTCTTCTCCAAAAATGATAAAGTCATGTTTTTGATCTAGTAAACAACCTACCTTTGTGCGCATTTGAATATCATCTCCCAGAAATAAGTTTCCTGTTTTTTTTCACTCCTGTTAGTCCTTCAGCTCCAGCTATAGGACAGATGTGTCTGTTCTCTTTTCCTGACTCACAGATCTCCAGAATGTGTGGTTTTTATACAAAAAAATGTCTTTCTTTGATGTTTTTTAGGTACTGGACAATCAGTAGGGATGGACCAAAATACTTCATGTCTTCAAAGCTCTGTTAAGGACCTATCCCCTACAGACCACTTCAGCCAAGCCATCTCTGAGCAGTAGGAGATGGCCTGGAAGTTATTTATTGCTTGCTTATCATGTTTGTTGTATGCTTGCACAAGTTTCCCTCTAGCCAGGGCTGTAGTAAGATATCCTAGTACTCAGAGTACCTAATAGTTTACCCTTCTGATAATGCAGCTTGAATAAGTATAGAATCATAGAATGGCTTGGGTTGGAAGAGGTCTTAAAGGTCATTTTATTCCAACTCCCCTGCCACGAGCAGTGACACCTTTCACTAGACCAGGTGGTTCAGGGCCCATCCAGCCTGGCTTTGAACATTTACAAGGATGGGACATCTACAATTTCCCTGGGCAACCTGTTCCAGTGCCTCACTACCCTTACAGTGAAAAATTTCTGCCTAATATCTAATCTCAATCTACTCCTAGTTTAAAGCCATTATGCCCTGTTCTATCACTACATGCTCTTGTAAATAGTCTCTCTCCATCTTTCTTATAGGCTTCCTTCAGGTAATGGAAGATGCAATTAGGGCATCCTGAAGTCTTCGCTTCAGGCCAAATAATTCCAACTCTCTCAGCCTTTCCACGCAGGAGAGCTGCTCCATCCCTCTGATCATTTTGTTGGCCTCTTTTGTACTCACTCCAAAAGGTCATTGTCCTTCCTGTGCTGGGGACCCCAGACCTGGAATCAGTACTCAAGGTGGGGTCTCACAAAGATGGAGTATTGAGACAGAATCACCTCACTTGACCCTCTGGCCATGCTGATTTTGATGCAGCCCAGCATACAACTGGCTTTGATATTTTTTCAAATACTTAAATTCTCAAATAAATAATTCAGTATTAGAGTTGCAGGCACTAAGTATTGATTATTCCCAGAAAGTTACTACGAAATGGAATTGCTTCTGCCTAACTGTGTTTTCAGTCTCCTAAAAAAAGAACTGATGGTATGGCTGGGCCTCAAGGGTACCTGCAGTGAGATCACATTTGCTTTGGGAGACAAAGGCAGGGCCACCCCAATGACCTTGACAGATCTTCAGGGAATGGCAGAGCAGTAGTGAACCATGAGAGTTGGGGGCTCCCTGGGGTGGCAGGGCTGGGCCTGGCAGGTTTTCCTGTCCCACTACCTCATCCAGGAGCAGCCAGGGGCACTGGAGGACACTGTCTCATATCAGGCACCTCCCTGGGGAGGGACAGCCCTGGAAGTGCCCTCAGGCAATGACACAGAAATTTGTTCTGTGCCTAGCAGCCTTCTACCTGCCTTAAAGGTGTGTGTTGCATCTGTCAACAGTCCTGTCCTCTGAAAAAAGCCTGGTGCTCATCTCCACTGTTTTTTGCATAAGAAATTTTTCTTAGTTTAGTTGTGACTCTCATCTCTATAGTGCAGAGAAGCCACCATCCCACCTGAGGATTGTGATGCAGGTGACCACCAGATGCTACTGATCCCAGCTGGTATCACCTCCTGATGTCCCTCTTTCCTGACCTCTATGGCTCACTCACAGGGCTTGTCTTGGCAGACAGAAATTTGACATTGGCGCTGTGAATTCTGCTGGATCGTAAAATCTGCACAACTTAATTTCATGGGCCTCATCAACAAGTCTTGGTACTAAAGCAGCTGATTAAACAGTAACTAATCCCCCTTTGTTGTTGAAGGGAAAAGTAGAACAGGAAAACATCTTGTATGTTGCCCATCTCCTGAAGTTAAAATGGTGAAAAGGAAGAAAAGTAAATAAATATGCTTTGGATAAAACAGAAAACCTCCTGATCAGAAAAGGAGCGATTTACACATGCTCCTCAAATGACCATGTGATAGCCAATTTCAAATTAATATAATTTTACATCTATTTCATAGCTCTTTCTTCATTCCTAATGTACATTATTAATCCATAAGTGACATCAAGCAGCTCACTGGCTTTTAGCAGTGAGGAGAAGTTTTGCCTGAGCAGTCTGGGAAGAAGAAGCGGAGAGAGAGGTGAGGGGACCTCATGGTGCTGGTTTTCAAAGGCCAGGCATTCCTCTTCTGCTCAGTCAGGCCCATCCATCCTAGTGGAAACTCCTTCAATAGTCCTGTATTAAATACAGGGAGTCATCTGTACCTTCCTCCTCGGCACAGGGTTTTACCACCTGGTCTCAGTGCCAGTGCTTCAAAAGGGCTGCTGCAGTTTCCTTGGGCATGAGGAAAAAACCCCACAACCAATCTCTTCCACAATTTTGCTTCTGCTCCATAGAAACAACAGTTTGAGGTGGCAGGATGTCCTGGAGGGGTGAAAAAGAAGATGATCATGCCATGAGCCCTCTGAACTCCTGTGGTGAACAGCTCTGTGACCTCGTCCGGGGCAGCCCAGCCTCGGGATGAAGGAGTTCTGCTCTTCAGCTCTCCTCTTGAACACTCTTGCCCACTACATTTCCTCTGCCTAAACAGGGAAAAAGCAGCTCTAATACACAAAGGCAGAAACTGGAGTCAGTTTTTTTGCACATCCGACTGATGTTTCCAAGTGTTGCCACCAGAGGATGTACCAAGCACATTTTTTGCTGTATCAACACATAAACATACAAACAGATTAAAATAGCCAGATTTACCAGCAGAGGTAGCATAACTTCTGTATCAACACAGGAAGTATCAGTGTAAACAACAGTTATTGAAAAAGAGAACAGAGAGAGAGGTAAAGAAGTTACACACTGTATTTTCTGATGCAATTATCCCAGCTCTGTAGTATTTAACATATTGAATGGTAAATGCATTTTTGATTTCTTTAATGCATTGCTAATACTGGGAATGTCTAGCCTAGGCAACTTCCAGTATTTAACAGAGTTTCTATCAAAGACAGCAGTCATTTTGATGTTTGAATATTTTTCATTGCAGTAATTCATCTTCTAGATCTGGGGTAGTCAGCAATTTAGACACCAGACAGAACAGAGTGCTCAAAGAGACAATGGCTACTGGAGTGAGGCATTGACTCAAAAGCCATTTGCAAAATGGTTGCTATAAAAAGGAATGGTAAGAGGATCAACTGTAGATAATTATACAGCATTTAAAACTGGTGTTTTAGGGAAGGATCTGTAATCTTCTCAAAGACAATTGTCAAAGATTTCTTAGTAGTTACACTCTGTGTCAACAAGAAAGTATACACTTTTAACTGGAAAAAAAAAACAAGTTGATCTCAGCATGGCATTTTCCCCCTTATTACAGGCACTGAATACTTCTAGGAAGCCACAGGTATACTTCAAAATGTACATTCTAAAAGTCTATAATGTTGTGAAACATTCAGGAATACCCACCCTGCATTAACTGGTTTTAGACAGTTGGTCTGACTATTCAGTATCTGGTTCAGTGACAAAGCACCCCATTTAGTGGAAGAGAATCAAGCCTTGAAAAATAGATATTAAAATTATTTGCCATCATACTCTGAAATAAAGATAATGCATTACAGGAGTTTTATCTTTCATGGATAAACTGAGTTATGTAGTCATGGTCCCATCCTGAAACTACCTCATTTATGTCTCTGTGTTTGTTTAGGCACCAAATCTCAACAAATAACTCAGGAGTTATTAAATTTCTAAAACAACCTGTTTACTCAGCACATGACCCCTCTGTATTACGATAAACAAACATGAAAACAGATGGATTAAGGAAAGATTCACTGCTCTCTGTTGAAGTCTTCTGAAAAGAATTATTCTGGATACATGGCAAATTGCAGTTATTGTTTATTTGAATGGGCTTGTCAGCATAAAAATTAGCAGAATAATTTCCCTTCAGTTACAGTGTTTTCAACATCTGCAATTGCTGTATTAGAGAGCAGTGGATGAACAGATTCATCTTCCATATTGTAAATACAGTCATGTATTTTCAGCTGACAGTGTACTAGGGTTAATTTTTTAACCAATCATACACTTTTTCAGTTATTATTACTATCACTAGTCACTTAATCCTGTCCATTTGAACTCCACTTGCAAGTGCTGGGAAGCTTGAATGTTGTAGTAAATTTGTTTATTGATTATCCAGTTATAAGACAAGTACTTTTTCTTTCTTCCTAATGGCAAACAAGCAAATTCTGAGGAGTTTTTCATACTCTTGTATTCTCATGGCCAGTATTAATTATCTGTCCATGACTGCTAGAGGCCTTGGCAGACCTGTAACACATCAGGTGCCTGGTCACTTCTTCTGAAAGTGGGAAATTAATTCCTCCCCCATCTCTGGAAAAGTAAGCAGGGAATTTGTAGCCCTTGGCAGCCCAAGTCCCTGCTCACACTTTGGCCCATGCAGTACACAACCCATCATCTGAAGCTTGTCACAGTACTTTCTTTGAAATCCTTTAGCTCTAAGAAGTTAGGATATAACGTTCCTATTCTTGACTGACTTTGAATTTTCTGGTTCCTTTATTTCAATAGCACAAAAGAAAATCAAACACACCATAGGTATCTTATACAACTGAACAAACAAAACCCAATCAATATCTAAGGCACAGAGGAAGAGAACAGTTCAAATATTAGTGTATTTTTTATTAGAGTCTGAGTCCTCAGAGCCCAGTCAGTCACCATCTCCAGCATACTGGTGTAGGGAGGAAGGCATCCTCTGGACAGAGGATCCTCTGAACCCAGCTCTAGAAACAGTTGCTCAAAAGACACCAGAGGCTCCACAGGGCAGGCTGGGAGAGAAGTTGCTTCTGAGAGCCCTTTTTATGAAGAGACTGGAGACCAAAGCATGCCAGTCCTTGTGATGAAGTCATTGCTGCTACCATGAACCCAGCTGTGCAGTCCCACACTCCTGGAGTCTGCACCTGAGCCTCAAAGAAGCACAACCTCCAGAGGAGCCTTAAAGCAGGGCTCAGGATTCTTGCAGCCCCCTCCTCTCTCCTGCTGAACTGTCTCTACACTCAAAATAAGATCCAATTTCCTGTCCTCAGGAGCACCTGGCACATGCACTCTTTTGCCCTTTTGTTTTTAGCACGGTGTCTGCCATCACCTGTGACATCAGGTGTTGTCACTTGTGCAGCTGAAGAGGGGGCAACCCCCCCAAGATGCAACAGGTAGGACAATGCCTGAGAAACTCCATCAGTCAGTGAGCAGTGTCAGAGCAGCCTTTAATCCTGGCAACACTCTTAGCTCTGGTATTTGCACACATGCCCCTAAAACTGAATTTTTTTTCACAGCTGTAATGTCAGAAATCTCCAAGGCATTTTTGATTAGCTTGTTGTGGGAGATTTCAGCTGTACTTCACATGGTCTTCCCCTCTGTAGTGGACAAATCTGGAGCCAATTTCTGGGGTGTAACTTCATCCGAAACCTCACTGTAGTTACCAGAGCTTCTGAGACTTCTCAGATGGGTGGCTGACAGGAAGCTGCCTGGTTACACGAGTTTTAACACATCTTTCAGCTAACTCTGAGACTCAAATGCAACATCTGCTAGAACACACAAGGACGTCATGTGGATTTATGATATTTGCTTGAGGATTCTGCAGCCATAAACCAATGAATGGACTACAATGAGATAAATACAGTATTTCTTGTCTGTCAAAGGCAATTCTGTCCTGATATTTTTCAATGCATGATTTAATTGAAAGCAGTTCTCATTTTGCTCAACCTAGCAATATAGAAGTTTAAAAGATAAGCTACATTTCTTTGTTTGAATATACTGTCAAATGCATCTGAAAATAAAATTCTCAATCACGATAATGTTAAGACTGCTCTTTATGTTTGTGGGTTTAAAATGTTAAACCTAATATACTCCTTTTTTGAAACTGGGCCAATGCTACTTCACTTGAAGTCAATGGGAATTTTGCCAATGATTTAAATGAAAGCAAAGTTGGGGACTATATATTAGCTTCAGGCTTTAGGACTCCACAGGAGCCCAGTACTTCCACTTTGTGAAAATTAAATATTTCCAACTGCACTGATCTCTCTGACTTTAATTTGCTGCCACATCTCCAAAAATGCATTAAAATGAGCACTGACAAAAAGGAAATATTTTGTTATATTGCTGCCAGATTCTAAAGTTTTAAAGCAACAATATACCCTTGCTTTTTTTTTTCTTCTTTCCCCCCTCCCTGAAACATTTGCATTTCTCAAAGACATGAGACACAGTGCCAATCCTTCAGGCAATTCTCCACACAAGGAGAATTGTGAAGCACAGGTAATGTCTGCAAGTCTTCAACAAGCCTGTGCACAGCCTGGGAGCCCACCTACACACAGTGACTGAGTAGCTATAGCTGCTGTAGAGACTCCAAAGGTTTTTTGAAGACTGTTGTCTTTTAAAAGGTTATTTAAAATATTGATGTGTTTTTCTAGTACTCATCTGTTTTGTCACAGTGGCTCAAAAGGAAGGGTAAGAAAAGTTCAAATATTTTGTGGCCAATTCTAACCAAATTGATTAAATAAGTTCCTTTTTAGTTATTATGAAATCCTAATGAACTCAGTAGGCAGATGAAAGGGGGAGCAGATAAGTTTAACCTGATGTAGAGAATGAAGAGTCCTTTCAGCACTCAGTCTTTAGAATGAACACTTGATGTATCTCACAAAAAAAATTTTTTGTGTTTGGACCAGTACTCTATGAGCTCCAAGTTATTTCAACCAATTATGGCCTGAGAATGCAAGTAAAAATGGAGAAAAGCAAGAAAGAGACAGGACCAAACTCATTACCCTACTTACACATCAAATTTGAGATGTCAGTCTCCCCATACACCACATTAATCACCTGGTTTTGGAGAGGCTTCCTTTCTCTCCTTGTTTGGTGATCAGATATCTCAGAGGTGAGCACTGCAGCTCAGCCACAAATCAGGTGGCTCAGTGACAGAGTCACTATCCTTGCTTGCCTGATTTCCTAGAACCAGCACACCTTCCAGGCTCAAGCTTAGGGTTTGTCTGCAAAGGAATTCAGAAAAAGTGTGAATATACCTCTGAAATCATAGAATCATGGAATGGGTTAGTTGAAAGGGACCTTTAAAATTCAATTAGATCAACACATAAACATCATAAAAATATCATATTTTACCCACAATTTATTTTTTGTACATAATTTCAGGACAGAGGAATACTGAGAGTCATGTTGCTGTGACATACCAGAAGACATGGTCTGTCTCCCTCTGCCCAGCAATTCTGAGGGACAAGTTTATCCATCCCTTGAAAAAAATCCCAGTATTTTACAAGTAACTGAATAGCTCTGCATGCTTTGCAGGGAAACACACAGAATTCATCCTCTCCTTCCCTCTGCTGATATCAGTACGTGGAGCCTGATTTAGAGATTCAGAATATCGACAAGATCCAACAGACTCTGAGCACTTTTGAACAGCAATGCTTCCTGAAAACCAAAATGTCTGCATGAGTTTTTTTCCACAGCAGGGTGTTAATTTGCAAGTTCAACCTGAAGCATATTAAAAGTGTGTTATTATGTCTTTCTATGAATTATATGTATGTGGTAATCATTCCTTCCTACTCTGGATGGATAATGACAGATTCATTTTATTTATCTGAGAAAGATGGAGTTTGGGGTACAATGTAGTGGTTAAATAATTGCCAAGTCACCATAAAGACATTACTCCATCTAATGTGCACAATCTCACATTCAGTCAACTGATGATACAAGCCAAGCAGAACTAATCAAAACATTGAAGGTGGATGCTTGCTGCCAGCATCTCTCCCGCATTTACCAGACAAGCTATTTACAAACCTAGAATGTGAGCTATTTAACTGTGAGTGAATTGAGTTTTGAAAGTAAAATGTAGCTAAAATTAAATAAAAATGTTCACTTAGAAGAGCTGGGGAGTTGCAGGCTGGCTGCAGATTAGATTTTCAGTATTCATATCATTCACCAGTGATGATATCTCCACTTTTAGGCTTTCACTGACCTTCTGAAATCATTGTTTCATAGAAATGGATGTTATCACCAGATTTCCCAAAATCTTAAGAAACACAGCTAAAAATAAGCTCCAGAGATCATCTTTTCACCTCTTCAAAGGGATCAGCTGTCCTAAACCTTTCCTAAGAGAAGTTTATGCAGCCTGTTATCGTTTTTCTAATACTGTAGCCCAAGACCCTGTGAGCTGATGCAAATCTCTTCTGCTGATTCCTCCAAGCTGGCACTGGGGCTTATCCTATTAGATGATCTAGTATTTCAAGTGTACAAACATGTTTTTTTCTCTGTGTTATATCATGACCAAAGGGAAAAAAAAAGGTAAAGGAAATCAATTAGTGAAACTCACCAAATTAGATGGAGGATTATCAGGCTTAGTTAGATCTATTGACCTATTTTGCTTTTAGTGAGAACCTGTTGCCCTTTCATTTTGAGCAGCAATCTACTGATCCCTTGTTTGTTGCCACCAGGTGCCAGTCAGACTGCTTGATCACTCCCTCCTCAGCAGGGGCAGAAAAAGTCCATAGAATGAGACAAGGAGAGGGAGCTCACTCTCCATTTACTGTCTCGGCAAAACATACTTGACTTTGCAAAATAATATGATTTATTAGCAAGTAATAACAGAACAGGATAAAATCAAAACTAAGCCCATTTTTCACCTGTGCCCCTCTTCTTCCCCTATCATCTTCCTAGTCCCAACTTCACACACAATCCTTCTGCCTCTTTCTGCCCCCTGAGTGGTACTGGAGGATTGAGAACGGGGGTTGCCATCACTTCAAAAGTCATCTTCCTCTCTGCTGCTCCTTCTTATACCTCTCCCCTCCAACATGGGGGCCCTTCCATGGGATAGAGTCTAATCACCAGTGGGATACAGTCTTCCACCAGCTTCTCCAATATGGTTCCATTCCATGTGCTGCTGTCCTTCAAGGGCCACTCCAGAATGAGTCCTTTTCACTAGGTAAGATCTTTCAGTAATGGACTGCTCTAGTGTAAAAATGGGGTAAATAAAATAGGTAAATGGGTAAAAAGTAAAAATAGGGAATGAATAAAGTAGTGCAAGCTATATAACTTGATTACTAGAAGACCTGGATTCTGAAATATCCATGAAAATATAAAAGTTGTAATATTCATGAAAATATGGACATTTTCTATACCAAACTCTTTCGGTATCTTAAAATATGAATAGTAAGAAAGATTTTTTTATAATTCTGTTTCTGTACATCATGCACATTATAATCACTGTTTTAAAATTTAATACTATGTGTTTATGTGTTTATTTCTAATGAATGAATCCAGAATCACAACTTAGTAGACTTAATTTCAGAATTTTCTAATTTCTGAGTATTGGAAATGGTATTTAATATTTCATTGTCTTATTTTTTATCCAGAAATATCTATTTCTAGTAACAGCCAATATTTAAGTATGCCTTTAATGCTAAGAGTTAGAAAGAGCTTTATCTAGTTGAAAAAAATGTCAAGAAAAATGGCTGTGGAATGTATATACAGTATTATACCAATATCACCACATAGATAGGCTTCATAAAGCTGCTAACAATTTGTGTATAAATCTTGACATTTGCTTTTATTATTTGTTTGCTTTTTATTTGTATTCCTCAGTGAGCTTATAGATGTTCTCAAGTGACTACTTTCATCAGCTTTCTTCCTGACCTGTAAAAGCTCATTTTGATTCTCCTAGACAAAGCATCTTCATCTGATATCAGCCTTCTCATATCAGTAATTCTATTTCCTTCTGTGAAAGGTCTGATGATCTGACTGCCTGGTAGCTACCATGATTATCTGACACACACTATATCTGTACTGCTACTTCATTGCTTCCCACCATTAAACTGGAGGGGAAAGTGATGTCAGGAGACAAGAGGATGAGCGAATTATTTTGCATTAATAAAGCCCACAGCCATGACTGACTGATAAGGAACTAAGTGGTGATCGTGGAAGTACAGCTTCACTCTCTTGACGGATGGAAAAACGAAGGTATGTCTAAAACTCATCACAGGAACTGCAATGGGTCTTAATCAGGCATATCAGTACCTGATAAGTGAACGGCTTGGTGAAATGCTGAGTGAGGAATTGAAATTGTCAACATGTGCCTTGTTAATTTCACTGCATGGTGACAAGCAGTTCAGAAAGACCAGCACTGAAAAACCCTATTTATCTCTTTGGTTAGGATGTTGCTGTCTCCTTAAACAGAGGCTAAGCTGAAAATAATAAGAACTACATTTTTTAACAAAAATGAATAAGCTAAACATTGGCCACATGAGGGAAAGAGGTGCCGCATCCTGCAGGTTTCCGATAGGCAAGAGAAGACTTCTTGGATAACTGCTGCAAGGACAGACACATATCCTTTTTGTTTCATATCACCCATAGGAAGATTAACTTTATATAATAACAGGAAGCTGCTTGATAATAAAATATTAGTGGTTTTTTTTTTCCTCTTCATTTAAAAACTGTAAATAAGCTTCACAAAAAAGAACTTTTGACCCCTCTGTCTTGTGATCATGACTAGAGGTTTGACGTTCACACCTTCTTTGCCTAAATTGGGAACACCAGGACTGTTTTCAGGCTCATGGGCAAGTGTGTGAGTCTAGACTGTGTCCTAAATTCAACTAACTCAGCAAAGATGAAGACAAGTGCACATAGACTGCCAACAACCAATGCTCTGGTTAGGTCCCCAGGCTAGAGACCCACATGCATGTGTGCCCTTCTGACTTCTGCCAGATACAACCACTGATGTGAATCCACCAATACTCATGCTTTTACTCAGATTTAAAAGTTAAGTAATTTTGGCTGGATGAGCGAGCCAAAACATTCTGCTGGTATGTCACCTTTGTGTAGCTTAAATTTTTAACAAGAGTTTAAAGCTATACCCACAATACTTTCTGACCTATTCCTCTGCAGACTTACCTTTATATTTACCATCTACTCAATTAATTTATGTTTCCTTAGAGATTGTATTAGGTATTGCATTCCTCAAAGGATATCCTATAATGAGTACTAAACTGGTAATTTGGGCAGTCCCTGCTGAGAGTCTTGGTGAGAGCAGACCAGTTTTCACCAGGAAAGAACAGGAAGCAATGAGTAAGTATTTACCTAAGAATAACACCTAGAATGTAGAAGTTTTTAGGTGAGAAAAGCAAAGAAGGAATCCAAAATACATTGTCACAATAAATCTAGCATTCTCATCTGTTCCTGCTTTAGCATTTTCACTTGACAGATTAACAGAGATGTGCAGCATATGGATTGCTGTGCTATGAATTATTGCATGTAATATTCAGACCTAAACGACATAACTATTTTACAATGATCTACAATAGAAAATTGTAAGTAATTTTTTCCTACTTGGATCAATGCTAGTATTAGTGATGGGAAAATCAGTTTAAGAATCAGCTAAACCCCAAAGTTCCTTGATGCTCATAACTGTATGGCTAATATTTTGTTTTTTCATTTCTGGTGTTCCTGGTTACAGCTCACACCAAAACAATCAAACAAAAAACAACACCCCCCCCAAAGAAACCATACCCCCAGCCCCCCCCACCAANCCCCAAAAGCTACAGAAATCATGCCCCAGTCCCCCCAGTCCTTCAAGACAGACTTTTCACATACTGTTTATGGCTAAAATTTCAGCGAAATGAAATTCAATTAGACACAGATGCATACTGACAACACTATGATGATAGTTCAATTACCATAATACATTCAACACAGAATGCACTTGTGAATTTGTGACATGCTTTTTTCTTAAATGACCCTACTGAGAGATTCCATAATTTTTAGCAATGCTTAACCAAGTCCCTGAATAGCTTTTACTAGTGATTTTAGACACAATGAGTAAAATCTGGGCCTTGTGAAGTAAATGCACCTTCTATTACGTAGGTAGTGAGTCTCTGCATATTCAGCTTACTGGATGTCTGCTAAAAATGCAATACTGAAGAGAGAAAACAGTCCAGGAGGTTCCTGGAGTGTATGGAAGAAAACTTCCTGGGACAGCTGTAGAGGCATCCAACCAGGAAAGGGGCTCACTGGACCTGCTTTTTGTGAACAGAGAAGGACTTTTGGGTGATGTGATTATTGGAGGCCATGGGGTGCACAGTGGTTGTGAAATTATGGAATTTTTGCTTCTTGGAGAAGTAAGAAGAGGGGGTCAGCAAAACTGTCACCTTGGACTTCCAGAGCTTGGACTGTTTAGGAGACTAATTAAGGGAGTTTCTTGGGAGGCAGTCATGAAGGTCAAAGTAGTCTAGGAAAGCTGGACATTTTCCAAGAAGGAAATCCTGAAGGTGAAGGAGCCCACTGTCCCTATGTGCTAAAAGACAAGATGGCAGGGAAGAAGAAATCCTGGCTGAACAGATTTGTCTACAATTCAGAGTAAAAAGGAGAGTTTATGGTATTTGGAAGCAGGGGCAGGAAACTCAGGTTGTGAAGTCATGCAGGCTGTACATTAGAAGGTCCAAAGCCCAACTAGATTTAGTCTGTATAGTGCTGAAAAAGACACTAAAAAATGTTTCTGTAAATACATCCCCAACAAAGGGAGGGCTGAGGAGAATCTCCATTCTTTTTTGGATGTGGTGGGGGGAACATAATGACAGAGGAAATGAAAAAGGCTGAGATACTTAAGGGTTTCTTTACCTCAGTCTTTAATAATACCAGCAATAAAACCAGTTAATAAGACCAGTTTTTCTCTGGTTGCCCAGCTCCCTGAGCTGGAAGACAGGGAAGAGGAGCAGAATGAAGCCCTCATTATCCAAGGGGAAATGGTCAGTGACCTGCTGCAAGACTTAAGACACCCACAAGGAATGGATGGGATTCACCCAAGAGTACTGAGGGAGCTGGTGGCTCACTGAGCCACTTTCCATCGTTTGCCAACAGTCCTGGTTAATCAGGGAGGTCCCAGGTGACAGGAGGTGACACCCATCAATAAGAAGTGCAGAAGGAGTAGCTGGGGAACTACAGGCCTGCCAGTCTGACTTCTGTGCTTGGTAAGGTCAGGAAGGATGGAACAGATCATCTTGAGGGCCATCCCACAACACATGCAGAACAACCAGGGGATCAGGTCCAAAAAACATGGTTTAGGAAAGTCAGGTCCTGTTTGACCAACCTTCTATGGCAGTGTGACCCATCAAGTGGATAAGGGAAAGACTGGATGTTGTCTACCTGGACTTTTGCAAAGCCTTTTGCACTGAGTCCCACAGAATTTTCCTGGAGAAACTGGCTGCCCATGGCTTGGATGGGTGTTACCTCCATGGGGCAAAAATCTGGCTGGATGGTAAAACTCAGGCCCAGAGAGTGGTGGTGAATGGAGTTGAATCCAGATGGGAGCTGGTCACAAATGGTGCTCCCCAGGGCTCAGTACTGGGGCCAGTCCTGTTTAATGTCTTTACTAATGATCTGGACAAGGGGATTGAGTGTATCCTCAGTCAGTTTGCAGGCAACACCAGCTGGGGTGGAAATGTTGATCTTCTGGAGTACAGGAAGGCTCTGCAGAGAGGTCTGGACAGGCTGGATAGATGGGCCAAGGGCAACTGTATGAAGTTCAGCAAGGCCAAGTGCTACAGGCTGGGGCAGAGTGATTGGAAAGCTCCCCAGTGGAAAAGGACCTGGAGGTGCTGGCCCACAGCCAGTTGAACATGACCCAGAGTATGCCCAGGGGACTGAGAAGGTCACTGGCTTCCTGTCCTGTATCAGAAATAGCAGGACCAGGACAGTAATTGAGGTGCTGAAGCCATGTTCAGTTTTGGTCTCCTCTAGAAAGACACTGAGGTGCTGGAGCTTTTCCACTTGATGATCTTGAAAGACTTTTCCAACCTACATAACTCAATGATTCTGTATTCAGATTCTCTTTCCCCTACAGGCTATAAAGTGAGAGGCTTAGATTTCATGCGATTGTCAAGGAATGTTTCTGGCACAATCCAGAGTCCTTCACACTGGATTACCCGTGCTGTGGTCTTGTGCATTATATCATACTCTCTTTAATAACTAAAATAAGAGAGTAGGCAAACCTTTATTTGAACTCTCAGGGGAGGCTTGTCTTTCAGTATTACCCTTTCATTTTACTAATTTCTGAATTTCATTTCACTATGTTTATTTTAAACCCAAAACTAATAAAAACTATTGAGTGGGTAGTCAGAGCTGTGTTACAAGAATTTTCCAAGTAAAGCCTACATTTAAAATGAAGTATCTGTAATTCAGTTAAAGAGAATAAATTTCACAGTTTTGAAAAAAAAAAAAGTTTTGATATGGCTCATGACCATGAAGGCAATTACTGTCATCAGATGTGCTTGGAACAGATTTGGTTTTTGTATCTAAAATCACTGCCATTTTTATCTGCTGAATAAAAGAATTCAATAGTAGTAATAATAATAACAAGAATAATAATAGCTGTGAAAAATAAAAGCCCTCCCATTTACATCTGGGGGCTTTTAATCCAAAAACATGAGAATGAAAATGCTGTTATATTGATACATACTGTGTTTTAAAACCTGTTTAAATGTCAGGACAGATCTAAGGGTGTATGTTGCTGAACCTTTAGTTTTTTTACATGGTAAATCCATGTTGGCCTATTATAAGACATGGAGTCTATAAAATTTTATTCATCTGCAGCCTCTGTCTTTTGAGAAAATGCATGTAGACTGCACTTACAGAGCCTTAGATACATTAATGTCTCTATCCAAGTAAAGGTGAGTCTGTTACATGAATGAGAATCTGGTAAATATTTAAAAAAAAACATATATGGTTAATTTTGAATTCTAATGATTCTGGGATTTTCATTTGGTACTTTCTCATGAACATTTAAGTTTAACATCTGCTTCTTAAGCATAATATCTTTCTGAAAAAAATTGCTTTTTTGGAGTATAAAGCAATAGCAAAAAGGATTATCTCAAGTCAACACTGGTTATTTGAAGTGCTTCTTGAAGTGCAGTACCACATGCCAATATTGTGTTCACTTATTGTATCTGAAGTGTGCTACAAACTTTGGAAGTGACATTGCCTCAACCATACAAAGGACTTACTCTTCATTGCTCCTCTCTAGATAGACAAGTTGCCCATTTCTGACAACAGCAGATGCAGTGCTTTCAGACTCTACAGAAAGTAATGGTGCCTGACATTTCTAGGGTGAAAGTCTCTCTATGCTTTTAGTGCTAATGGAAACAGACTTTTATTCTTCTTGAAAATCCTAAGCCAGAATGTAAATGGCTATATAGTAAAGAGAACAGATTCTTTTTCAATCACAGAAAATAAAGAAACCCTCTTATTGTAAAGTTATAAAAGTTATGAAACAACCCAAGACTTTCTATCCAGAGTTTGTTTTCTTTAGTACCTATTAGATAACATTTATACTGAACATCTACCAGTATTTATATTCTATACATGAGGGAATTTGACAACAGTTTGCATGACATCAGTGGCAAGTATTTACAAATGAGAACAAACCTCAGCCAGATTGGCTATAGAGATTCACAGAACCATTTTAAGTTAGGATAGTGTGTTCAGATGGCTTATACTAAATGAAAATCTCAGTTACTTTGAATTGGTCCTATAGCAGTTCTGAAGTAGATTCTCTATTTAGTGAAAGAGGCTTGGTAAATAATATTTTGTTTCTTTTCATAGGAGTTAAGCACCCAGTGTAATGTATTCTCTATAGTCCAAAACAGGAAGAGAAATTTTAAAATATTTTAGGGGATAATTTGAAGGGCGGGGAGTTTTTATAATAGTTGTTTTCCTACTAATGGTAAATGTATAGGCTTAGCATCTGGGAAGTGATGTTTCATGAATAATTAGTACTGAACAACGATCCTCGGATATAACCTAATTCCTGTAATAACATATTTTCAGTGTATAGAACAGCCTCTTTTGAGTTCTCACTTCAGGCCTGAAAATCTGGGATATTCTGTGTTTGTCTACCATCATATTTACATCAGGCTGAAAGAGGTTGCTATAAGAGTGCTGCTACTCATGGTACTAAAGCCTCAACACCCCAACACACGTATCCATTCTGACACATCTGTGTAATGTATGTGCAGCTGAATGGGGTTCACCCACACCTGGTGTTTACTGAATACTTCACACTTTGTCAGACAGCAGCCTTGAAAGTCATCAATGGTCAAAATTTCAAGCTGACCATGAAGTCTCAGGTTTGCAGAGGTACTAGATTTTTGTGTGATGCACTCATCATTGTGTGGCTGGGCCTTTGCCCATCGTTGTCAGCTTTGTCGTACTGGCTTTTGGAAAAAAGTAGTTCTGTATAGGCCAGTTCTCACACACAAAAAAACTCTTAATGTAACAAAAAAATCAGGCCAATGTCAAGAATTTTTTCAAATAAAATGTTTTAGTTCCTTAGTTCAGTGAAATGTTTTAATCTGGGCAAAGCAATCTGCAATGATTCTCAATGGGGTTGGAAGACATAAAATCTAATTGAAACAGCCCCATGAAACATATTAATTTACAAAAACTGCATGATCCATCAGAAAATTGTTCTGATGGAAAAAAAAAATCTGTGCAGGTCTCTTTGAAACTTTACTTCAGGTAATATACAAAATATTTCCTTCCAGCTTTTGGCCTCTTAAGAAGCCACATATTGATGTCTTAAATCAGAATGCCACTGATATCAGTGCAATAGTTTGGTACCGTCAACGACTGTTCAGAGATGTGTTTATACAGTCATTAAAGAGGCAGGTTCTGGACTGATTTCTTTTTAGTTGTGCTCTCCTGGAAGTTCCAAAACCGTATGAGCTCATTAGGTATTCCTCATTTGAAAGCTAGGAGTGAAACGTCTTATTTTAATTTTTTTTTCACTTAAGTTTTCTCAGGTTTTGTTTCATTTTGCCTGTTTCCTTCTGGCCTCTATGGGAACAAGAGACCCCTATGATCATCTCAAAACATCGAGTCCATGATCATCTAAGTCTTCTTGGCCTCTGAAATGCTCTTTAAAATCTGTGGCTTTTAGTGCCATGTCTGATGCTATTTGGAGTCATTTTAGAAGACCATGATCCACCTGCCTAGATATAGAAAAGAATTGCCCCAGGTATTAAACCAAATGCTGAGCCTCTCTCCTGCCTTTATGTCCCTCATTCACTTGACTATAGAAATCAATTTTTGCTGGTAGCCTTGATTATGTCAACAAAGTAAAGAGTTAAACTCAGCTGGGCAACTTCTTATTCAGATGTGCACACCCATAGATTATGCAGCAGAAGAAGAGCAGGAAAGTTACACAGATAGAAAGTCATCAAACTCCTGAACACTGTCAGTAATGAAGAATTTTGTCACCCACAGAAGTTTTGGTTTTGATCTGAGTTACAATGGCCATTTCAGGTCTCAGTCTTTTTAGTCTTATCAGATTGTCTGTGGCAGTTTATTGGTTTCCACTGACTTGAACAGTTTCCATTTGGGAGTTTTACACTGTAAGTTTTTGTTTGTTTGTTTTGGTGGTTTTAAGATTTTTAAAAATAATGTTCTGATTAAATTTCACCAAGAAATTTCATACTTCAGTTTCTGTTGCCATCTGAGCACAGAACTCTTTAAAGTTAGCAACTATCAGCAGAGCACAGTTACATCACAGCTCACCAGGAACAGTGAGTCAGAAGGTGTCAAGATCTTGCTCTAAAATGAACACTCAAAACTGAATTAAAGGTTAAAACAAGACAAGAGCCTACCAGAAAAAATGGGATATATATATATTAATACATATGTACTCCACAAATGGTCGCATCACTTTGGTTCGGCCTGGATCAATGCAACTCATAGCATCAATCCAAACAAATTTTGTGTGAAAAGAACATTTTCTCCAAAACCAGACAAGATTTTCTTTTGAATGAAATGGTGTTAAGTGGTCCCAGAGTCATTTGAGTACTAAGCATTCTAGCATTTCCGTACTTTCAGGGGAAGAGAAAGGGTATTTGCTATGGCAAAACCCCGCAAAATACAATGAGTAGGAGTTAGAAAAACTTAAATGGAAGTAAAAATACAGCACTACTTTTTTAACAGTGAGGTAATTTATGGTACAGGTTACCAAGAGAAATATAAAAATTTTTAAGGAACATTTTGTTCCTTTCCCATCAAAATTTAGTATCAACCTCTGGAAGAACCCTCACTCAAGCACAGGAATGCAGAAAGCATCCTGTGCTTGATCCAGGAGCCAAAACAGGAGTATCCAGTGCCATCTGTAATGCTCTAGGAGTTGTGATGTGGTTTCCAGATACTGTGCAAGTACAAGTCTGTCTTTAGAGCAATGTCACAGCTGCTTGTCCTGAATGTGTCTCGTACCTTGTGGCATCTAAATTGGCTCTAGGTGTTCATGTGTGAGCAGGTTGTACAAGAGGAAATGTAGTGGATCTGCTAATAGTTGGCCTTCCTGTGTTATTTTTTACCACTTTCAGATGAAAATGGAAATCAGATCGCCTTTAATTTTTCTGTTCTGTAACATCAAACTTGTGAATCCATGAAGATAATCCAGTAACCTTATTTCTGGAAATTTACAAGAAGGTATATGAGCTTACTTTCTCTGAAACATTCTAAATGGGTTTATTCTGTGCTGCCTCATAATAAAAGTAAATTTCAAAAGAACGTGCATTGTGAAACTGTTTGAATTTAGCCTTCATTTTTTGTCTTCCAGGACAGTTCAAAAATCCTTAACTCACTAGTTATCTAATGACATCACTGACTAAAGATCAAGCAATGGACACATTATTTTCCTGTTGCATTTCTTATCTGGATTTTTTTATTCATTTCTGAGTAATGCTATTCATCCAGGAGAGCTCTGTGAAAATGTAAGTGTAAATGCTACACAATGTGAGCCAGGGATAAAGAGAGAAGCAGTGGATTCAAGGCTTTTGGGCTATAATGCGCTGCTTTCTAGATAATGGTCTCTCGGTGTTATAAAGAAAAGCAAACATATCATTAAGAAAGAGCTCCATAAAAACTGCCTGTCAAATATCTTAAGCTTCATTAGTTTAGATTAATGACTCACTTGATCTACATGACAATAGGTGAAGCAAATCTTTGTTTATTTATTGACAATTCAATGTAACTGCGACATGCATAAACAGGCTTCCTCCTGATTAGTTCCATGTTTTAAAGTAACTTTGTGTTATAAAACTTGTTAACTACAGTATCATTTTATTGAACTCTGCTCTGTGAATGATGTGATCTACATTGAAAGGCGTCAATATTGCAGCCATTCCTGGCAGGCATTGGAGCATTATGTACACAGATTGGAGTAGATATCTCATTGTACAAATCCACGGACCCAGAAAATGTCCAGTTATTGAGACTGCACTGAAAGGACAATGTTTTATTCATAGGATCTGTGATGCAAGGTCAGAGAATGAAACTTGAACTAAGTGTAAGGTTCAGATTAGCTTCACGGTTTTGCAGAAGACCTCCCTGAGAGTTAGGTCTCTGAAAGCTCCAGTCCTTTCCCAAATATCCATGGCAAGGGTTTGTAGCACATAGCATAACATTTGTATGAATACATTGTTGGGGAGTGACTTCCAGTGTGAAGCTCCTGTAAAGCTCTGCAAGAGAGAGACAGGGTAGCAGAAAGTAAGTTATATAAGTATTTTATGACATAATAACTTTTCCAGAAAATGCTTGTGGAGTAGCGGTATGAGGATGTTGAATTTTGTCATGTGTTTTTGTTTGTTTGAAATAATTTATATTTTGTTTCATTTACAGTGTGGAAGCCATAGTACCATTGACATCCAGTGGTTCTCCCCTATTCATGCTCCTGAAAGCACATAGGCTGAAAGTGATTTTCTTTACCAGTAACTATTTTAGGCAGAACAGGCCATGTTGTCTCTTATGATGCTTTCATGCTTTTAATTATAAAGATCTGTTTTCACTGACTTGTAAATTTTCCAACTTGTTTGGGCTGATATTTTATAGATTCAATGTTGACTTCAGTTTGCAACTCATGGAAAAAGTCAACCAAGACCTTTCAAATGAGCTGATTTAAAGATCAAGGTCAAGGCAAAGAAGAGGTCAGAGAAAAGAGGAATGAGGAAAAAAAAGGCTTTGCTCAATTTGCACATGGCTGGGTGAACACAAGTGTCCTGAGTCTCACTATTGTTCTGCTGCTGGTAAAAATGACAAAAATAATGGCAAACTGCTATCTCAGGGTTCTGCAGCTGACCTGCAAGAACTTCCTTGCTGCTATCTGCTCTCTGCTAAAATCTGCAAAGTTCTTCTCCACCTCTTTTATTTGTTGTCACGGGAAAGAATTTCTTCCGTTTTCTTCTTTTAAAAACACTCAAGAGGTCACATGTAAAAACACACATGAGAAAAGCTAATAGGGTAAAAATATTAAAACTATTTTTCCTCCTAAATTGTGAAGGAAATGTCTCCAGTAAAATATGTGGGTTCAACAGTTAATCAAATTATAAAAGGGACATTCACTAAGGTAAGGCTATTGGAGAAGATACCCGCAAAATTAATTCCTTGTGTCAACATTTATTGTAGAAGAGGCCAGAGAGATTCCTACTCCAAAGCTACACTTAACCAGAACTTAAGCCCACAGGACTGCTTCCATCGGGAATTCTTAAGTAATAGAAATAAACAACAAAACTATTTTCTGTGAATAATAGAGTGTCATTTAAATGACTTGTGTTACCTGAAGAAAGGAAAGTGGCAAATAGCTCACCAAAATTTTAAAATATTTTCTAGATTAACTCAGACAACTACAAGCCAATAAATTATATTTATGTAAGAGCAAATCTGCAGGAATATTCCATTTCACAGACTGAGTAATAAAAGAGAAAAACATGATATACTAGGAAAAAGCCAACCTAGCCTTTGCGAGAAGTCATGACTCATGTATCAGTCATCTTCATAGAAGCCACTGAGCATATGGTTCAGGTGAAAGTATAAGAAACAGATGGTAGGAGTGGGTAGCTGGTTTTCAGAAAGAAAGGAGCTCAAACAAATTCTACATGTGAAAAATGTGCCATTCGACATATTCATAAATGGATATTGCTTGAATGATAAGGAGAGAAATACCTGAAAATGATCTAGAATTATTTGGGATAATCTAAAGCTGATTGTGAGGAGTTGTCAAGGAGCTCAAACTACAAGTAGATGATAAAGAGTTAGATGAAATCATATGTTAAGAAGTGGAATCTAAAGTCTAAGAAAAGAAATAACCTACAAGTATTAGTAAAGGATGGCCATCAGTGTAATTGCTACCATTCCAGAAAAAGATTTTGTAGCTGCAAACTGTTCTTCAAAACAACAGCTTAGAATTCAGCAGTGTCTATAAATATAACTAGAATCTGAAGAATAATTAGGAAAATAATTGGAAGTATAACAGAATACATAATCATGTCCCAGTGTATATTACTCAGCTATTAATATTTCAAGATTTCATTATTCTAAATTTAAAGACACTGGGGTTCTAGAAATGCCCGAGCAAAAGAAAAAGGTATAATAGAATTACCAAAATCTAGACAAAGAAAACAAAAATAAGTAGAGATGTGGATTGTCTTTCAAAAAGCTAGAAAGCATATAAAAATAGAAATAAAAATAATTTGGAAAAATAGGTTACAGGACAAGTAAAATGGAGATGATCAAAAGCAAACAACTGACAGTGCAAGTAATACCACCAAATGAAATTGTCAGAGTGGACTTTGAAAGAGGCAAAAGGTGTACTTCTCATGCACAAAAGGTATGGTTTTTAAAACAAGTTTGGAAGGGGACCTCAGAAATTGAGGCAGGCTAGATCCACTGCTGGCCACCACAAATGATGAGCTGTAACCTCCAGAATAAGTCCGTCAACTCTTGCTGGGGGCTGGCTCACTCTACTCACTGCACAAAGGAGAGTGAGTCTGGGCTCACCTTCAATGCCACCCCATCTGCCTACACTTACATTCAACAGTCAGAAATGAGAAAACTGGAAAACTTAAGTTCTCTGTGCAACTCTTATTAAAAATTCCCTTTTGAATACATATTGTGACATAAGTATTTATTACTATTTATTATTATTATTTTGCCCTTTTCATCTCCTGCAACACTCTCCCATTCCTGGTGGCCCTGGCAGAATATATTATCACCAGTTGCAGTTGTCTGGTGACTGTCACAGGGCACTTCAAGAAAATTGCAGATCAAATGAAGTCCAAATCCCTTGAATACAGCCTGCAGAACCCTCTCCTACCATACCTTAGCTTGTGTGCCAAGGATGTCCTGCAGGCAGATATCCACAAACTTCCTGCCTTTGAACTGCATAGCATCAGCACTGTAATTATAGCCAGCCTATGGGTACTAGCTGGAGATGTGTTTTCCATACTCGGCTTCCTCTTAGGGATCTCTTTTTAAAGAGGGACTTAACTCCAGTCAGTATTGGTGGAATTCAAACTCCCAACCAAGAGCACATACAGCCATAAAACATTAGGAAGTCACATCAGACTGGAGTTTTTACAGCTCATCACAATTTTTTATTATAGTACCAGGGAATCTGATAAAGGAAAGTACTATGAACTTGCAATTTCAGCTAAAGTCAAAAAGATTACGTAAGCTGCTATGTGGTGTTAAGTGCTGTGAGAGGTCTGATTTTCCTTGTCTCAAATTCTGCTTGCTAATCACTGGAAAGATTTGTTTTCACATATGTGTTATCTGGCTATTACATAATGTTCATGCCACTCTTCAGCTCATAAAAGATTGGTGAAAAAAATGAATTAATATTTATATGCCACTCAGTTGTGGGTATAATGAGTATCACTGAAAAGAAAAATGTATTCTGTCTCTAAATCTATGTTTTAGCAACAGATATGGCCAGATGTTACAGAATGAAGGGGAAAAACAAACAGAATATTGACTAAATTTTTCTTAAGACCATTTTGCATGTTGAATGAGGTAGGTTGTATGTAAGGAATTATTTTGTAATTCAAGACAACAGTAAAAGACAACAATAAAAATATACGCACACAGCCATATAATGGTGATCCTAATTTTTACATTTCCTAGCTACTGAGAGCTTGCATTGAAAGCCTGCTTTTTAGATGTGTGATTTTTGTGTAATTTAAACCAAAAGCTTTATATCAGCACTGATTGTTAGAATATATATATATATATATCCATCTGACTCTTTCAGTGTAACATTCTTATATTAATTGAAAATAAACGTATTTTAAGACAGTTTTAGGGACATTCGTGTTTTATGGTTTACCCTGTCCAAAGTAGTGCTAGATTTATGCATAATAATGTCATCACATTCAAAGGAAATAGAGAGTTCAGTGGTGGATGGGTTATTGCAGATCAGTGAAAACAGAAAGATTGCTTTTTGCCTTCATATAAGGTCTATATTTAGCAGAGTGTGACCATGCCATGACACCATACAGAAAAAGTGATAAAAGCAAGGCTGTACAACCAAACTACTTTTTTTGAAAATAATTCACTGTCTCTTATACCAAGATGGTGAGAATATTATTGTCTCAAAATTTTTAATATATAGAGACCACACTTCCATTGCCAGTGTCATGGGCAGCAGAAGTACATACTCTGTTTCGACAAGTAGAATCTGAATAATTTTATTTGTAATTTTTAAAGAAAATGACAGGTACTAAAACAGTCACAGTAGCCCAGGGTACAGATGTGTGGAATTTTCCTTGAAATTTGTGTATGGTGAGGGACTTCAGCTATGCAGGCTGTGCACAGAGGTTTGGTCCCTGTATTCTTGCCTCTTCTGAATTTCACTGAGTACTGCCCAAACCTTATGTGCTGTTCTGTTTGCTTGTTAGCCGTCCTCTGAGGCAACATCTGAACCAAGTTACTTTGCTGAGCTCTTGGTATTGTTCTCAGTAGGTACCAGCACCAGCAGGAAGTCACAGAGCTGCCTACATGGCAGGGGCACAGCGTTGCTGTTCAGAAGAAAACAGCTTTTTCTAGCTCCAGCAGCTACACATTTGCTGATCTCAGAAGCAGTAAGGTTTATATCCTTTCCTAACTTAAAACAAATCCTGTTTAACTGAATTTAAAGCACACTTACTGCCAGTATAGATGCATGATCCTTTTCAAATCCTACTAAATCACTGGTCTCAGTGATTTCTCCGGCAAGGAAAAAACCAACAAAAGCACAGTGCAGATTAGGATGTGGATCTTCCCTGTGAAAGAATGATCTCATGAACCAGGTAATAGAGACAGGAGCGCATTAAAAGGTCAAGGTCCTCCCTCTATCTGGTTTGGTAATGTTCCCATTCCAGGATGGCACAGGGGAAGAGATTGAGATATAGTTAGATGTCTAAGACTTATCTGTTGTGTTGTCTGTAGACAGATATTTTGTTCTGCATGGCCCAGTTCCAGACAAATAAAACATTTTTCTTCAACTTGATAACCCCATATGACAGGACATCCATGAATATCCTCTACTCTAAAGGGAAGGGAAGATTGGAAGGCTCAGCCATATACAGACATATGTGTGCAGGGGGAGTTTTTAAGGCCAACTCTTTGTCTGTTGAAGTTAGCATGGCACCATTGACTTCAAGAAAACAATGCCAATTTACAGTGGCTAAGGGTTCATTCTCTAGTGCAATATTGAAATGAATTTTTCCCCCCACAACTCAGGTGTCTAAGTCAGCTATCGAACTAAGAAAAAGGAATGTCTTCCTCTTAAAGCGTGGCTCTGAATCTAAACCTGACCTTGCTGTGCCAAACTTTTGCCCAATGGATCCTATTCCTGTCTCTTTGTCAGATCTCACGGGACATACTCAACTTCATGGCATATAGTAGGGACCTAAAGCCAAGGGCATTGACTTATCCCATAATGAAGGTTTTTGAGTGGAAATTATGTTAAAGCATCTCTTTGATCAAAGAACATAAAAATATACATCAGCCAAAGAGAGACCCAATATCATAGCCTCTCATCACATGAATAACCATGCTGAAACCTTCAGAGTTCTGTAAAATGGCCTACTGGATAACGACCATTATGTTTAATAAAATTTATTAAAGAAAACAAGTTTTTTTTCCCATTGTGAAAGAACAATAGAATACATGTAATTCATTGCAGATTAAAATAAATGACTCAGAAGCCACAGACTGATTAGCAAACAGGAAATGGAGAAAGACCTCTGAGTTGTAACTTTGAGACAATATTCTACTGTAATATCTTTGAAAATAATGGAAGCACACTTTAATATTAACCTGTCATTGCACTGTAAAAGGATGTAGAGATAAAAGTAAGCAGTATTGATGAAATTAATCTAATGACATTTTATTGTTGCTACAGACTAGAAATCCAGAAATTTGGCCAACAAAAGGAAAATATTCTAGAATTTTTTACTGAATTAGCAGTTGCAACAATTTTATAGATTTTATTGTGGGGTAAGAAAATGTTCATTTTCAAATTTAAAAGCTCAGTTCTCATAAGAGCTCTGTTTATCTTGGTTTTGTGAGCTTGCCTTGCTGCAAGAATGAATTTCAGCTGTGATCTTGTCAAACAGGATACGCAATTCTTTTCGCTGTGCTGTTAAAACTCCCTACCAATACAACACAGACATGTAAGAAGTGTAAATCAGGATTGAATCCAGAGCTTTTAAACCCTACATTAGCTTAAGTTTGTCTTTATTGAAATACAACATTTGTTTTATAAAACA
The DNA here is from genome assembly GCA_013400575.1 of Peucedramus taeniatus. NCBI lineage: Eukaryota > Metazoa > Chordata > Aves > Passeriformes > Fringillidae > Peucedramus > Peucedramus taeniatus. The sequence goes on from WBNO01021895.1 coordinate 115,506, forward strand.
ACAATTAGTGGTCTAATGTAATTTAAATTGCTGCCTCCAAATAAGATGCTAAAAGAAAAATATATCGTTCCATTGAGATAGTGAATAAAAAACAAATCTCAAAATAAGAACAAATGGAGGTATTATCCCATGAGAAAGAGCCTTCTGAATTGATCTATTATTTCGCAGCTTGAAATGTGCCACTATTGTACTTCCACTTGATTATGAGTCTTGTTATCACTTCCTCCAGTTGATCCAAATTGAGTGCTTCTGACATTTGCAAAGTTACTCGCATATTCCACTGCACAGCAGGGAAAACCTTGCTAATGAAGAAATAACAAGCAGAAGAAGTGAATAAATATTTAGCTGATGGTAAAGAGTTACATTTGCTGGTATTTAAATGCTGAAGATAAAAAAAAAGCCCAAAAAAACAACTCAAGCCACAGTAACATGCTTGTTCATGTCCTCTAAAAAAGGGTGCTAGTGGTGTTTTTCTCTGTGCCACAGGGCACTTTCATTTCCTGATTCTATTATACACTAAGTGGCCACCTGAACCTGCCAATGAACTTGTTCTACTGTGTTTTTCTATTTTTAATCCAAAGGAGTAAACACATTTCTCATCAGATGTGTCACACACTGCTCTACATTGGTGAGATTTATGAAGGTGTCACCGAGTTATTACAGAGCCATTCATTTATAAATAGTTGTCCATTCTTCAGGAAATCATAAATGATAGGAGTATTGCCACCATTTCACAAAATCTGTATTGTAAGAAGGATGCCCATTAGTGATTATTTTTGACTGCACTACACAGGTGTAATTTGTTTTTTATCCCTCCCCCATTACTCCAAGGCTTTTTCTCTACTTTATGGTTCTATTCAACCAGATTCCTGCGCTGGATGGTCAACATTAGTAGAGCAAGGAACATAACAACTATTTCAATAGTCATCTTTACATAAAAAATAGCACTTATAAAATTTTCTCTTTAACCAGGCAGGCTTGCAGACCCTGAGTCAGCTCTCCTGTTCTGTATATATTTTTTTAATGGTCTTCAGAAGTTGATGTAGAGGTAAACTTGGCAGGTGCTCTTCTTAAAACACCTACCACGGCTGTCCAGGGGTGGAAATGAATGCTGCTGTAGCCATATGACAATGAGATCTCTTAAAATCTCCTGTCAGATTTTTTACTAGTGAAGAATCTTTAATGTATCATTACTGGCATTTTAAACTAACTGGGGAGAAAAACTTCTTTTGCCAATCATAAGGAAAACTTGCCTGATAGGAGAATTGCTC
>WBNO01021895.1:116869-140608 GCA_013400575.1 Peucedramus taeniatus
AAATTTCATATGTGATATTCTGGCAATGTAATTAGGTCACATTAAAAAAGACTGGAGCATATTTTCTGGCTTATTAATCTTCCTTTAATGTTCATTTGGCACATGACACATCCTCTCAGATTTTTCATTATTCTAATATTTCAAATATCATTTTTACTATTACCAGCCCACAAAACCAGAAGAAAAATATTTGCTTAGTGTGTTTGATGTCACTAGATTTTGAGTATCTCACCTGACCATGTAATCTAAAATGAAGAGTCACTTTCCACATTGTAGGTTGTGTTGTTTTGGTTTTTTTTTTGGTTTTTTGGTTTGTTTTTTTTTTTTTTTCTTTTCTTTTCTTTTCTGTTTTAGGGTCTTTTTTGATTGTTTGTGTTTATGCATGTGCTTAATTTGCTGTGAATGAGCGAGGGAAAACCCAGAAAAAAACCCAAACCCCTTACCTTTGCAGATGTCATCTAATTTCCTTTTTAAAATAGAATAATGGGATGGTTTGAAGGCTTTGAACTCTTCAAATTTGATTTTCATTTGATATAGAGGAGTAACAATGCTATCTTTGTTATTTTCTTCTATGTCCTCAGCAGAGTTATGATTTTGTTCTGACAGCAGGAGCTTTGTTCCACTTTTGAAGTTCTCTTTCACGCATATAGAACATTGTGTTAGAAAAACAAATGCCTTCACTCTGGCACCAACTTTAACAGCCAAGAAATAACATGAAAAATCCATGTACAGACTCCAAACAGCAAATGGGATTGATTGACATATGTTTAAAATAGATCCCTTTCTGCACTTTAACTGATTTCCATGCCCAATCTTTGGAGTCTAAGAAGCACCCAGGAGTGTAAAGTCTGCCTGGGCTCCAAAATGAGGATTGTGCCTGCATGTGTGGTGTGTTAGATGAGAACTTTCTACTCACCTTTGCAACGGACTATCCTTAGATAAAGAAAGATTTTTTCTCCTTATGCTGAACAATGTTTACAAACCACTGCAAAAAATATGTGTTGGCAAATGTATTTCAAAACTGTAAAAGTGCTCTGTGGATCTTCAAACATTTAAGAGGGACAACTCTTAAAAACCGAATGCAGCCAAATAGATTTAATGAAAGGCAAGAGGGGATTTTTTTTATGATTCATCCTCTCTCCATCATGAAGCCATGCTCCTCTCCACATTTTTCTGCTGCTCCCCTTCATTGCAGAAGGTATAGATCTCTTCTTCTCTGCTGCAGTGCTGTGTTACCAGTTCTCTGCTTCTCTCTATCTCCACCTTCACATTTAGGTATAAATACACATTTTTATTCTTCTCCCTTTCATGCATTTTTATTTATACTGATCACTAATAAAGTGGCTCCCAAGATATATGCATGAAAATATTACCTTTTTGCTCGTGTCCCTCTTAAAACACCCATCACCAGCCCTATCTACCAGAGCTGTTATTTGTCCACTGAAAAAACAAATCAGACAGTTCTGATGGAAATGTGCAGTCACATTTCAGCTGTTGGTCAGGATCAAAGAGAGAAATCCTACTACACTTGTCTCTGTTTTTCTGTCTTTTTTACTCTGCTTTGAAGATAAGAAGGTAAAACTCCAATAAGTACACCAGAGAAAAAGAACCCAAACAAACCCACAAAGATTCCTAAGCATCACTGCATTAAAAAAGTAAGTCAGCAGTACCTTTATCTTGAATCCAGCTTTACTTAATTGTTTCATGTTGTAGCAGGGAATAGGTTTCAATAATGCCTAGATCTACTACTTGCTTTTCCAGCTGAACATATACCAAGCTCCTGGGGGCAAAGACAAGTTTCTTGTTCCATATAGATCTGCTCCATAAGTAAATAATAAATGGTTTGACTCAGAGGCATTAACAGCAATCAATTTTACCCTATTTTTAATGGGATGATATTAGCTATGATGTGATACTAAGTTAGATATGGGCAAATATCAGTCTCTTACTTGTAATATCTGATGGATTAGACGTTTCTCAAAACATATCTCTGGAAAAGAAGACCTAGTTTTGGGATTTTTTTTTGTGTAGAGTGTATGGCATATCTGAATCTTGGTCTGTCCCACAGTTCGGTAACTGCACAAGAGGTACCAGCCCCTGCAAAGGGTGTTACTTTCACTCATTATTATTTCTTCTCTCACCTATACCTAGCACTAGTTTGCATCTAGTAAGGGGATGGTGATAAGAGGTTTTGCATTTGAATTTTCCCTCTTGACCTTTAAACTTCTTAGAAAAACAAATTACTTCCTTTTCTTTTATGGAATAACACCTTTCTAACTGACACAAACTCCCTGGGGGGAGCAGGACGAGCTGATAGCAGCCCAGGCCAGTTTTCATCATGTGGTTCTGAGCCCTGAATAGAGTATTTTTAGTTATTATAGCTGTATACAAAACCAGTGACCTGAGTACAATAGCTGTGACCCATAGATTGCAATGTCAAGGAATTTTTCCAGGATGCAGTGAGAACTGAGTAACTAGCAGTGTCTTATTTTCTGTGCCTGTGTACAGACAAAACCTTGTGGGTGTGACTTAATAGAACTAGGCCATAGCTTGGAGAATTAATCCAGATAATTAGAGTGCATGGTGTCACATTCTTCTGTGCAGAGGGAAAAACAATATTTTAAAGGAGAAGATCACATTCCAAAGGGTTGCAGATAATTTAGGTAATGCCTACCCATCTTTGCAACTTATGTCCACAGGGTTTAAGGAAGCATAAAATGCATGATGTGTTGGAAATGATGGTCTTGTAATTTTTTGATCATTGTCTGGCCTGAAAAAAACCATAGACCTGCAGAACAGAAGCATCAGCATCAGTATTGATGGTCCAATATTGCTGGCAGCAGATGATCTACTTATATCTCCATAGTGATGGTGTTGGAGGAATCACATAAGGAGGATTGCAGGCCATCTGACTGCTTGTCTTTTTACTTTGCTTTTGCAGTCCCAGACATTTCCATTAAAACTGACATTCAATTGAATAAACAGAGGGCTTTAAATCTGATGTTTGTCACATAAAAAAAGAACCCTTGTTTTTTTTTTTTTTTTTGCTTACAGACTTTAGCAACTGCACCGAGGCAGAAGCAGAAATGGAGGCTTTGTAAAATAACTGCAGGTTGTGTCCATATGTCTAAAAAAAGGGAAGAGCACATATTTTGTGATTTTGTGTTCCAATGTGGCCCCTTAGGATACTGCATCATCATCTCAGACTCTGTGTATGACTCACACAGTGTTTATGCACATCTGAACTATGTACATTTTAATTTATTGAGGAAGTTAACCATACAGCCCACTGGAAAAGAAAAAGTCCATTATAAGAAACTTGGACTTGAAAAGCATTGGGACAGTCTGAGCAGACAGATGACAAGATAATCTAGTGGTTCCTTAGGTCATCCAAAATTCAGGTGCTTAGACTCTCTATAGAAAGAAAGTCTGAGAGAAAGAGAGCCGCTCTCTTTCTCTATTGAAAGTTATGTTCTGGAAAAGTAATATATACTGTAAATAAATCAAGGCAGAATGAATTATTTAGTTTCTTTCTGATATTTAGCACATTGACCATCAAATTTAGTGGAAGCAGCACTTTCTCAGTCTTGGAAAAAAATCTGACTCTTCTCTAGCTCAGTTGTGAGACTAATTGTATCTGAATTTATATACAGGATGCCATGGACCCTTTGAACCCCTTTTTTCTCCTCGTGATTTGAGGGGTCCGTGGGGGAGAGGGGTCGATGATATCATACTGCCATCTGCTGACCACTGCCAGAAAATTTAACCGCGAGGAGGAAACCCCAAAACCCAACAAGTGAAGGATTTAACTTGTAAGTGGGTGAGGAAGGGGCCAGAGAGCAGGGACAGGCAGCTGCCAGGGCAGGGACACATCGAAGCCGCCTCTCCCTCCCAGCCTGGAGCTCGGGCGCCTCTCCTCGCCCACAGCTCCTTACAGTGGTGCTGTACAGGCTTGGCTTTAAATTTAATTATCAGAAGAGCTCATTCATTCACTCACTAAGAGAACCTGAATATTCAGAGCATAGGGTTTCTCTTTTTTTTTTCCCTTTTTTTTTTTTTTTTTTCTTTTAAGAGAGGCTTAAATACAGTTTCCATGGCAGTTAATCCAACTTTGACCCAAATTAAATTTCAACGTCTAAAAATTCATTCAGTCAGAGAAGGACAATGCTTAGCCCTATCTGAACGAGGCACAGAGCTGTGTGAGAACACTTCTCCTCCCCCGTTTTGCTCTTTGCAGCAGGACCCTCTATAATTGTGAAGTCAGTTGGTGCTGCTGAAATCCTGGCCTGGGTGCTGGAAACAGCCCAGTGACCTTCCCAGGGATCCTTTCCTACACATGGTCCACTCAGGACTCAAGGATTTGGTGATGTATTTGCCTCACAAGGCAGAGCTAGGAAAGGCAACCATTCAAAAATATCTTATTTCTATTTCAAAATGAAGATTAATCCATTTTGTGTCCTTCTGAGGAAATAATATTCTCATTGATGCTCACTCTCATAAAATACTATTTTATGACACTATCAGTACAAAACAAGTAATTTAGGTATTATAGCAGTATTTTAGATGATACCTACCATCAAAGATAGTATCAAAGACTCTCTCACCATAATGGTGCTGAGGCACAATAGAGCTTTTATATTATAAAAGAACTTTCCCTACCTGTTATCATGCTGATGGGAACACAGTCCCTGTTTCAGTCCTGCCCATAGTGGCAAATTACTTTTAACGTACTATATATTTCAGTGATATCTAGTTAAGATTTCATTATGACATTTCAGTATAAAATATAATGTACATTTCTACAATGTTTTCCTAAAATATTACCGTGGGTGAGATTTTTCACATTAACCACAATTGCAGAAATGACTGATGTTTAAATCTGAAGGCAATTTTAGTCATTATTAAACTTCATTATAAAATAAAGTACGTGGGTGGAATTGTGGTTTGATGCTTTTGTAATTTGCTCTACCTTTTCAATGTACTTTTCAGTTACATTAACTGAATCATTTTGTCTTATAGATGCAAAGATGAAGGAGAAGAACAAAAACATGCCCATTAACTGAAGCAGTGCAAATGTGCATAGTTAATGGAAACCATTTTGACATTTTGTATTTGATTCCATGGTGTGTCTACTCAAACAATTTCAATGGCATATTAGAACAAAATGCTACATTGTGCTCTTCACTAAGAATGCAAGTAATAGACTTCAAAAATTACCTTTCGACTGAAAGTATTATCTGTTGGAAATGAAATGTTTTACATTATGAAAGGCTAATAGCAGTAAGGGGGAGCAATGGGCTGCAGTGAGAATAGAGGCAGAGAGGGTTTTTTGACCCTGTGTTTCCCAAATGCTTGTGTTTTTTCAAGTTATGTCAGAATTGCTATGATAGTGACATAAACTCATCTGTTTAATGGCAATTATTTCACCATGTTACAATTAAAAGCTTCTTATGCAAGATCATGTTAAATATTGTGGCAGTATTTTTTCTATCACAAATGAGATAAGTCATTGCTTTTACAAAACCAGTTGTTTTTTTTTCCCATGATTGAATCAATTCAAAGACCAGATGCTGTCTGAAACATATTCCACTCTGATGCTATAGGAAGGTTTACCTCTTCAGTAAATTCTGTGTTTCACCACAGGATAATTTATTTCTTGGCAAGCATTCATAATTATGCAATAGGTATTTAATCCTGATTGACGAAAGTATTTTTAATTTCTTGTCATTTTCAGGCCAGGTAAAATCTCTGTATCTGAAATTTCACATTTGAAACCTCATTGAGGTGCCATTCTTCTGATTGCCTCAAAAATATTACCCCATAACCACTTCTCTGTGGCAATTCAGCCACTAAGCTTGAGAACAGCTGAACTGCAACTCTGGAATGCAACTAGAAAAACAAAAACCTCCGCATATACATTTCAGGTTAAGTGCTGGTTTTGGCATTTCAGTAAAATGTTTGGCTACAGGTTTTTGCCTCATTCAGATACACAATTGAGTGTTTGGCTGATGGATAGACTGCAAGCTCCTATAAGCAAATTCAGCCTTACAAGAGCTTAGGCTATGCTTGCCTTCCTTCTGTCCTCCTGCCTGCTTTTCTGTGTCAGGTTTCCTTTCCAGGTGATATCTAGAATTTTACAACTGGCATCAAAACCTGGTTATAATTTCTAGTTGTTATCTTCGATTCACTCCAGGAAAGAAGGTTGTCACTTTTTGGCTTCACTTAATTGCTCTACCCTATAGGTACCATATCTGGTGTCTATTGCAATTTTTCACAAGAATGAGATATAAGAAATTCAGTACTTGTTATGCATTTCAACAGAGAACAAAACCTCATTCCTTTTAGCTTCCAGGTCTTCTCTAGTGCACTGTTCCCCAGTCTTTGCTCTGTAAGTCACTTCTGTCTGACAGACATTTTAAAAACGAAGATACTGCAAATTAAAACAAACAAAAAATAAATCCCACTTCTGTAAGCATTGACTTCCATGTAATAAAGAAAATAAACAAGTTGAATGAGGTAAAACAGAACCAAGAGACAAATATTTAATGTTTAGGCTAGCTCTTACCATATCAGTATCAGCTGAAAGGTACAGGTAGGAGCCAGCCACTGATTCCTATCAGTTCCTGCCTGTAGGCAGAGAGGCCTTCTTTACTAATTAATTTTTTATCATAGTATACATATAATACTCCTAATCCTTGCATAATGGTAAGTGTTTCTACTATGAAATATTTGTAAATGGAAGAGTGAAATTAATATCTTTTTAAAAAAGGGGACTGTTTCTTCTTCTTACAAAGCTAAGCGTATTATCTACCCTCTTCTGCCCCATTAGCATCACGATTGGGATGAAAGATAGTTTATTAATTTTTTTTTGCTAAATGCTTAAACTATCCTTCAGCTACAAAAGGAAGAAAAAAATATCTGCTTTGCTCCTTACAGATAAATCCCATTAATTGAAGATCTAGTTCTCTGATTTTACTGGATGCTTGGTTCTTTTACATTGTTTAAGACCCTGTAGGAAATAGAGCCACTAAGCAAAACAGCACATATTCAAAAGGTTGAGGCAGTGCATCAGTGCTATTGGTGCTTTATAGCTTTTTTCTCCCTATTTGTGCATGTGTAGGCTACTGGAAATATTACAAATGTTTCATCTTACAGTCTTAGGTAACCTGATTATAGAAAGATTTGAAAATAAAAGAGTTCCTAGGCGGTGCATCTGCAAAGACAGTGTATAATCTCAGAGACTGATTCACCATGGTGTCACTCCTGTTGTACACTACTGAAACTCTACTGGCATAAAACTGGACTATCAAACAGCAAAATTAGGTCCTCAAACTCTTTTTATAGAAGCTGAGCTGCTTTGTTGTGTTATCCTTCTACCCAAAGTATAAAATATGTATGAATAAGGCAGTTTCTGTTGAGTCATTGTGTTGAAAACATTTTGTTAACTCGAGCCAGCATAAAGATTTGTTTCCTGGACAAAGGTGATACTTGGGGTCAGATCACAGGTGGACATGTAGGAAAAAGACTATAAGACAAATTTTGTGGGAGAGAGGAAATCTGCATTTTTATTTTTATCAAAACTAATAGCAAAGTCAAATTCAAGCAAAATTGTCAGAAAATTATGATCTTAGGAAAAAAAAAAGTTAATTTTACATTAACCTGCTAGGGATAACTCTAACACAAACCTCAGACAGAAAGTTGCAAAGAAGTCATAATACACTAGACAATGTGGTCAGTAAATACATCTTCAGTGCAGAACCCTCCTTCCATTATCTGGGTATGAATCAGCTTTAACACAAACACACCTGCCATGGGAACTTGATTTGCCCATCGACCTCTCTTCTAATTATATCAAAACTTCAACCCAATTTTTTCTTACAGTGACCCTCACCTAAAATTGTGCTCAGGCTTCTAGAAGGGATGAAGTATTCTTTACAGTTTCTGCTCTTGTCAATGGCTAAATTTTGCATTTTTTTCCCTCAAAATTAAGAATTTTAAAATAATATTTATGAAGTCTTCTAAAAGTATTAATGAAAATTTCTCCACATGTCTATTAGGTTTTTGCTCTTGTTTTGTGTTTTCTTTTCTCTTTTTAATTTTATTTGTTGCTTTTTAGTCCAGGATCAGACTTTGTTTTTTAATCTTTGACTTTTTAAAAGACAGGTTGCATAATGTGTCCTTGATACATCAATTGCTCTTGTTGATACAAGAGGCAGTGTAGGGCAAGAAGCATAACCATCAGAGCTATAATGCCATTTGACTTTATGACCAAGTTCCTGGTAGACAATGAACATTTTTATAAATGTAGCCAAGCACTGCCCATTTTCAGCCCTCTACTTGTTATTTAACTAGGTGGTAGATCACCCTTTGGAAAGCAGCAAAGTGCTTACAGACCTGTGACCCATTTGTTTAATATCAGCAGGTCCTCCTCTAGTACAGTTATCTCAGAGATCTGTAATTTTATATTTTGGGTAGACTTTGGGATCTTGCAGGGTGCCCTTCTCTTCAGTGGAAGAGACAGGATGATGTTATCTTCTCTCCTTAAAGCAGTGCAATAATCTTTCATAGCATTCAGCTCTGGGGTCTCCAGCACAGGAAGAACATTGACCTGTTGGAGCAAGTCTAGAGGAAGCCAGCAATTTGATTGGAGGGATGGAGCACCTTTCCTACAAGGAAAGGCTGAGACAGCTGGGATTGTTCAGACTCCCAGGGTGACCCAACTGGGTCACCCTTTCATCAGAGCCTGACCTGAAGGGAGCCTACAAGAAAGATGAAGAGGGACTGTTTACAAGTGTATTTACAAGACAAGCTGGAATGGAAAATTAAAGTGAGTGGGTTTGGGTTAGATGTTAGGAATAAAATTTTTACTGTGAAGGTGGTGAGGCACTGGCATAAGTTTTCCATAGAAATTGTGGGTGACCCATCCCTGGCAGGTTGGGTGGGACTCTGAATAACCTGGTTTAGTGAAAGGTGTCCCTGTCCATGGCAGGTGGGTTGGAACTGTGCAGCCTTTAAGGTACCTTTCAGCCCAGGCCTTTCTGTCATTCTATGATATAGATGTACCACAATTCTAGATATTAAATTGCTGTTATCTTCTTCATGCCCATGACAAACACGTGACAAGACTTACTGGAATATGAATTTTGGCAACACAATGGAGTCATTCTGGCTTTAGGTCACCCTGTATATTGGTGTCACATTTAAGGTTTTATGTTATCAGCAGTTCATTTCAATAAGCTAGTAATAGGACCTAAAAATCCTACATATCAGCAGAAAGATTCCTCGTTGTTGCAGCTATCAGGGAAAACAAGCATTTAAGAGTTAATACTGCACAAGAATAAGCTCCAAGAAATCCCATTTTCAATAACTCAATGTTTTTTCCCTTTGAAGTCCCTTTCTAGCTACAGCAGCCCTGTGACTTGGCTTTTGACACGTTATGACAGGGTTTTTAGCTGGAGTATCATTCATAGTGTCTGAATGCTCTGGACCTCTAATTGCAAGAGAACCCTGTTCTTGAGAAAGATGAATCTGTAGCATCTTAAATCACAAATTGCTGTAGTGTGAGCAGAGTTTTCCTGTAAGAGTCCACCTCAGAAGAAATTCTCTCTTCTCTTCTAGCTTACTGAGGTTTTTTTCAGATCATAACTTTGAGCTGAGGCATTCTTTACTGGATACACTTATATCAGTAGTATTCTACATAAACTTAAAAGGTTCTGCAGCCAATTCTTTAGAATCTGTTAGTACTTTCAGCACATAATATTTCTAAAAGACATATATACACACATATTTATAAGAAATATCCATACAAAGGTTATGTGCTCAGAAAACTTGTATGCAAGGACATGTTTTAGTGGTGAACATGGTGGTTGAACTGGATGATCTTAGAGATCTTTTCCAGCCTTATCAATTCCATGATTCTATGATTCTATACGCTATTAAGCTTTACTGGACTAGTTAGAGAACTATAAGAAGCAGTATTTTATAGATACAAAGAAGAAGATGTTAAAAATAAGGAAAAAAGTGTGAAATATTGCTCCTTGAGGTCAGACATAACTCTACGCCTTCTAAATTTAAGATTTCCTTCATTAAATGAACAGAGACCAAAGATTTTAAGTCTTGTTTCAGCTTTTTGTGTTTATGGAATAGACTGCTGTAATGTTTACAATAACAACTTTTTCTGGTTTTATTCTAAAGCAGAATACTTATAAACCAAATACACAGAAATTCAAAAAAGAAATTCACAATTGTGCACTTATGCTGTTACTAGCTTAATACTATGCTGCAATTAATTTTTAAAGAAAAAAGAGAAACATCAAGTATTTTGGAGAAATATTAAGTTAAATATTTGCTCCTGAAATTCTTATATAGACAAATAGAAATTACTTTATATATTTTGGAAATCCCCATATTTTGGCTTTCTACATTCGCATATGTAAGAAGCCTTCATTTCCATGTCATTTTCATTAGGTAATTTCTAACAAAGCTGTTCCATTTTGATGATCCAAATTGGCATTTGAAAATGTCTGGAGTGAGCTTCAGAATACAAGCTATCCAAGGACTACTCAAAATTTATCATGTCTCCACCCTAGAGAAAAGATTGACTGTAAAGAGATCCAGTTTTCAGGGCTGTTTGAGTAGAGGTGACACTCTATGCAGGGCTTTGTTGGCACAGTCTTGCTAGTGAGTCAGAGCTTTCATTACCAGAAAAAGGAGAGCAGACATGTTTCTTTCATTCTGCCTTTCAAGCTCTCTGTTTGTTGCTTTGCCTGTTAAAGACTCACTTAGTTTCAAGCTCCAACAGAGATTTCTCATTAGCCAGCTCATCAGAACACCACAATGGTGTAACTTCCATATCATTAAATCTTTGATGCATCTGTAAAGAGTGCCGACACCACCTGTCATAGCTGTGAAGAAGATATTCATCCACGGGAGATTTGAATAGTGCTGTGAATTTCTATCATACAGGTCCTTTTACAGCCATCACTTTTGGCTGCCATCAAAGACAGGTCAAATGGAGTGCTGGATGTGAAACCTCTTGGCCTATTACATTTACTGGAAACTCAAATCTGGGTTAAACTATAGCCTTGTACATAAAAATACCCGAGTGTGTTTGTGCTTGCTGCACATCCAAGGGAAATGTCTTCTAATTTAAAGTACTGAACTAGAAGCTGGGTCGACTGGTATTTATTCCAGGACTTTTTTGTCCAGATGTAGATCTTCAACAGCAAGTTACTCGCTTCTTTTCTATGTATTTTTCACCTTTGTTTTTGAAGTTCATAAATTAGATTAACTAGTTACATCTAAATTAGGAGCAAACTCGCCTACCTTTTTTTTCTTGTTGTTGAGATTCCAAGCTCTCAGAAAAGCAGTATTTTGTTTCTAATATGAAGTTGTATGTGTTGATTTGATATTGATTTTGAGATGGCCTCAGAGGCAGCATAATAGAAGAGCAAGTTATGAATATCTTTAGCACTAGACTATCAGACTATTTTCAGAATATGAAAGATTAGAGAATATATGAAAAACCTGTATAATAACTAAAATTTACAGGATGTTCACCTTCATCTGCTTCTTACCTGGAAAAATAATGTGGTTTGAAAAATCATATTAGTTGCAAACTGGAAAATGGAGCTAGAGGTAATGAAAAGTATTCCTGAAATACAGGGAGAAATACACTATTTTCAGCACTTGAAAAAACACTGTTGGCCTTACTCTGACACATACTGTAGAAAAACATAAACCAAACAAAGACATAATAACCTTTGAGAAAAGCAAGATGGCTCAAGAAAGAAAATATATGAGAAGAAAATATATTTGTCTCAGTCTGAGCCCATGTCCTGCTAGAGGCCACCTTGTGTACAATTCCAAGAACTCTACTGGACACAGAAGCAGATCCCATATAATGGGCAAAAGATTTTAATAAATAAGGGCCCTGTATTTACATGTACTGTATTCATAGCGTGGAGTTGAATTTTGAAGACACTCACTACCTTGCTTGCACTTTACCCAGTGACTTATGCACCCAACTTTTTTCTGACTGCACCCACAAAACAAACAAGTGACATTTGGAAACAAAAATGTTCCTTCATACACAAGGGTTTCTACATACAGAAGGGTATTTCCCACATCCTTCCCCAGGGTTGCATCTGTCTACAGTGGCACAGAAATTATTCTTGTTCACATAGAATGAATTGTGAACCATTTGTACCTTCTCCATATGTCCCAAATATCACATCTTCAAGGATGAATTTGCTGTAGATTTAGGACATTGTTAAGCAGTTTATTCGAGTTTTTAGACTAACACTACTCTGTGTCGACTCATACCTGGAGGAGATAGAGGAGTACCATTTTAAGGGTGCTGTTCTGCTTCTCCTTCCTAATCTGCCTCAGAGTACCTTTGGATATGCTTGTATGATACTGCCAGGAAGACATTACCTCCATGATCAAGGATTAAATCCCTCAAGGTGCTTAGACACCTTGTTACCAGCCAGTCTAAACTTAGATTGTTGGAAGTCTGTAGGTACCAGTATTTCTGGCTATAAGATCCACTACATTTCTGTCACTCAGAGCTATGCTCATTATGCTGATGACAGGAAAGGTGTCTTTACATTTGAAGAACACACAGAAGGAGGAAATGTGCAATATACATCCCTCAAATCCTTTCTTTCACTGTTTTGTTACTGGGAACTGATCAAAGTTTCTCAGAAACTGAACTCTCAGCTAGATTTTTCCAATATGTCTCTTCCTTTCCTGTCCCTAATGAAGCAGCATGACTTTGTATATAATAAATACTAATCATCAAGGCATTACAATTAGAATTAATAACACGGATAATTAAAATGTCAGAAATTATCAATGTTATAATGCTGAAAGCTCAGTTGCCTGTTGGAAATCAAGCATGTGTGAAAAAGTGAAAATTACAATAAATGATTTTTTTTATTTTTCATTTGGTGTGGGAGAAGTAGAAGTAGAAGCTTTCTTTAAAAAAATATTGGTAGGATACTGGGAATAGGCTTTGTAAAAGATAATCACAATGGCAAGCTCCATTCAAACAGAAGAGAGCTCAGTTCCTGGGAAAAACAGCACACTACTCTTACAAGAGTTTAATGCTTGAGATCAGTGATCAAAATCTTGCTCAGCTCATACTTTACTTTTCTGTTTGAACTAATTAAAATCAGTGTACATAAGTTTCTTCTCTCTTTTATCATGTAAGTGTTGCTATAGGTTGCATTATGGCCCTCAGTGTTGGATCTCTTATTTATGAAGCCTGTGACAGTTCTTCCATTGATTTATAAATATTTTTGATTGGCTTTCTAGGAAACATCCTGATAGGCAAAGTAGATATAGTTTTAAATGGACCTGCAGAAAAATCCCTCTTATGGCATACATTATCAATAGAACATGGACAATCTTCCTGCCTATCCTGTCCTGCTCTTCACAGACCTCTGTAGTTAAAACCCATTAGTTCTTCCTTTCCCAATACTACTCATTCTCTTACCCATTTTGTGTGCCACTCCAGCTGCCATGACAGATGCTCTAACTACAGGCCTCAGATAATTATTTTAAATTTTTTTAATGATTTATATCAATGAAGGGGATCCTTTATAAATCTTATTATTTTTTAAAAATTTTCACCTGTAAGTTCCTATTTTTTTCCAATAGTAAATAAATTATGACAGTGAGTTGTTTGGGCATGTTACCAATGGCCAGGATTTCTTGGCCTAGATGGGCAGAATTATCCTCTTGCATCATGGTCTATGACCTGCAGCATCCTATTCCTATGCAGGTAACAGCAAGTCATATGAGAGCACACAGCTCCAAGGGAAATCTCCTCATCTGCTTCTTTGGAATTGTAGCTGAAACTGTATGAGGCTTGTACTGAGCTAAGTGGATTTATAGGTGTATTCTCTAGAGTGTGGAAGTAGGACTGGAAGGAAGAGCTCATCTCTGAAAGGTTACACAAGGTTACAGAGGTTGTTTGGGCCAGCTCAGTTGTTCTTGGGCTACTGAGAAAAATTTTCATCTCTTTCCCACCTCTCCCCTTTGGCAATTGATGAAGAGCATAAAATTTGAGTTATGCATCAGGTTTTAATAGGTTTTTTTTTCACTTCTCTCCTATTTTTAGTATAAAATGTCATTGGCATTGTGGAGTTGGTCCATTTCATTTTTCCACTTATCTTGAATGTCTCTACCTCACACAAGGTGCACTGCAGGAAAATCCTCTGCAAATGACATCTAAACATCAGGTTTCCTAGGAGGCTTGCCTATAAATATAACAAGTTCTTTTATTTTGGCCTGAATAAATATTTTGCCATCTTTCTGGGTGACTCCCCAGAAAGAAAAAGAATGAACTCTCTAACTCCTACTGGATCTTCCTGAAAATGTTAGTTTCTGTACCAGACTGGAAGAAAAGGCCTTCCTCCTAAAAGTATTAATATTCCTAAAAATGCCAATATGGACTGCATATCTGGACATCTAAGTGTTACTTTTTCCCTCCCAAAAGGTCATATTGCATGGATTGCCCTTTTGTACTTCCTCAAGAAATCAGGACTGATCTGTTAGCTTTAGAGAAACTTTGGGAGGCATTGGATGAGTGGTAAATACATAGTCAAGAATCCACAGGAACATTTGCAAACCATTTTTAACCACCCTATAACAACTTTAAAAACAATGGAAAACCTAAAGTTGGAACTATTGCTGCGTCTCAGGAAGAAGGCAGAAGGGAATATGTGCTATGTGCCCTCACCAGGAGAGTTTTCTTTAGCTGAATTTCCCCAAGGATCCTAGGAGCACCTCCTGTAGAGAAACCCTAAGGTCACTTCCATCTGAGTCTGTGGGAAAACTCTCTCCTCTTCTGAAAGCTGGCAGCTGGTTAAGTCATGAGTGGGTGGGAGAGCTGCTTCATTTAACATCTGAAAGCCTAACTAGACAGGTTCACAGGCACCCTCCATTCTGTGTTCTGTGTCTCTCAGGGGCCCACCCCCAGTGACTCTGAGAAGGGTGAAATCCTCCCTGGTGGAGCAGAGCTGTCACCCTCCAAGTTTCCCCCTCCATTATCACCAGGTGCTGAGGCTTTTCCCAAGCTGCAACTTTAATAAAAAGGTTGGCTCCCCTTTCTCTAGAAAGAGGAGCCGAAGGGCCAACACAGATCACAAGGGAATTTATTTAACATTAATGCATGTTTTTCTTTTTCTGTTTTCAACTCTCTGAAAAACCTCATGCTTGAGGTTTTTCACAAAGAAGCTAGCAAGCTTCCTGTTTTATCTATTTTTTAAAAAAATGGTCTTTGTTAGTTCCTTTCCTTGTTAGTTCCAAGAAGTATTCCCTATTTTTGCTGAGAGCTCCTTTTCCCCAGTGGAAGTGAAACAAAATTTTGGAGGATTTTCCATGTCTCCCACACAGTGTATCAGTACATTTGGAGATGGTTCATGGTGGCAGTGGACCTTCAGACATGGGAATGTTCTCTGCAGCCAGGACCCACGAGGGAAGGAAGCTCTGAGCAGGGATCATACACTGCACCAGGCTGGCAGCCAGCAGTTCCAGGACTGCTGCTGCTGAGGGGTCTTCCCAGGGGCAAAGGGGAGAGATGACTGATACAAAGGATGAGACATCTCTGCTCTGTACAGGCTACAGAGCAGGCAGGCTGAACAGGGACAAATCTTGTGTGGTACAAAGTGATGGGGTTAAGGACAGGAACATTATGGGCCATATGGCAGTCATTTTTGATTGATAATAGGTGTTTATACATTTCATGCTGCCTCTCTGGAGACATTCCTGTAAAGATGAGACAACAGGTCCCAAAGGAGTTGAAATTTGGATTTCTGCCTTATCATTCAGCCTGCTGCTCTAATAAGATTGTGATCTTATTCAGCACAAGTATAAAAAATAACAGAGATAAAGTGAGTAATTGGTTAAGTCCATAAAGTTACATTAATGGCTCTGAGCATGGATATAGATACAGATTAACTCTATGTATTTAAAAATGTTTTCCTGCTTGGGCATTCAGATGGTGGGATATTTGATCTTATATTTTGTTTTATTATATTTAGAATGTCTTGCCTCATCTTTTTTATATGTTTATCTTTGTTTTTAAACTGGTATTACTGAAGTAGAAAATGCATAATTTATGTAAAGAATGATCTTCATTTAACTCTTAGAGAAGCATGAAAGTTACATGCAATCACCAGTTTTTCTTTTTGTTAGGCCTTGCAACCAGCAGCTGTGCATCAACCAGGCTTCTGTAGGTGTGTTGCTTCCTAAGTAAAAGAAATTACTAAAAAGGCAACCCCACTGACCTTTGTCTCTGGATTATCTTTTGTGGTCTTTTCTCTCCCATCATTTAGTGTTTCAGTATGATTGTCTGAAACTGGATGGATCTGAGCTGCCAAAGCCACCAGCAATGTCACATGAAGAAAGAGTAGTTGTACTGTCTTCCTCAGCCTACACACTGACTCATTAGTATGTTTTTTTGAAGTCCTGGGAGCTCTGTCAAGAAGTCTGTGAAGGAATCTTCAAAAAAGAAGCTACTAGAGATAACCACTGAGAGAATGTGCAAAGCAAGTACATATTTGGCAGACTGGCAGAAAGTTTCTTACTAATTGCTCAGATAACACCAAGTTATTCAGGAAATGATACTGGACTAGAATACTATAAAATAGCATGCTTTTCAACTGGAAAATAATTTCTGGGGGAAAGAAAGTAATTTTGGCAGCCATAACAATTTCATAAACAGATTATGTTCTATTTATGTCCTGTGATAAAGCAAGGTGGAAGGAACAAAAACCAAGGTTTGAAACATACTAGAAGTAGATAAAATTTCTGTATAGTTCTGGAAATGTTTTGTTGTATTGATTTTGATGGAATAAAGAGGCTGCAGAAGTATTTACAGGATAAATACTAAAGAATTGAATAACATTTAAATTTTAATTACAGAAGACCTGACCTCTTTAGTTCTATGATATAAAATTACCATTACAAGTATTTTAAGCAAAGTTAAATATTATACAAAAGAAGGAACAAGAGATGAAGTATTTGTAACATAACATAGTAATTAAGCCTTTTAATAATTCCTTATTCCCATTTGCTTCTAAAGAAGAGAATGTTTGAAGGAAAAATCCTTTGACTTACAGAATTTCAGATGGTTTATAGAAAAGAGAAATGCATTCAGGCTTTGTCTACTTTATTGGTGTTAGAGTCCTGAAGGCAGTGTGAGAATAACAAATGCAAAAGGTGTAGAAAAGAATAACCAATGTTGTAACCAATATTAGCTTCTGTTTTTCAGTTTAACTTTTCAGTCTTACCTCCTGAAAATATAATCAGAATAGCATAGGTTTTTGCTAACTGCTCTTATATCCAGCAAAATCTATACCATCATGAGGTTATTTAAAGACCTCATTGTTACTGTGTCATTTTCTTCATAGATTTAAACATGCTACTGATGTATTAGATCACTAAGTCAGACTTATGCTAAACAGCAGACAAAAAATCCCCACAACTGAGAACCAGTTCTATGTTGTGAAGTTTGTTCAGGACTCAAGTCACCAAAAGAGGTGTTGCTGCTCTCTGGATTGCTCTCTGTAGCTCAGGATGGGCAGTTACTGTATAAAACAGTATGATGGAAGATATCATGGTGCAGTTTAACATCTAGGGGAAGGATGCTGGAATTCATGTCTTATGTCACCCTTTCCTTAGGCATTATTTGCAAAATAAAATGCAATTAATAAAATAGATACTTTGTCTTTATTTTCCCATTAATTATGATTAATTTCTGAAATAATAATTTTGGTCCATATATTTCCAATTTTAGTCTCTTTTGTTTATCATATATCTTTTGAGAACTACATCAGAAACATTTATGCTTGATTTACTTAACTCCAGGTTCCCCTCTTTAACCTGCCATTTTTACGTCCTACAGTGTCTTGTGCTTTTGTTGCTTTAGACAGCAAAAGTTTGTTAGGTTCTATGTGCTAGCCACCTATCCTTTTGGATCAGCATGATTTTCCCTGAAGTTGTTGATTATATGTGTCCATACAACTTGTTTTAAACAAGATGGGATGCATGTAATCTACATAATCAACTCAGTGTTCTAATTAGAGAAGCCGCTACATTCAATATCCTAGAAAAATGATGCCGGACTAACACAAGGATATTGAAAGCATCTGCTTCCCTAATTAGCAGACATGGGCCTTATCTGCCATTTATTTGAAGTGTTACTGTGTCAAAGGATTTTGTTATGCCAAAGATTAGTGACATTTTGATCTAGGAAGGTGAGAAATAAGATACCTCAACTAGTACTGCATAGAAAGCTGTCTTTTGCAAAGTAAACAAGACACCATAATGAATTCCTTCTCAAAGAATGATGCACAGGCTATATAAAGCTGCAGAATATAGTCATAAAGAAATAAGCCATACATTAATGTTTTTGGTGAAGCTATTTAGAAGAAATAGTTCAGAAATAGCCTATTTAGAATTCTGCCGTGATGAGTAGATGACATAATAAATGGTGAGTTTACCATTTCTCTTGTTCCAAGCATCTATATACAGCACATTTTGGAAAAATTACCAATATTGATTTATTTTTCAGGAAATTTTGGCCATTATTTCTTGCTTATCCTTTATTTCTGTATACAGAAATTAGTGTTCACTTCTTCCTCCACCAGAAAACACAAAAAAATACCATAATTAGGCCACTGCAACATTATTACTATTTTTAAAATCAGACTTCTAAAAACATGGACTACAAGACAATTAATCTAGGCATCAAAATTTTTGCAGTTATTTTCTGCTTCTTAACTAGGCTTTTCAGTGTTCTCTGAAACTTGTGGACAGCACAGGATTCCAGTATAAGTTTCACCAAAGTCATATGTAAGGAAAGCATCAATACAATTTTAAGCATGATTCCCCAGATTATGCACTGAGAAACACATAATTTGTTCTTGACTTAATATTTCATGTAAAATTCAGATGATGATTAATATTCAGCTGAAAAATACAAACCTTGCATAGTGCTGCTTTTATTTTTATATTATGCTATGACATTATTATTTACCAAGTTGTGCAATTTATTGTGCCTCTTTGCCTTTATTGGTATTTAGTATTCTGCTCAATCTATGAATTGAGAAGAAAATTTATTATTTATTTCTGGATAATTTAAGGAAATACAAATAGAACTGGGTTGGTCTAAAGGCAAAGGGGATATGTACTGTCCATAGAGGTCCTCAGACTCCAGTCAGCCCTACAGAAAATAATGCATCAAGATGTCATTGAATAGTTTGTGTTGGAAGGAAACTTAAAGACCATCTAATACAAATCCTCCTGACATGGTCAAGGATGTCACTCACTAGATAAGGTTGCCCATAATGGTTGCCCTCATCCAACCTGGCCTTGAACTCTTCCAGGGCAGTGTCTCTGACTAAAGCATTTCTTCCTAACATATATTCTAAACCTTCCCTTTTTCAGTTTAAAACCATTGCCCTATGTCTTTTCACTATCGGCCTGCCTAAAAAGTACCTCTCCTTCCTTTTTATAAACCCTCTTAAGCTACTGGAAAGTCCAATGAGGTCTTCCCAGAGCCATCTTTTCTCCATGATGAACAATCCCAGCTCTCTCAGCCTGTTTTTTCAGATGTGCTCCAACCCTCTGATCATATTTGTGGCCTTCCTCTGGACCTGCTCCAACAAACCCACGTCTTTCTTGTGCTGAGAACCCCAGAGCTGGATGCAGCACTCCACGTGGGATCTCACAAGGGCAGTGTAGAGGGGCAGAACCCCCACATTGACATCCTGGCCACACTTCTTTTGGTGCAGCCCAAGATGCAGTTGGCTTTCTGGGCTGTGAGCACACTCTGTTGACTCATGTCCAGGATTTCATCCACAAGAATCCCCAAAATGTTTCCTGCAGGGTGGCTCTCAATGCATATCACTCATGCAAGTGATTGCCCCCAAACTGCCACTTTATGGTCATTTTTGAACAGTAAGAAAAAAAAGAGTATTGTAATCATCTGAGTGCCTTTCTTAATGAATATCTTTCCTTTAACAAATAAAAATAGTTTTTTTTACCATACTAGCTCAGACAAATTGTTTGATGTGGGGTAGACCTAGAGACTGTTACTTGGATACCACCCTTTTCACCTTGAAGTCACTAGCTTAAACTCTTTTTTCCAATGGATAAAAGGAGTTTTCCTGTGGGTGAGTTTGTGTTTCACTTCCAGGCCAGTAAAAATGTAGTTTTCTGCACTCATCCAAATGTTTATGTTTCTCTTTCAGCAGACTGAATGGGGACAGGACCTGAGCCTGCCTGGGAGACCCCAGCCTCACTGGTAGGACAAGGCAGGGGGGGTGTGTGCTTGTGAGGGAGTGAGTAGGCACCAACAAATCTCCAGCCCTCCATCTGCAGCAATGCCTGTTGCAATTTCCCCTTTTAAGGTAGAGAATGATACAAAGATATTTTTGATTTTTCTTCAACCCCTCCTCTGTGTCCTCCCTACATCTTATCTGGACTTAGAAGGAGGGAGAGGAGGTGACTGCTCCCTGTCTGCCAGAACAGTCTCACACTACTTCCCTTCTACCATGCTGCACCTTTTTTTTTTTTTATGACTGTGATACAAAGACATGAGACAGACATTTTTTCTCTGCAAGGCTTTCTGTTTAATTAAAGGCCTATTGTGCCTGAGCTAACTCTGGGTTTTAAGGAGGGCTCTGTTTAAAATCAGGGTAATAGGTTATTACAATTCTAGAGAAGAGCATTTGCAGAGAAATATTTTGCTCTGGTTAAAATTTTTGTGGAATACCACAAAATACAAGATAGATCCCTTAATCTCAGTGGATATCTTGAAAACTTATTACTAAAATATATATAAATGTGTAAGTAGTATTAATTTTCTGAATGTTGATGTGTTGTAAAATTCTGTTTTCTTTTCATTTCATGCTGTTGTAAATAAACTGAATCTGTACAGTAGGTTTTTGTCAGACTCCCAGAAAGACAATTTTATTTTATAGCACATCCTAGACTGACAGCCAGAAACTGTTCTGCACCACCTCAGTACAAACTAAATTAGCTTCTCACAATATTTTTGCAGATGTTAAAGGTCATTAATAGAATGAAACCAGATGACTAAAGCAATACATTTGGAATGATTGGGTTTTATTTTTCTCCCCAGCTTAAAGACACAGAGTCCTCTTTTCTTGGCTACTTGGCTGCATTTCAAATGTTCTCTTTTTTTCCCCATTTAATGGTTTCCAAGATCATAAAAGTGAAAGTAGTGGGGATATGTATTTCTTGGCTTATGCAAACTCACTTGTGTGAAAGATTTGGGATTTTTTTACAGAGATGAATATAATATTAACTGTTTAAACTACACATTCCTGGAACAATTGCCCAATCTCTACATTTTGATCAAGGTCACACTTTTGTAATGATCAAAAGAAAGATGGATAGCAGATGCAAGAATAATCATCTTCACAATGCAAATATATTGAGGAATAAAAAGAAAATTCCCCTTAAAAATGAAAACAGTTCCACAGATTTTGAAGTGTATTGTTTAAATTTGAGACAATGTTGATAACAACTGAAAAGTAATTTTTTCATTTCTATGGAATGACTATGCCATTGTGTGATGACTTTTTTGTGGCTTATCTAGATGATAAGGGAGAGTCTTATTTATCTTCTAATTTTAAGATTTTGCTGCTACATATTCAGTACTACACCCATCAGTTTAAACTATACCAAGTTATTTAGGTGGTTCTGAAATGAAACATAAATAATAATTAATTGCTTGTCAAGCTATGCCACTATCTGAAATGCTTTAAAACTCATGGAGTATATTGATTATCTTAATTCTTTCAAAAAATATTCAATACAAATTAAAAATTGAAAATCAGGTTCACCATGAAAGCTAGGATAGATGATAATTCATATATTCCCTACTTTGGAACACTTTTAAAAGAGAGAAAGTGCTAAGAGAGAAGTGTGATCACTCAGTCTTTGCAGAAGGGGGTGTGATTAGGACATGGGGAAAATGAAAAGACAAGAAGGTAATGTGAAGGAGTGATGTGGTGGGTTCCAATGGGAGAATGAAGAGGAGGAATGTTGATGAGGTAGAGGGGACATTTAAAGGCCCAGAAATCCAGCAGAGGGAAGTGGTCGGATATGTCCTGTTGGTAAGGATGCCTTAAGAAGCCTTTCCTTACCTTAATAAAGCTAAGAAAACCCTTTCTTAGGCAGAATTTAGGCTACAAGCTAAAGAAAGAGAGATCAGTGGTTTCTTATCTTGATTAATGCAAATTCTGGAAAAAGATTCCAACTCTATATTCAGGCAATAAGATAAAACAGAAATTTTTGAGATAGAAGAGAAGAAAACTGAGGCTTGAAACTAGGCATGAAAATTATCAAGCACAAAATTATTTGTGAAGCTGAATGAGCAGCAAGATCATAAATGTATTTGAAATAGGAGAAAAGGGAAAGGACAGGCTAAGTTTTGGTGAAGCAAGGGAAGTAATTTCATTTTAATATAGTCTGTTTTAGATAGTGTTGGAATATTCAGTTTGAAAGCCTGGGGAGACAGCCAAGGAGGCTCCAGTGAATGACTAGAGACAGGATTTGGCAAAGAGAAATAAAACAGTAATTTGACATCAGAGGACTGCAGAACTGGTAGTTGAGTCCTGTTACTAGTTAGAAAGAGGTGCTACAGAGGAAAGAAGGCCATGAATAAAAAGCTTTGAAGAATCTAAAACCTTTACTTATCAAATTAAGGTAGTTGAATGTACAAGATGGAAACACATAAGTTAATAAGCATAGCCAAGTGAAATAGCAAAAGAAACAAATAAAAGAAAAAGCTGTGGAAATGCTTTATTCACTTTCTGAAGAATTAATAGAACAATGTGCTATTTATCTGTCTAAAAATAAATAAATTGAAAAAAAAAATTTCCCCATGCCTTATTTCCGGAATGTTGGCAAATAGAGGCTACAGGTTCTGTACCTTGAAATATCACAATATGGCAAATTTTCTACACTATTTATTATAAAACAATTGCTTTGAATTTTGTAGCACATGCCAGCACCTAATGCAGATAGTTTTGTTAGGAAATAATAAAAAATGATATTTTTTTTTTTTTTTTTACTTTTTGAGTTGCTTTTTTTTTTCTTTGACTCAATTAGGAGAATTGTGAAAAACTTTTGTCTGACTAGATCTGGCATACAACTTGGCTGCAACAAGGCTGAATAACTGAGGTGGGTAGGGGGAAATCTTTAAAGGTTAATGAAAAATATGAGGAGAAATTTTATGAGGTAGACCTTAAAATATCATTGCTCTTTAAGCAGTTATGGCATAGGTGTACTTCCTACAGAAAGCATATCAGGAAATAAACCTAATGTATTAAACCAGTGGGTACCATTCCCCAGCATGTTAGAGATGGCAGGATTCAATAGCTTGTCTTGCTCTCCTCAAAGAGTGTGTGGGAAGCTGGATGAGCTGTAAATACAATCATACTACCACTTTTTTACAGGATAAAAAATGATGTGGTCAGTTTCCATTCTAGCTAAACAAATTTTGATGGATAAAAACCTCAGCCAAGAGCAGTTGAGCTTCATCGGAGTACACAAATTACAGGGAGACTACCTCTAAATCACCAATACAGCTAAGCAATTTCTGAGGGTAGGATTAGAGGAAAGTCTCCTCAAAAATCAGCTTTTTTTATAAAGCCAAATGGATTAATAATAACTCTTCTCTTCTCTTCTCTTCTC
>WBNO01021897.1:7297-17986 GCA_013400575.1 Peucedramus taeniatus
CCGGGATCCTGCTGGGATCATTCCTGGGATCGTGCCGGGATCCTGCCGGGATCATTCCTGGGATTGTGCTGGGATCCTGCTGGGATCGTTCTGGGATCATTCCTGGGATTGTGCCGGGATCCTGCCAGAATTGTGCCGGGATCGTTCCTGGGATCTTTCCTGGGATCGCGCTGGAATCCTGCCGGGATTGCGCAGGATCATTCCTGGGACTGTGCCGGGATCCTGCCGGGATCCTGCCAGGATTGTTCTGGGATCGTTCCTGGGATCCTGCCGGGATCCTGTCGGGATCATTCCTGGGATCGCGCCGGGATCCTGCCGGGATCATGCGGGATCATTCCTGGGATTGCGCCGGGATCCTGCTGGAATTGTGCCGGGATCGTTCCTGGGATCATTCCTGGGATCGCGCCGAGATCCTGCCAGGATCATTCCTGGGATTGTGCTGGGATCCTGCCGGAATTGTGCCGGGATCATTCCTGGGATCATTCCTGGGATCGCGCCGGGATCGTGCCAGGATTGTTCTGGGATCGTTCTGGGATCATTCCTGGGATCATTCCTGGGATTGTTCCTGGAATCATTCCTGGGATTGTTCCTGGGATCGTGCCGGGATTGTTCTGGGATCATTCCCAGGATCGTTCCTGGGGTTGTTCCGGGATCATTCTGGGATCATTCCAGGGATTGATCTGGGATCAATCTCAGGATCATTCCCGGGATCATTCCAGGATCATTCCACAGTCGTTCCTGGGATCATCCCGGGATCATTCCTGGAACGTTTCTAGGATCATTCTCGGGATCATTCCTGGGATTGTTCCAGGATCATTCCTGGGATCGTTCCCAGGGTTGCTCCAGGATTGTTCTGGGATCTTCCAGGATCATTCTAGGATCATTTCTGGGGTCATTCCAGGGATCGTTCTGGGATCATTCTAGGAACATTTCTGGGATCATTCCCGGGATCGGTTCCAGGATCATTCCTGGGATCGATCCCGGGATCATTCAGGGATCGATCCCGGGTCCGCGGGCGCCGCCCGTTCCAGACTCTTGGGATCGTCTCCCGCTCCCCTCCCGTTTCCCGGGATCTCCCTGATCCCAAATCTGGAGCCGGGGGCTCCTGGGTTAAGGCCGAGTTCCCTCCTGGAATTCCAGGGAATTCTCCCTCCGGGTGAAGCCGGGTGCGCGTCCCAGGGGCCGATCACGGATTCCTGAGGATGGATTCCCGCCCCATTCCTGAGGATGGATTCCCGCCCCGGTTCCGCTCGATCCCGAGGATTTCCGGGGATTTCATCCCCCCGAGGGGTTCCTCTGGCACAGGTCAAGGCCGGATTTTGCCGGAAGGTCCCGCCCGGCTCCAAGAGCTCCTGGGAATTCCCGTCCCACCAAAAACCCCCGGGAATTCCGGCCCGTGGATAAAGAGCCGGGATTGAGCCGGCGCTGGAGACTTCTCCAGGGGATTCTCGGGAATTCTCCCCCCCCGGAATGTTCCAGAACCTTCCCCACGGCTCCTCCTCCTCCTCGGAGCGATCCCAAAATTCCGCCTCCAGCGGGAAGATCCCCGCGGCTCTGAGGTAGTTCCAGGTGTGTGATCCCAGCTGGAAACGCTTCCCAAAAAAAAAACCAGGAAAAATTCCAGGATGGAAGAGGCCGGGGATGGTTCTGGAATCTCATCCGCCAGAAAACCCGGGAAAAACCCAAATGAAGCACGGAGAATGAAGCTGGGTTAGGGAATGGGGTTCTCCTCCCTGTGGGAATTCCCGAGGGAATTCCAGCCCAGGTTGGATTTCCGGACCGTTCCGAGGCCGATCCGCGTGGGAAAATCCGCCCGAGCTCCGGCAGCGCCGTTCCCGGAGCGAATCCAGAACCAAATCCTGGCCAAAATCCCGGGAAACGCCTCCCAGGGGAGCCGGGATCCATCCGTGGCCTCCCGGGAGTGAAGGGATTTCTGGGATCCAGGAGATTCCGTCCGGACAGAGCAAACGGCGACAGGAAAACAAAAGGAATTGGGAACGAGGTAGGGAAATAAATCTGAAATAAAGGGAAAAAAATCCACAATTTTCTGGGAAAATTCCCACAATATCCCGAAAAACGTTGGGTGGAGCAGCAGGGACAGGGAGGGAAAAGCAAAGGAATTAAATTAAGGAAAAGTCTTGGAGCAAATCCCATCCTGGAGCGATTTCCTCGGAGTCTGAAAACCCCAAAACCCCCGAAATCCCCAAAAACTTGGAGCTGGGAATTTGGAAAATCCTTTTTTTTCCTGGCACTGCTGAGCTTTTCCTGCTTTTCCTTTTCCTCGTTTTTTTAAGAATTTTTCCTTTTTTCTGCCCTACAAAAATCAACCCGACCCCAAATCCCCGGGAATTGCCAGGAAACGGAAATTCCAGCGGGGAGGGAGCTCCTGTTCCGACATTCCTTCGGGATTTTCCCTCCGGTGGGATCCCAGGAATCCAATCCACGCCCCTCATCCCAATCCAGGGAATTCCACAAAGGCGTCGGAGCTCGGAAGAGAAGAAAAATCCGCTGGGATTTGGGATTGGGATCCCGTTTTTCCCGTTTTTCCGGCGGAAGGAGGCTCCGATCCCGTTAAATCCGAGTTTTCCAAGCGATGTTTTCCAGCGGTTCCAAGGTGGGAATTCCTTCCTGCTGCTCTGGGAATCCCAACGTTCCCTGCACGGGGAAAGGGTTTGGCTCCTCCCAGCTTCCCCAAATTCCTTTTCCATCCCCAAATTCCTTTGCCCTGTTCCCGACCCTTCCTAATTCCACGGACAAGGGAATTCCAGGATCCTGCCTTGTTCCTGGAAGGGGGAAAAATCCCAAGGAATGAAACAATTCCAAATTATTCCAGCTGGAATGAAACCCCCCCGGAGCTGCCGGCGCCGCTTTTCCCTGAATCCGCTTTTCCTCAAATTCCGCTTTTCCTTAAATTCTGCTTTTCCCTGAATTCCACTTTTCCCTGAATTCTCCTTTTCCTTAAATTTTGCTTTTCCCTAAATTCTGCTTTTCCCTGAATTTCTTGGCACGGAGGGAGCAGAGGAGGAGCGGAATTTTTCCTGCTTTTTTCTTCAGAATCCGGATCCGTCTCATTCCCGTTTTCCTGCAGGTTTTGAGGAATTTTTCGTTTTTTCCATTCCAGTCCGGATGCGTTTCATTCCCACTTTCTTCCTATTTTTTGGGAATTCTTGTGGTTTTTCCATTCCAAGCTGGATCCGTCTCATTCCCATTTTCCAGCTTTTTCCAGAGGAAAGCGGGAGATGCTCCGAGGTCTCTTCCTTCCCACAAATTTCCCTCTGGGATTTCCCCCTCGGAATTCCGACAGCGCCGACGGGACCGGGATTTGGAAAAGGGCGGGAAAAGCACCGAAGTTTCCCAGAATTTTTGGGATTTTAGGTCAGATCTTCCCAGAGATCCCAGGGATGGGATTTGGGAATGGCTGTTCCCGGTTTTTAGCGCTGGCTTGGGATGGGATGGGAAAATTCGGGATGCCCGAGGCCGGGATTTTCCGGGAACGGGAGTTTCAAGTATTCCAAACATCTTTCCCTGCCAAAAATTCCAAGGAAAACCAGGAAACGCCCCCGAGGGGCCGGAGCTGCCGAGCCCAAATCCGGCTCCTTTCACCCCAAATTTTTTGGGGGAATAAAAGCTCAGAGCTCCCCCCTGGCAGAGAGGATCCCACCTTCCCCAATCCCAAAAATTCGGGATGAGCTGATGGGATTGAGGGAACAGCACCAGAATTGGCTCGTTTGGATTATTCTGGAATATTTTTGCTGAATGTTTCATCCAAAACTGGGATTTTCCTGCAGAGCCAAAAAAATTGGAAAAATGGAATTGTGCCAAAAAAACCCTAAAAGGTTTTACCCCGAAAAGTTGGGATTTCACCAAGAAAAATTGGGATTTTACCATGAAAAATTGGGATTTCACCCCAGAAAAAGGGATTTTACCAAGGAAAAAAGGGATTTTACCATGAAAAATTGGGATTTCACCAAGGAAAATTGGGATTTCACCAAGGAAAAATTGGGATTTTACCATGAAAAAATTGGGATTTCACCCCAAAAAATGGGATTTCTCCAAGAACAGTCACCCTGTGAAGGTTGTGGAGCAGGGAGAGGCCGATCCCTGTCCGTGCTCGGTCGGGAATTCTCCTCTCCCTCCTCCCTGTGCGTTTGTAGGGAATAAAAATTGGCTCCCACTTAATGAAGGAATTCATTAATTAATTTCTCTCCCTCCTCCTCCATTTTTAAAAATTATTTTTAATATTTTAAGCTTTTTTTTTTCCTTTTTTTAAAATTATTTTTTCCTTTTTTTAATAAATTTTCCTTTTCTAAAATTATTTTTTCCTTTTTTGTAGATTATTTTTTTCCTTTCTAAAATTATTTTTCCTTTTTAAAAATTATTTTCCCTTTTTAAAAAAAATCTTTTTTCCTTTTTTTATTAACATTTTTAATTATCTTTCTTTAATTAATTTCTTCCTTTAATTAATTTTTTTTTCCCTCGGTAAAACGGAGGCAAAAAAAAATCTCTTTTAAAATATTTTTTTTATGTTTTTTTTTTTTCTTTTTCATTTTTTATTTTAAATTTCACAGCACCTTAGTGGAGAAGATGGATCGACACCACCCCCCTGGAATTCCGGGAAGGTCGGGATCGCCTTGGGATCTTTAGGAATTTTCTATCAAATATAGAAAAAAAATCTCTTTATGGCTTCCGAGAGTGTGAAAATAAAACCAGCACAAAAAACCCTTTTTTTACCCCACTTTGCATAGAAATCGCTGCCCAGGAGTGGAAAAATTCCCAAAAATCCACGGATTTGGCTGGATTTGATTGGGAAAATCCTTTCAGCCGGCGCCGGGTTCGGGTTTGGTTTTTACCCCTCGAAATCCCCGCGGGGAAAATAAAAAAAAAATCAAAATTAAAAAAATAAAACGGAAAAAAATTCAAGTTTTTCCCGCTGGGAAAACCAAATTTGGGATTTTCCCGGATTTTTTTGGAGAGCGACGATGCCTGAGAGCTGAAATTCCTCGGCTGGCTGGGAAAGGGCACGAAAATTCCCTAAAAATATCAAAAGTAAGGAAGCTGAAGCTGCTGCCATCTTTTCCACTAGGTCCAGAATTCCCGGCGTTCTCCCCGGAGCGCCCGGATTCTTCCGTTTAAAAAAAAAAAAAAAATTCCAAAAAAATTCTCTTTTTTTTTTCTCTTTTTCATTAAAAAAATAAAATCTTCCCCGTTAGCACCTCTTATATAAAATATCAGCGAAAAGCCCCGAAAAAACCCCAAAATAAAGTGAAAACAACCCAAAAAAATCAGAATATTCCATAGCTGAGGTAATCGCACCTGAGGTAGCTTTTTTTGAGCTTTTTTTTGTGGTTTTTTTGTCATTCCCGGGGTTTTTTTCTTTGCCCTGGATTGGCAAATTCCAGGGAATTCCAGGGAATTCCCGCTGCTGCCTTCCCCTCCCCAAATCTGCTTTTCCTGCTGTTCCGGGAGGATTTTTTTTGGATTTTCCCCCAAAATTCCCTGCTGGGAAGGGCTGGGCTCCGTTAAATCCACGGCAAAAGCGCCAGGGCCGGGATTGTCCCGAATTCCCGATTTTCAGACTCATCCCAATTTTCCTCCCATCGCTCCTGGCCCTCAAAATTCCTCCCAATTTCACTTTTTTTATCCCAAATTCCCATTTTTAACCTCATCCAGGACCCCTCCCATCGTCCTTTTGGTCAGAATTCACCCCAGTTTCGCTTTTTTTCCCCAAATTCCCATTTTTTTGTCTTTTCTGGGAATCCTCCCATCTCCCTTCTCCCTCGGAATTCATCCCAATTTCCCCTTTTTTCCACATTTTTCACACTTTGCCCCAAATTCCCATTTTTCCCATCACCTGGGAACATCCCAGCTTCCCTTCCACCACTCCTGTCCCTCCAAACTCATCCCAAATTTCCCTTTTTCTCCCAAATTCCTGATTTTTTCTTGGGGTCATTCCCAGCTTTTCCTCCACCCCCCCTCTCCAAACCCATCCCAATTTTCCTTTCCCGCCCTCCCCTTCCCATTTTGGGGCAAAAACCCTGGAAAATCCCCGGTTTTGGGGCTGCAATTCCTGGAGCCCAGCCCTTCCCAAAATATTCCCAAAATCCCAAATCCTTTAAACCCCCCGGGAATCAGCGCCCACTGACGTTCCTGAAATTTGCTTTTTTCTCTCTTCGGAACGGGAATTTTCCTGCAGAAATCAGGAATTTGGGGATTTTTTTTTTCCTTAAATCAGGAAAAAAATTCATTTTTATCCCCTGATCTCAAATTTTTTTGGGAATTTTTTCCCCGCTGGAGGGGTTTGGGAATGAGGAACCCCAGATTTCAGTGGATTCGGAATTCCCAAGGGATCTCCCTGCTTCTTCCCGCTGCCCCCAATGGCTCCTGCATGGAATTCCCAAATTCTGACGATGGAGATGAGGAATTCCACGGGGGCAACGCGATTCCCAACGGAATCGGAATTCCTGATCCTGCTGGGGAATGAAATTCCCATTCCCCATGGAAGTGATTCCTGATCCCTGTGGATTCCCGATCCCTGCAGATTCCCGATCCCTGTGGATTTCCAATCCCTGCACATTCCTGATCCCTGCCGATTCTTGATCCCTGTGGAAGTGATTCCCGATCCCTGCGGATTCCCGATCCCTGCGGATTCCCGATCCCTGCGGATTCCCGATCCCTGCGGATTCCCGATCCCTGCGGATTCCCGATCCCTGCGGATTCCCGATCCCTGCGGATTCCCGATCCCTGCGGATTCCCGATCCCTGCGGATTCCCGATCCCTGCGGATTTCCAATCCCTGCACATTCCTGATCCCTGCTGCAGTGATTCCCGATCCCTGCAGATTCCCGATCCCTGTGGATTCCCGATCCCTGTCCATTCCCGATCCCTGCACATTCCCTGTGGATTCCCGATCCCTGTGGAAGCGATTCCCAATCCCTGAACATTCCTGATCCCTGCGGATTCCTGATCCCTGTCCATTCCCGATCCCTGCACATTCCTGATCCCTGCTGAAGTGATTCCCGATCCCTGCAGATTCCTGATCCCTGCGGATTCCCTGTCCATTCCCAATCCCTGTCCATTCCCGATCCCTGCACATTCCTGATCCCTGCTGAAGTGATTCCCGATCCCTGCAGATTCCTGATCCCTGCGGATTCCCTGTCCATTCCCAATCNCATTCCCGATCCCTGAGGATTCCCTGTCCATTCCCAATCCCTGTCCATTCCCAATCCCTGTCCATTCCTGATCCCTGCGGATTCCTGATCCCTGCTGATTCCCGATCCCTGTGGATTCTTGATCCCTGCACATTCCCAATTCCTTCCAAACCCTGTGGAAGTGATTCCCGATCCTTGCAGATTCCCGATCCCTGCACATTCCCTGTCCATTCCCAATCCCTGCTGATTCCCGATCCCTGTCCATTCCCAATCCCTGCACATTCCCGATCCCTGTGGATTCCCTGTCCATTCCCGATCCCTGCTGAAGTGATTCCTGATCCCTGCTGATTCCCAATCCCTGCACATTCCCTGTCCATTCNGGATTCCCGATCCCTGTCCATTCCAATCCCTGCACATTCCCGATCCCTGTGGATTCCCTGTCCATTCCCGATCCCTGCTGAAGTGATTCCCGATCCCTGCAGATTCCTGATCCCTGCGGATTCCCTGTCCATTCCCAATCCCTGTCCATTCCCGATCCCTGCACATTCCTGATCCCTGCTGAAGTGATTCCCGATCCCTGCGGATTCCCGATCCCTGTCCATTCCCGATCCCCGCGGATTCCCGATCCCCGTCTCCCTGCGGTTGCTGATTCCCAGGCACTCGGAGCCCGGCCCGGCCGTGCCGTGTCCTCGTTCTCCGGGGTTGGGGCTCCGGGGGGTCCCTATTTCCTCCGGGATTGGCTCTGGCCGCCCTGGCCCTTCTGCTGCTGCTGCTTCACCTGCGCCAGGATGTCCCGGATCTTGCGCTGAGCCATCTGGGAACGACAGCGGGAATTCGCGGAATGCTGCGCTCCCAGCCCGGCCCGCTCCCAGCTTCCCTGTTACAACCCTTGGATTCCAAATTCCCACCCAAACCCAGCTCCTGCCCCAAGGTTCTCCTGTCCCAAGGTTCTCCCGTCCCAAGGTTCTCCCGTCCCGAGGTTCTCCCGTCCCGAGGTTCTCCTGTCCCAAGGTTCTCCCGTGTTTTTATCTGGGAGTAACGGATGGGATTCATGGGATAGCGACCAAAAATGTGCGGTCTGAGCAACGCAACCCTGGAGAACCCCTGGAACGGCCTTGGAGAACCCCTGGAGAACCTCCGAAGAAGTCCTGGAGAACCCCTGGAGAACTTCCGGGAAACCCCTGGAGAATCCCTGGAAAAGCCTTGGAGAACCCTTGGAGAACTTCTGAAGAACTCCTGGAATACTCCTGGAGAACATCTGGAGAACCACTGGAAAAGCCTTGGAGAACCCCTGGAGAACCCTTGGGTAACTTCTTGAGAACCCCTGGATCACCCCTGGGGAACATCTGGAGAACCTCTGGAGAAGTCCTGGAGAACCCTGGATCACCTCAGATCCCCCTGGATCCCCCTGGATCCCCCGGGCCGTACCTGGCTGGCGTAGAAGTGCCCGATGATCTTGACGATGACCTGCTCGTTCTCATCTGGGGTCTGCTCCCGCGGCACCACCACCTCGGCCGCCGTCAGGTTCTGCAGCTCGTTCACCTGCGGGGACACGCGGGGATGAACCCTCCGGAGACCCCCGGCCGTTCTGCCGGGAATTCCGGCCCCGGGAATTCCGGCCCCACTCACGGTCTTGCCGCCCTTGCCGATGACGCGGCCGGCGGCCGAGGCCGGCACGCGGATGTGCGTCTCCAGCTTCACCTCCTCCTTGGGCCCGAAGAAGTTCTCCTCCTTCAGCTTCCCGTAAATCCTGCCCTGCGCCTGGGGAGGGATGGAATCGGGAATGTCCCACCCCAAAGTCCATCCTTGGATTTGGGATCCCGTAAAATCTCGGTTCTTTGGAACTCCAAACCCACTCGGCCCCTGGGAGCAGGGAGTCGGGAATGTCCCACCCTGAGCTCCATCCCTGGATTTGGGATCCCGTAAAATCCCGGTTCTTTGGAATTCCAAACCCGTTTGGCCCCTGGGAAACCCAATCCTGGAATTCCCAGCTATGGATTGGGGGTTCAGACCTGGGGTCACATCCCCGCCCTCCCTCACAGGGACACCCCGAAGTCCCCGAGGAGGGGACAGCGGTGACAACCTTGAACTGCGCCTCGGGCGGGCCGGTGATCACCACCATGCGCACCTTGGAGTCCGGCGTCTCCGGGGGCGCGATCTGCAACGGGACGGACACGGATGGACACGGGACGGACACGGGGTGGACACGGGATGAACATGGGACAGGCACAGGATGGACACAGGACGGACATGGATGGACACGGGACGGACATGGGATGGTCAGGGATGGACATGGGATGGACACGGGACAGATCTAGGATGGACGTGGAACGGAGATGGGACAGACATGGCCCTACAGCCCCGCCTGAGCTTCCTGGGGCTTTTCCAGGGAAAAACTGGACAGCTGGGGACAGAGGGACACCCCAGGGCCACCTGAGGGCCACAGGGCCACTGAGGGCCACATTTGGCCAGGCTCACCTTGATGGAGGCGCTGGCGAAGCGCGAGAGCTGCTTGATGTGCTGGCCCTTCTTGCCGATGATGGCCCCGACCGCCTGCGCCGGGATGAACACGTGCACGGTCTCCTGCTCGGGGGGCTGCGGGACAGGATCGGGCCAGCGTCACCCTCTGGGGACACTGCCACCACTGAGGGGACAGCGTCACCCTCTGGGGACACTGCCACCATTGCGGGGACACTGCCACCATTGTGGGGACACTGCCACCATTGCGGGGCCAACATCACCCTCTGGGGGCACTGCCACCATTTTGGGGTCACTGTCACCATTTCGGGGCCAGGGTCACCCTCTGAGGACACTGCCACTATTTCGGGGACACTGCCACCATTTCCGGGCCAGGGTCACCCTTTGGGGGCACTGCCACCATTTTGGGGTTCCTGTCACCATTGCGGGGCCAGCGTCACCCTTTGGGGACACTGCCACCATTTTGGGGCCAGGGTCACCCTTTGGGGGCANGCCACCATTGCGGGGCCAACATCACCCTCTGGGGGCACTGCCACCATTTTGGGGTCACTGTCACCATTTCGGGGCCAGGGTCACCCTCTGAGGACACTGCCACCATTTCGGGGCCAGGGTCACCCTCTGAGGACACTGCCACCATTTTGGGGCCAGGGTCACCCTTTGGGGGCACTGCCACCATTCTGGGGACACTGCCACCATTGCGGGGCCAGGGTCACCCTCTGGGGGCACTGCCACCATTTTGGGACCAGCATCACCCTCTGGGGGCACTGCCACCATTTTGGGGTCACTGTCACTACTTCAGGGTCAGTGTCACCCTCTGGGGGCACTGCCACCATTTTGGGGTCACTGGCAGTATTTTGGGTCACTGTCACAGTTTGGGGTTCCTGTCACCATTTTGGGGTGAGGGTCATTTTTTGGGGGAGTCCCTGTCATTATTTTGGGGTCACTGTCATCTTTTCAGGATCAGGGTCACCATTTGGGGTCAGTGTCACCATTTTGGGGTCAGTGTCATGTCCCCGAGCTGGGAGCAGGAGCTGCTGGGGGTCACCTGCCCATCCTGGGGGGTT
>WBNO01021898.1:0-36934 GCA_013400575.1 Peucedramus taeniatus
TCAACCTGAATTTCCCTTGGTGCAGATTGAGATTGTGACTCTGGTTTTGTCAGAGCTTCCTGTCCCTGAGGCAGAGCTGCTGCTCCTTGTCCCTCTCCTGTTTTCTTTTTCTAATCCAGACCTGGGGACTGTTGGTCATGAACAAATTGATGTGTTTAAACTAAAAACATCAAATAAAATTTAAAAATAAATGGTTGTTTCTTGCCCTGGTCACCTTTGTGGTGTTGGAGTTGTGTGGGCTTGAATTTCTTCCCTCTAATCTCTCACCCCAACACTTCTTAAAAAATGCATTTTTTTCTATTTATATACATAAAGAATAATTATTATATATATATAGGGGGAAATTATCAGCTATCAACCACCTGTATAAGGCTTCATTTAGAACAAAAAGTGATTTCAGTTCCCTGTTCTTGCCTTACACAGCTCTAAATGTGTGTTTTACCTTCCTGCTGAAGGATCTAAACCATAAATTGAGTAGGAATGGAGCTGAGCTTGTAAGCCTGAGAGGGAAATAATTGTGTTTTATGGGAGTAGAAATTTTGGTGCCTTGAGCTGGGTGGAACCTTGGACCTTGTCCTGTCAGGAATTCAAGGGAGACCATTCCTGGATTCATAAATCCCATGTTTTCCTCAGTTAAAATTACAAATATACTTTGTTGTCCCTTCAGCTTTGGATTTGTTGCTTTTTTTATCTGTATGTGTAATACTACTTGGAATAGGTAATTTAATTTCAATTTTGTTGCACTTATCTCAAAGATGGCAAGTTCATGGAGTTCCATGAAAATAAAGATTGTTGTTTGTGAATGTTCCACAGAAGTGTAAAATATCTGTTTGTATTTAAGCTCTAATGCTAATATCAAACATAATTTTGAAAAATAAAAGTTAATTAAAATTCTTTATTTTTTCTTTTCAGGTTTCCTCTCAAAAAACCTTCGAGGTGAGTACCTGAAATTTGCTTTTTTGTCTGTACTGTAAATTATGCTGCAGCATTTTTGCAGGGGGAATGCTTTTAAAAGCTAAAAAAAAATATATATGCAAACACACCTTGTAGTACCCATTACAGATGTGAGGAAATCAATATCCAGGTGGGGATGAGGTGCCAAAAATCGATTTATTGGTGGTGTCCTTGGCATGGGGTGACCATTTGCATTCTGTGATGTGGCTGGGGGCTCATCTTACCTGAGATTTGAGATGGTCAGGGAAGGAAGGGGACACTGTTGGTACAGGTGCTTCCCTTCTGGGGATGTTCTAAATCTTTAATTTTGGCACGCTGAGATATTTAAAATTTGCTGGGAGAGTTAACATTTCAGGAGGGTTTTTTTCCATTAAATTTATTTGGCTTTTAAGATAAAATATGGGCTGATGCTGAGTGATAAAGAGAATGCACTTGCTGTTACCAATTGTGGAGCTTACCAGGACTGTTCCTGGAGCCTTGGATCCTCTCCCAGAGATTGCAAGGGAGATCATTTTCCCCTTTGAATTCAGCCTGGGAATAAATTTTTAAAGCGAACTCGATGCCTGTGCTTTAATCTGAATTTCTGGTGAGCAGGCAGAGCTGGGTGAGGTTTGTGTGAGCACTCAGGCAGCTCCTGTGGGCTCTGGTGTGAGGATATTTTGCTTTTGTGTGCCCCAGACACGGCAGCATTCTGAGCAGAGAGTCTCCAGCAGACAAGAAGCAGAAGGTTGAACGCTGCAGCAGCACCCACGACTTCGATCCCACAGGTAAAGTCCTAAAATTCAAGGGAAAAAAACCAAACAAAAGCACTGGGAAGAGGATTAAAAATGATTTTAATGTGGTTTTCAGAGCTGTGTTCTGTAAAGGCAATGTGGGCATTGAAATGAATGTGGGCTTGATTTTAAACACCCTCATAATCAACCTGGATTAGTGTATCAGTAAATAATTATAGCAACTTCCACTTTCAGCAAAGTCAGGAGGCAAAGGCGGTAATTAGCTGTGAGGAGTTCTTTAGTGAAATCTGAAATTGGAGATGTGGTTGGCTCAGCCAGGGCTGGGTTTCCCTGCTGGGGTTTTAATTTTGGGGGATTTGTTTTGTTCTTTACTCAATTTGGATCCCTCTCTGCCCCTTGCAAAGTGAATTTGTGCTTCCCAAGGTGAAGATAAACTCCTCATTTTAAAGGATTTGCTGTCCCACTTTGATTTAGGGAGCTTTTATTTTAAATTAGGGAAATGAGGGTGCACACAGGATTCTTGTTCTCTCTGGAACACTCACCCAAGGTCATGAAATTCCTGCCAGGCTCCTGTCTGAGCCTCCTGGCCCATGCAAGGTGCATTTTTCCTGTCTGTGCATTCAGATTTTTCCCTGGGGCTTGGGGAGCACAGGGGAGGTGAAGGGAAGGGGGGCACAGCTTGTAGGATGTGGAATTTTTTTGTGCACAAGGCTGATGTTTGTAAACCACCCTGGTGATGGTTTGTGCCTCTGGCTGCACGAGTCCTTCTAGAATGCACAAAATAAATGAAAATGGGCTTGAAATGCACATTTAATGGGGAAAAAACTGGTTTAGTGCTCTTCTTTTCATTTGGGATAGGTGATGTAAAATTATTTCAGGCTGGGGAGGTGTCAGGCTGTGAACTCATTGTGTAGAAGGAATTTAATTTCTCAAGAAACAAACTCCAGGAATCCTGTAATCTTAATTTTCAGATGAAGTCACTCCAGAGTTGAGAGCTGTTACCTGGCCCCGTGCTTGTGCTTTGATAGGGGAACTCTGCACTGCAGCCTGCAGAAAACCCTTTTCTTTTATTGAAGGGGTGAATTCAGGATGCTGAGCTGCTGTGCCTGTGCTGATTATTGACTCTGGGGAGAAACACTACCAGAGTCTCCATTCTTGGACTGGTTTTTATCTGTAGTTACTGCAGAGAGCTCCTCTGATTGTGTCCCAGCTCCTGTAACAGATTCTGTGTGCTGTTACCTGTGTCTTTGTGTATTATTCACCCTCATTCCAAATGTTCCACCTGTGTTTTGTTCACATCTTATTTATGTTTTGCACGATTTAACCCGATAAATCCAAGTCTGTGTTGTTTGTTTTTTTTTTTATTTTATGAAGGTTTTTTTTTTTTTTTCCTCATGTTTCGTCTCCATATTTTCTATATCTCTCTCTCCTTTTCTCCTGCTCTCGTGCAGATAGCTCCTCCAAGAAGACAAAGTCTAGTTCTGAGGAGAGTAGATCCGAGACGTATGGTAAGCCAAAGCTGCAGCCTCCCCTGGGCAGCTCCTGCTTTTCCTGTCTGTGAATCCCAGGCTTTTCCCCCTCCCCTGATCTGCATGGTTGGCTCTGCAGCAGGGACTGCCCTTCCATCCTGCTTCAGTTCTCAGCTTGTAGCATTCTAGTGGCTGGAAAATGTTGAATTTGGCACCTGTGGAGGTGTCACTGCTGGGCTGAGCCCCAGGGGCCACCTGAGCTGTTCTGCCAGGGGAGCAGGGCCACCAGGCCAGGGGGCTGTGCAGGGACAGGGTTTTGAGGGGTTTGACCCACTCAGGCCTTCACTCCTGACCAAAGCAGAGTTTCCATCAGCCTGGAAGGGCTGTCCTTCCATCCTGCTCCAGTTCTCAGCTTGCAGCTGGAAAATGTTAAATTTGGCAAATTATGGAGGAGTCACTGCTGGGCTGAGCCCCAGGGACCACCTGAGCTGTTCCTCTGCCAGGGACTTGCTGTGAGCAAAGCCACCAGGCCAGGGGGGCTGTGCTGCCCTCAGGCTCTGGGGGAGAAGCAGGGTCAGGGTTTAAGCTGGGTTTAAGCTGGGTTGGACCCACTCAGGCCTTCACTCCTGACCAAAGCAGACTTTTCATCAGCCTGGAGAGGCTCTGCAGCCCAGGCCCTGCAGGAGCAGCCAGAGCTGCCCTCCCATCCTGCTCCAGTTCTCAGCTTGCAGCTGGAAAATGTTAAATTTGGCACCTGTGGAGGTGTCACTGGGTGCTCCTGGCAGTGAGGACACAGCTCCCAAAGGGATTTGTGCTTGTAGGAAAGTCTGTGCCATGTTCTCACTCATACTCATCTTCCTGCCTTGTTTGTAGGTGTTCTCTGTCGGTTCCTTTTGACAGAAATGGGAAAATGGGTCTGTGAATAATTTAAATAAGTGAAAGATTGTGAACTTATCTGTCCCAGAGAGAGGGAGTGACCCTGCACTCCTGGGCTTGCTGGCTGGCACATAACAAGTTTGGGATGGGAATATCCCCACCCATCCTGGTGCTGTCCCTCCACCACGAGGGGCCCGTGTGCCCCCTCAGCTGTGCCAGTCTTGGGGCTGTGACACTCCCCCTGCTCTGGGGACTTATTCCCCTTCCAGTCTCTGGAGATATTTGCATTCAGGCCTTAGAATCTAGAAGGCTGTAAGTATTCACAAGTTGTTNCAGGGTAACCAATAACAGACTCTGAGAAATGGAAGCAGAGAACGAGGGAACAAGACAAAAGGTGTGATCTTAGTAGTTTTTAGAATCTATAAAAGTGTATATAATGTATATATAATTAAGCTTCTGCCTAATCATATTAGTCAGTTATTCAGGAGTCCTGGTTTTCCCACAAGTGGCCACCTGAGCTGTTCCTCTGCCAGGTGAGCAGGGCCACCAGGCCAGGGGGGCTGTGCTGCCCTCAGGCCCTGGGGGAGAAGCAGGGACAGGGTTTAAGCTGGGTTTAAGCTGCGTTTGACCCACTCAGGCCTTCACTCCTGACCAAAGCAGACTTTTCATCAGCCTGGAGAGGCTCTGCAGCCCAGGCCCTGCAGGAGCAGCCAGAGCTGCCCTCCCATCCTGCTCCAGTTCTCAGCTTGCAGCTGGAAAATGTTAAATTTGGCACCTGTGGAGGTGTCACTGGGTGCTCCTGGCAGTGAGGACACAGCTCCCAAAGGGATTTGTGCTTGTAGGAAAGTCTGTGCCATGTTCTCACTCATACTCATCTTCCTGCCTTGTTTGTAGGTGTTCTCTGTCGGTTCCTTTTGACAGAAATGGGAAAATGGGTCTGTGAATAATTTAAATAAGTGAAAGATTGTGAACTTATCTGTCCCAGAGAGAGGGAGTGACCCTGCACTCCTGGGCTTGCTGGCTGGCACATAACAAGTTTGGGATGGGAATATCCCCACCCATCCTGGTGCTGTCCCTCCACCACGAGGGGCCCGTGTGCCCCCTCAGCTGTGCCAGTCTTGGGGCTGTGACACTCCCCCTGCTCTGGGGACTTATTCCCCTTCCAGTCTCTGGAGATATTTGCATTCAGGCCTTAGAATCTAGAAGGCTGTAAGTATTCACAAGTTGTTTTTTGGATCCTATCAGCATCTTCAGCCCCTTGGACTTGGGCTGAATCTGGATGCATTTTTTATTTGCATGTGAGCATGTCTTGACTCCAGCCATGGGTTACCTTTCTTTTCCTTTACTGTTTTTTTTAATTTTATTTTATTCATGTTTAAAGCAGTCTGTGACACTTTCTGATTTTAATTTGTTCAGAAAGTTGCTGCTGCTGAACCTGCTGTGGGATTTTGGATTCAGTGACTCTTCCAGAATCATCAGCTTTATCATTCCACTGGAATAAAACTGCCAGGTGTTCATGGCTGTGCTCCAGCTTCTTAACCCACCTCTGGAATACAAAGTCATGCTGTCAAAGCAAGAAACACTAAAAAATAACCAAACACCAACCCTGAAGAGTTTAAACCAACACAGGCATGTTAGGAAAAGCTGATGCAGTCTGGGGAGGTGTGTCCTGTTCTTTCTGTGAGATCTCTTCGTTTCCCCTGGAATTTTGAATCACACTTGTTGGTTTTTTTTTAAAAAAAAAAAAAAAAAGGCAAAGTAATATGATAGTCACGTTCCTCAGGGTGTGAGAGTGTTCCTTCAGGAGCTGTGAACACCTTTGGAGGGTGCCTTGATGGAAAGCTGGCTTGCTGCAGCTTGTCATTCCTCCTGCCACCCTCGCAGGGACAGCAGGGATTTGGGGCTGCTTTTGTGGGTTTGAAGCCAGCTCAGCCAGGATAACCAGACCCCTGTGCTCATTTTGGCCTGGTGCTGTGGGTTAATGACAGGAAACATTTGCTGGGACATCTCCCTGTTTATCCCTCTGCCCCAGCCTGGCAGTGGCCAGAAACAAACAGAATTTCCTAACGTGAGCTCTGACTTCCCCCAAGCTTCCTGCAGATGCTCAGGATCCCTGGGAGCAGCTCCCACTCATCCTTCCCTCCCAGTGGCCTTGCCCTGCCTTTTGTCTGCTTTTCCCAGGTTTCTCTGGAATGTGTGCAGAGCTCTGCTGTTTGCTTTGGAAGGGACCAAACTATTCCAAAACCTCCAAGTAGAAATACTGTACTGATATTTTCCTCTCTGCTCACTGGATGGAGGCTGGCCACTGCAAAGGGAATAATAGGGAGGATGGAATGACAGCAGGAAGAGGAGGAGTGGCTTTGGTGGCTGTTTGTTCTCACCTCTTGAAATTTTTAATTCAGGAGCCAGAATTTCCTGAAGTGTGTGAGCGGCTTCAGGGGGCAGAGTGGTCAGGGAGGGGAATTGTTCTAATGTACAGAAATTAATTTATAATTTGTGTCATTATAATTTATAATTTATATGTTAATTATAAACATATAATTAATTTATAGTGACATGAAGCACTCAGTGAGATATTTTCATT
This sequence comes from Peucedramus taeniatus, assembly GCA_013400575.1. NCBI lineage: Eukaryota > Metazoa > Chordata > Aves > Passeriformes > Fringillidae > Peucedramus > Peucedramus taeniatus. The sequence goes on from WBNO01021898.1 coordinate 6,618, forward strand.
CATAATCCCAACCATCCCACCTTTGTCTATTCAACAAAATTCAGATTATCAGGAGAGAGAATGAGTGTAGTTTATGCTGTAATTTGCTAATTATCATCTCCCATGATGTTAAATATTTTTCTCAAAGTAGCATTTTCATCTCTTAAATGAATTTAAATGACCTTTCAGGGTGGTAGGTGAGGTATCAGCTTCTCTTTCCTTTTCCTCACAACTTGGTTGCTCTCTAAAAATAATCTTCCTTTATATTTAGCAATCATCAATTTCTGGCCTGAGTATTAGCCTGGGCTTGACACAGACTCTTTCACATATTTTCTCCAACTTTGGGATAAGTTTTTGGTTTTTGTTTTGAAACTCCAGATTTGAGAGGTTTTGAAATTGAAACTTACTCTCCTGTTTTTTTTTTTTTTTTCACTCCTTACCAGCTTTGTGTCTTTATGTTGTGGCCACCATTTTTCCAGAGAAATTTGCCTTTATAAAAGTTCTGTTTATCTTTGTGGAGCAGCATTTCTGACAATATTTTACAGACAGAAAGCTTCCCAAATGAAGTGAAACATTTGGCCACTCTCAAAACCCCAAGGGGTTTGGTTTTTTTTTGTTTATGGAATGATTCATTTCAAATCCCTCTATTAAACTGCATTTTCCTATGGTGGCCTCATGCCCCCAGGGGAGGTTTTAGTTCCCAAATCTCAGCTCCTAGACTTAGACTAGACTTGGGAGATGGAATTCACATCCCGTGGAATCCCAGGCTGGTTTGGGTTGGAAGAATCCTTAAAAATGATTTTTGTTCCAAGCATTCCATGGGCAGGGACACCTTCCACTGGCCCAGGTTGCCCCCAGGTTGCCCCTCCTCATCTCTCTCTCTCTTAGCCAGTGTTTTAGAGTGAACCCCTGCTCTGCTGCTAAAGAAATTCCTGTATTGTTAAATAACTTCCAGCTAGGATGTAGAGAAGAGAAAAAGAAAAATGAGCTTCCCAGAGAAGCTGTTGGGCAGCCCAGATGTGTCTGGCCAGGCTGTTTGAGACAATTATTGTGGCCCTGGGGTGTCAGTGACCTTGAGAAATCCAGACTTTGTCCTTCCACCATCCCAAAGACTCTTGGAGCAGGGCTGGAGAAGGGAGAGGGACGAGTGCCACCTACTGAAGCTCCTCTCAGCTCTCCTTGCAGTTTTTCTCTCTGCTTTCACTTTTAATTTTAACCTCTTTGACTCCAGCACAGGTTTGGCTGCTTTGTTGTCCTCCTGGCTTGAGTGAGTTTGGGGGAATTTTCATCTCCATGAGGACATTAAAAACATTAAAATTGATTATTTTTGCTCCAGAATTTTAGGAATCCACTCCAGACACAAACAGAGACTGATTTTAAAGCGTAGTTAAGTGATGTCTCTTCACTTCATAACATAAAGATACTGTTAAGAAAAGCAAAAATGGGAATAAGATGATTATTAATTTTATTTTGAGTACTATCAATGACAGATTCTGTTGACTTTGTAATACTCACCGAGTTTCAGCTGGAAAAAGTGAAATATCATGGTGGAATAATTCAAAATGAGCAGAGTAAAAGCACTTGAAGGTTGCTTCAGGCAGGGAGTGCTATCAGAGCTGATCTTGCTCTGCAGGTCACAGTGTTATCTCCAGAAAACTTGCAGATAACTTCATTAAAATCACTATCAAGTGTATCTCTGTCAAGTGTGCTATCTCCTCTACATCATTCCAGCCTTTTATATTGAATTAGGAGAAGGGTTAAGTGTCCCTTATCTGAAGGAAACAAGTGCAGGAAAACACAATTATGGACTAATTTCAGGTCGAGTTGTCCTAATTCCAGTTGTTTCTCCCTTCTGAATTTATAAGGTGGTCTTGGGTGAAATTGGAGCTTGTGGACTGAAAGAGTTTAACTTGAATAAACTGGAATTAAATTCAGTTATACTGTACCAGGTCAGTTCAGGTTGTGTGGGCACTGCTTTGGCATCAGGAGGAAGTTTATCAGTAAATCCAAGGATCCTTGCTTCTGGAGAAAAAGAAATCCAGTGGCAGGGCAGAGTCAGGGCTCTCCTGTGTCTTTAAGCTAGGCCAGTCCTGGTGAGTCAAAAGCTGAGTTTAGTGCCTGACTCACTGAGCTGTGGGGCTGGCAGGGAGCTGCAGAGGAGCTGTTCCTCTGAAACAGCCCCAATTCCCACACCCCAGCCCCGGGCATCATTCTTGGGAAGTGAGACTTCAAGAAGCTTGGTCATATGAAAGAAGGGGAGGTGCAGGAGGGAGAGGCACCTTCCTCACTGCTCCCCATGCACAGGGGGTGAAAGGTGGGGGGATTTTCCTTCCCATCCACTCCCCAGCCCTGCAGCTGCCAGCTATCCCTGCTTTGTTTCAGGAGGGGAATTCCTGGGATGTGATAGTGCTGGAGAACTCCTGGAATACTTCTTGCACTGCTCCCACACCCATTTTCATCTGTGCCACGCTGGAGGAGGGCAGGACTGGCTGGGCAGGCAGTGTTGGCTCTTGGGGCTGCTCATTTCCATGGGGAGTTGTTCCAGAGCAGTGGAAGGAGCCGTGGTGGTTTGGGAGCAGTGTGAGACAGGGGAATGACTCCCTGCTCTGTTACCATTCATTCCTTAAAGCTCATTCCAGAAAAGCCAGTCTGGCTGGGACAGCATCTTCCCAATTCCCCGTGTTCCCTCCACACCAAACAAAACTGCTGCAGTTCTGGAATCTGATTTGGGACAGCTCTGATTTCTTTCTCAAGGTGTCAGCGTAGGAATTTTGCCTGCTGTGCTTCTAGAAATGGAAAAGCAAAGCAAGCTGTAAGAAATAAGGGTGATGGGAATCACCTTGGAAAGCATCTCCAGAGTTCCTGAGGTCACTTTTCAGGATGAGGGCTCAGTTGTTGGAGGATTTTTGCAGCTGCTCCTAGGGAAGTGCTTGGCAAGGAGTATGCCAGGGCTGCTGCTTGCTTGTGCTTTGTCTTTCCCTTGTTCCATTTCTAGTTGCAAATGTCTTTTCTAGCAAAAGACATCTCAAACATTCCACCTGGTCCAAATGCTGCACCTACTAAATGAATTTATCTCTGCATTTGTGTTCACATTATACTGAGTATACCAGGAAACAAAACAAGTTGCCTTTGATGTCTCACAGCAAATTAAAAGAGGGGCACATTCAAACTCATCTCCTGGGATTTTGGCCCTGGACTGGTCTTTAATTCAGAAATCCTGTTCAGGACAGTTCAAGTGGCTTGTGCTTCTTCACCTCTGCTCTTCTGGCTCTGTGCAATGTTGCACCTGGAGCAGAAGGTGCCCCAGGAGGAGATTTTGGCTGAGAATTGGGAGAACTTTTCCTGATCAATAAATCTGTTTTAGCCCAACCCTCTCATATTACTCTGAGGGATTTGTGCCTCTGTTTTAGAGCAGCCTGTAGAAGCTGTGAGGTGTTTCTGAGCTATTAATGCAGACAAGAGAAATCCTGCTCATTGGTGTGGGTACTGCTGCTCTTCTTTAAAAGCTGCTTTTCCCTCAGGTTGTGTCTGATGTGCCAGAGCTGTCTGCATCTCTGTTTTGTGTAGCTGGAGCAATAAGCTTGACCTGTCTTGACATCCCTCTCCATTTCTGGACTGCCGCCCTGTTCCTGTCTCTCCTCTATTTCCCCCGTGCTGTGTTGTCCCCGTTCCTTTGAGTGCTGTGTGATGATCAAGGTTTTGGACTGATGCCTGGCTGTGTCTCTCTGTGTCCCCTCCCTGTGCTGCCCTGTGTCCCCAGGCCTGGTGCAGAGGTGTGTGGTGATCCAGCGGGATGAGAACGGCTTCGGGCTGACGGTCAGCGGGGACAACCCCGTCTTCGTGCAGTCTGTCAAGGAAGGTGAGAGCATCCCCTGGGGATATTGCCAGCTCAGTCAAAGAAAGAACAGAGCAATCTCCCACAGGCTGAGCCTGGGAATCTTAGAGGAAAATAATTCAAACAGTTCTCTCTCTTTCTGTAACCATTGTTTGTAGATATGGTTTGTTATTCATAGCGCACCAATGGTGTGAGAGGTTTTCACCTTGAGATCAATCAGGTCTTAAGTCCATCACTGTTCCTGTAAGAACTGTAGATTTGTTAATACTATAGACTATAGTCTATAGTATATAGACTGTATATATATACACTATATAGACTATAATAAAGTGTCTTTCATGCCTTCTGCATCATGGAGTCAATACTAATTACTCCTACATTGAGGGAACCCCTGATTCATCAATCCCCCAAACCTGCCAGCTTTCCATGGGCATCCTGGAAATGGCTGTGAGCTGGAGCAGAAAACTCCCAAACTCCTGCCAGGTGGGGTGGCTGCAGCTTGGGAGGGGATGTGCAAGGTCAGGGTGGTTGAGCAGTGAATTTATTGCTCTGTGCCTGCTCCCAGGCAGCCACTGACAGAATGAGAGGACACAGCCTTAAGCTGTGCCAGGTGAAATTTAGGTTGGACATCAGGGAAAAATTCTTCACTGAAAGAGGGATTGGGCACTGGAATCACCTGCCCAGGGAGGGGATGGAGTCACCATCCCTGGAGGTGTTTAAAGCAAGACTGGATGTGGCACTCAGTGCTGTGGTTTAGTTGATGAGGAGGTGTCAGGTCACAGGTTGGACTTGGTGATCTCAAAGGTCTTTTCCAACCTGGTTCATTCTGTGATTCTGGGATCTGGTGGGTTTGGAGCTGCCCTCTTGCATCCCAGGGGGAGGAAATGACTCCTTGGGACGTGAGGGGATCATGGCCTGGTATATCCACTGCCAGGTGAAAGCAAAACTGCTCTAGACTGGGCACCCAGAGATTTTACTGATAGAGGAAGCTTGGCTCAGTGCAGGAGTATTTTGCATGTTTTACAGAAGTCTTAACACCATTTTTGCTATAAATGATTGTATTGAAATGGGAACTGAGTGATTTTTGCCTCACCAGATGGAGCAGCCATGCGGGCTGGAGTGCAGACAGGTGATAGAATTATCAAGGTAAGGGCATTGAAATGGGGAGAGAAATGGGTCCTTTGTCTTAAATGAGCTCTTTCTCTGAAAAAAAAAAAAGGCATTGATGTCTCTGCTGTGGTGTTTGCATTAGGAATGGTCTAAGCTTCAGTGTTCTGGGGATGACTCTCCTCCAAATCCTCATTTCAGAATTTTATGGACAAATTCTGCATCCTGCCAGGTTCGAGTATCACAAATACAATAAACCCAAAAATGGCAGGGAAGAGAAGGAAAGCAGAGTTGTTAATAATGATCTGTAAATAAACAGCCTGCCTGAATTGCTGTTTTCCCCCTAACTGCTCCCACATCCATGTTCTTTTTTAGTCCCAAGCAAGTAAGAAATCAAGTCAGTAACTTAAAAGACTCTGTAAACTATTGCTGCAAAATGCTACAGCAGCTCCTGACACAGATGGAGCTGGGATTTCAACCAGGCATTGAAATTAATGAATTAAATTAGCTACCCTGTTGTTTTTCTGCCCAGGCAGAGATGGATTGCCTTTTTCTTGTTTGTCTGCCTGCTTGAGTTCTTTCAGTGTGTGCACAGTTTTCCTTTTGCAGATCTCTGCTCACTGAGATAAACTGTTAGAAGGATAAATAATTTATCTGGTGATGTCTTGAAAGAGGCAGTAATGGAGATGGGGGAGAGGAAGATGCTGCTTTCTTTTGGAATGTGTGGAATTGCTTGGAAACCAGGAGCCAGACACTGAATTTTCTCTCCTCCCTGCCAGGTGAACGGGACTCTGGTAACACACTCGAACCATTTGGAGGTGGTCAAGCTGATCAAGTGTAAGTAAAGGCAGGTGGCTCTTCTGTCACCTTGGAAGTGTGACAGGCATCATTTGCCAAGTGACAAGGGTGAGGTCAATGCTGAGAGATCAAGGAAGTGTATGAAACAGGGAAGTGAAATTGAAATTATTTTGACATCCTGAATTTAAGCCGATAAATTCTCCTGTAGCTTATGCTTAACTTAATGTTTGAATTACCACCAAGCCTTGCCTGGGTGCTTTCCCATCTTTTATTTCCACCTTAAACACCACAGCTGGGCAGGCACTTTCTGTGCATTGCACAGCACTACAGGAAATATGTTCCTGGTGGATTTTCTTGTATGAGGAAGGAGGTGGTGGTGGTTTGTTTTGTGTGTGTGCACTGCATATGTAACCTGCTGGGCTGAAAATTGGATTGCTTGCTTTTATAAGGGCCGATTCTCATGCAAGTTTTGTGAATATCTGAAATTTAAACAGATTTCTAAAGCAGGCAGTGCTCTCAGGTTCAATTTGCAGGTGTGAGTTGTGTCTCCAGGGTGAGGGAAGTCAGAGAAGCACAGCAGTGTCCCCGTGTGTGTGACCTGTGCCTGTCCTTGTGTCCCCACAGCTGGTTCCTATGTAGCTCTCACTGTCCAGGGGCGCCCTCCAGGGTCGCCCCAGATTCCCTTGGCGGATTCCGACGTGGATCTGGCAGCTTTTGGGCATATGTCTCCCATCATGGCATCCCCCCACTCACCTGGCACATCAGGGAATGCAGAGAGGATCACCAGCCCAGTGCTCATGGGGGTAAGGTTTGCAGCTCTCTTTCCAAAAGGAGGAATCGAGTCTCGGGTGGTTTTAGCCTGAATTGTTTTTTTTTTTTGCTCTTCAGATTGGCATTGGGATATTTATCCTGTCTGTGGGTATTTATTCACTTATGAAAATGCATTTTGCAAGTAAAAATGTGCAGTTCTATCTGAGATAATAGAAATACAGGTTTTTATACTGTTGATAGCTGTTCAAAATTAAGAAAGAGTACGTGGGATAGGGTTGGAAATTTGAATTGCTTCTCATGGGGCTTTTCAGAGCCTGTTTTTAGGAAGTAGGTGAAAATTGTGCATGTCCGCTTTCCTTATCTGCCCAACAAACCCAACCTTAATCTCTCTGTACTTCCTAGGAGGAGAATAACATAGTCCACAACCAGAAGGTGGAGATTCTGAGGAAGATGCTCCAGAAGGAGCAGGAGAGGCTGCAGGTACTGGAGTTGTGCAGCTTGGAGAGAGCTGAGGGAAGCGATGCAAAGAGGGGTTGTTAATTTAATTTATTAGCGGTTGTTAAGTTAATTTATTTACACAATTTAATTGTGTAAAACAGACTTTGTGTAGCAGCTCCTTGGGTGTGCAGATGTGCAGGTGCTGATTTAAAAGACACAAACAATTCCTTTGCAGATCCTGCAGGAGGAGTACAGCCGAACCCCCTCCACCCGCCTGCTCAAGGAGATCCAGGAGGCAAAGAAACACATTCCTCAGCTGCAGGAGCAGCTGTCCAAGGCCACGGGCTGCACTCAGGTAACTGCCCAGCCTGCTCTGGGGAGTGCTCCCAGCCAGAATCCAGGGGGTTGATGTTGTTCTAGGTGATGCCTCAGGTTTGAGCTTTTCTATTTTTCACATTCTGTGCTGCTTTAGTGTGTGGGGCTGGGCTTCATATCAGGGCATGGTGAGCTCTGCACAGAGCAGGGAGACAAAACAATTCCTGCTCTAGCTGGGGACCAAGGACAAATGATCCAAATCTCAGCCCCAAGAGCACAAACAACGTGGGCTGGAGAGAGAAAAACAAGCAGGATGGGAGTGCATGGGCTAAAGCTGGAATGGGACAATGAACTCCAATCTGCAAATGGAGCAGAGCTGATCCAAGGGAGAGACCCCTGTGCCTGCTCGTGCATTTTGGGACCATTTTGGTTCATCTTGGGTTCATTTTGGGACCATTTTGGTTCATCTTGGGTGCAGCCCTGGCTGGGCTCTTGTGCTGCCCAAGGTGCATCCATTGAGGCCTTTTAATAAATCCCTGCTTTATTCTTGAACTCTGTCCAGCTCTGTTCTAGCTCAGCCTTCTCAAGGCATCATGAGCAAGCTGCAGTTGCTTGGACAGGGAGGCTGCACCCTCTGCAGCTGAGGTTTGAAGTTGGCACTGTCATCTTAGTCAGGATGTGGAGTACATTTTGCAACGGGCTCTCATCTCTGAAAAACCTGCTTTTAAGAACAAGTGCGAGCAATGATGTGTTTATTATCTGTCAGTGCAACTTAAAATACACCCATGAAGTCATTCTTGGAAGCTTTAAACAATTTTGTTTTCACTTTTGAAAAAAAAGGGATGTAGGCTGTGTCATTTTTTCCTTTTCCCCTGTGTTAAAACTGATGAAAATTTGGTGTGGTTGTTTTCTCTTAGAAAAGCACTGCAGTCTTTTCTAAATAAATTAAGGTTTTATGAGTAATGTGAACTGCCTGGCTTTTGAAGGAGTTGATTTCTAAGGATGGTCTCTTGAAATATTTTGCTTTCATCTTTGCAGGATGGAGTCCTGTCCTCCAGGTCTGTGTCAGAGTCACTGCAGATCAGCGAGGGGGAGGCAGAGAGTGGGGACAGTGGCAGCAAACTGGATTTCAGTGGTGACAGCCCCTCCAGACCCAACAGTGACATTGCTGATGTGAGTCTGGGCCAGCCCCAGGGCTTTGCTTCTCTTCCTCTTGCTTTGTGTTTGCTTGGCAGATTCTGTGTGTGTGTTGTCCTGTGCATTACTGGAACAGGCTCCTCAATGCCCACCAAAACCTTTTCCCTATAAAAACCTGTTATATTGGACTGGTGTTAGAGAATAAATTTGGGGTTTTATCCAGGATTAGATTGTCCTGGCATTAATCCCTGTAACCAGACAGAGAAAGATGAATGCCAGCATGTTTCTCTAAACTCATTTACCAATTAGAGCATCTTTGAAGGGAATATTCACTGCAGCACTGTGACTCACATCCAGGCAGCTTGCCTGAGAGTGGGAAAGAGCCTTCCTTCTACCAAATCAGCTTCAATTCCTGCCTCCAGCAAAGGCTCTTGGTGTGTGCACTCATGAGTTATCAATCTGTGTGCTCCTGTGCTCTCCCTTGGTGCTAATCCTTAATTAAGTCACTGTCTGATTAGTGTAGGGGAATTGAGACTCTCTGCTTGGATTTGGCCTAAGTTTGTTGATTAACTTAAGGGTGTGGGAGCTAAATTTGTCCCAGCAGGTGGAAGTGAAAGGGAGGTGGGTGAGATGGGAGCATCCACAACTCTGTTTTGAAACTGTCCAAATCTGACCAGATCCCACTCAGTGTTTGTGTTTAATAAATGCACAACAAAATTCATCATTATTGTCCTAATAATCATCATGCTGTCAGTATTGGGGGTGGTATTTGATCAGTGCAGGTGATTGGCACACCAAAAATTCCAGCTTTTCAATCCAGCTCTCAGAAACTTAAGGATCAGGGGTGAAGGAAACCTTTGGAAATGGAAAGAGTTCTGCAGCTGGGGAAAAAGCCAGGCTGGAAAGCAGCAGCCTGAGCAGTGGCCTGGCTGGAAAAACCTTTGGACACACTGAAGATGAGCCAGCAGCACGTGGGTTTTGCAAATAAGGCTCTGCTGGGCTTCCTGAGCAAGGGGATTGCTGGCAGATGGGAGAAGAGAGCTGAACTGTGAGAAAAGGTGCAGAGAGCAGGAAAAAGCCAAGGGCTGGGGATTTTACAGCTCTGCTGTTGCTCACTGTCACCAGATTTCTGACCAAAACTTCTGCATTCACTTGAGTTTTGGGTTTTTTTTTTTTGTTTAACTGTGTGAGTAGGACAGAGATTTTACTCTGGTTTTTCACACCTCCTTTTCCTGTGAGAAAGGAGAAGTTTTTGGCTGTTGTGGCTGACAAACTGCACTGTGCAGTTCTCCCTTCCCTGCTCTGGTATTTACCAGAACTGAACTTCTCTCTTTCCCAGAGCCCTCGCAGTGGCCTGAAGGAGAGAATTTATCCAGATGAGAGCCCAGAAAAGGCTGAGCTTCAAGATACTGTGAGTACAAAACACCCAAGTGTCACAACAGCATCTCCTCTGACCCATTAAAATCTTGCTGCTTTCCCCCACTTTCTAAATGAGGCGTGCCTGAACTTTGCTTTAGAAAATAAAATGCAGTTAAAGTGATGCAGGGAAAGTTAATTAGCTGAGTAAATGTTTATGGAGCTTAAGAGCAGGGCCATTTAGAGGTGAGAAATACCTGATCAGCAATAAAACAGCTGGGCCTGGCATAAGGAGAGCAGTTGCATATGTTTTATTCCTTGAGTCTAGCATTTTTTAGGATATTCACTCATTTTGGGGTTGCCATTTCCAGCAGGGCTACAAGTGGAGCTCAGCAGGAAGTGCAGAGCTGTCTGAACACATCCTCACCTTGGGATGACTCCTGGATTCTCCTTCCCCTCCTCTGCTTGTCCTCCCAAAGCCCCATTTCCCCCTCTGTGCAGGGATGGCACTGGGCACTGAGCACTTGCTGTGCTCCTGGCTGCTCTTGACCCGCCTGATTTGATTTTTGGGAATGTTTGGATTTTGGGAGGGGGCTCCAAGGTGGAGTTTTTTAAGAGTTCAAATGATCAGAACATCTGCAAGTTTTCCTGTGAGGGACAATCCCAACGTTGTGCTTTTCTCCTTCTCTTCCCCAGGACTCCCAGTTCAGTGTTGGAAGTCCCCTGTCCCGAGTGGGGACTCAGATCATTGGGGCAGAGGATGATGATTTTGACACGGAGCAGGAGCAGGTGGGAATGACTTTCAGCCTTTTTTCCCCACCAAGAATTCTCTTCCCCTGTTCCTAAACTGCTGAATACTTCTTGTGTGGTGAAATAAGAATTTGGGAATGGGATTCCTGTTGTTGCTGATATTTCCAAATAGAAATATTTGGGGAATTTATGACAATATCTATATTTGAGTCTGTTATTTTTCTTTCTTCTCCAAACTTTAAGCTTTCTAGGAATTAATTTATTTCATTTTCTTTTGTTTTTCTTAAATCCTGAATTCTTGTCACGGCAGCACATCTACCACATATTTATCCTGAATTATTTTAGCTGTCCTTTCTGTTATTCCTGAATAATTCAGAGGTAATTCCCTGTATCCCTGCAGATTAATGGGCAGTGCAGCTGCTTCCAGAACATCGAGCTCCTGAAATCCCGCCCAGCTCACCTGGCAGTTCTCCTGCACCACGTGGTGTCCCAGTTTGATCCTGCAGCACTGGTGAGAAGCTCTGGAATTCTTTCCCTGGCTCACATTTGGGGATGTTCACCAGAATTTAGCACATCTTGTGTAGCACTCACTGCCAAGGAGGGAAATGCAGACCCTGTGCAGGGTGATAAATCCACATTTTTCTCCTCAGATAAAGGGAGAAACACAAAAATAATTGTTCCCTTTACATTTGGCTGCTTACAAATGATTAGTAATCTCCTGAAAGCCTCTCATTCCACCCCAAGGTGTGAGATCAGTTCTCTACAGGGAAGCTTTGACCTCTCTGTGCTCCTCTTGCAGCCCCTTCCCTCTCCCCCCATTGCCAGGGCACCTCCCCGAGGAGCTGGGACAGGTTTTAACCCAGCACTGCTGAATTCCTTGAAATACTGGGAAGAAAACTTGGAGTTTTCATGGTTTTCACCTCATTTCTTGCCCTCCTGCTCCCCACAGCTGTGCTACCTTTACACAGACCTGTACAAGCAGACCAACTCCAAAGAGACCCGGCGTGTTTTCCTGGAGTTTTACCAGTTTTTCCTGGACAGAGCTGCAGTAGGTTCCACTTGTTTTCCTCATTTTTACACATCCAGCAAATTGACTTTGACCTTTCTCCACTCACCTGAACTGTGAGAAACTACAGGGCTCAAAGCTCTCCAAAAGAAACAGTTTTAAAAATCAAAATTGGAATAATGCTTAGTAAATAACTTCATAAAATGTAAAAAGGTAATAAAAGTTTTAAGAATTTTTATTGAAATGTTACCAGGGAATGAATGACCTCAAGCTCCTGGTAACAAAGTAAATCCCAGGGGATTTGTTGTTGATAGGAGAAATAATTTAGAGGTAGGTTAGCAAGTTCTGGCTCTCCTACATTGCTTTTTAGTTAATAATTGCTGTGGGTATTGATGTGGCTGCTCCAGAGATTGGGAAATTTTATGTCTCTTTTAGAAAGCTGAGAAAATTCTTTGCTGTCATGAATTAAACTCCCAGAAACTGCAGCAGAGCTTTATGTACCACATGTTCATCTGAAATAATCCTGTGAATTATTATATATTCATGGGAGTCTCCCCTTTTCAAAGCAGCAGATGCTCTGATTGGATGGTTTTGGCTTTTGAAGGGATTTCCTGGAGTGATTTGTGTGTTTTATTGGGGTGCTGGTTTCTCTCTGGGTTCTCCCAGCCTTTCTTTCCTTTTGCAGAACCTGAAAGTCCCAGTTCCAGAGGAAATCTCCTTGGAATTAGGTAGGGTGGGAGTGAAGGGCAGAGGGTGGGTTAATTCAGGAAAATGACTTTATTGAAGTCATTTATTGAAGGTGGGCACTGTTCCCAGAGGAATAATTGGTGAATTTTCTCCCTCCCAGACAGGAGAAGGCCAGAGCTGCTCCCTGAAGAGCTGCACCGCCAGTTCATCCAAACCATGCAGGATAAAGTCTGTCCAGAGGTTCAGAGGAACCTGGAAGATTTCAGGTACCAAAAGCTCTCTGTGGAGTTTCCTTTTAATTCATATTTGATTTCAGTCAGCGTTCCAGCACAGGGAAACCTGAGGGAGATATAATTCTTGTTGGATTGGATAGGAATACACCAGGAATATACCCTGTGGCCAATCCTTAAATCAAGTCATCAGTTGCAATCCTACAACTTGGATTCTTCATTCCTGGAAGCTGTGGGAGGAAATGTCAGAGTATTTTTTCTTAGGTTTTGTTGTGTAAATCTCTCTTACTGATTGTGTTTATAATCAGCTTATATTTTTTTTTTTCCTGTCCTTGTTTTCCTTCCCTCTCCTCTTCGGGCAGGGAATAATCCCCTTTACAGAGCTCCAGCTCAGACTCAAGCTGGGCCAAGGATATCAGGAAAAAGTTTTTCACAGAAAGAGTGATAAAGTTCTGGAACTGTCTGCCCAGGGAGGTGGTGCAGTCACCATCCCTGGATGTGTTTAAAACAAGCCTGGATGTGGCAGTTTATGGTTTAGTTGAGGTGTTGGGGTGTTGTTGCAGTGGGTCAGGACTGGGTAATAAGTGATACAGACTTCCTGCATTTATAGAAGGTTATTAATACTTTATTAAGAGACACATCTTTTTTATACCCTAGTTTGGTATAGGGGGACTTGATTGGTCCTTTAATTAAAACACCATCACCACTGGCTAATTAAGAAACTACTCTTTGGTGAACAAATCTCTAGAACACATTCTACAAGTTCACAATAACAGGTGCAGCAAGTGGAGATAAGAATTGTTTCTCATTCTTTTCTCTGATCTCCTCACAGCCTTTCCCAGAGCAATGCCTGGGAAAGTTGTGCCTGTTGCTCTCTGGTCACAGTGTTGGGACTGGGTTGGACTTGATGATCTTGAAGGTCTCTTCCAACCTGGTAAATCTGTGATATCTGTGAGCTGTCACAGGTATGGAGTAGAAGTTGATAATTAATTTGTTTTTTCACGTGGAGTGCTAAGAGCTCTGTGCCAAGCTCAGCGATGAACTGTTTTATACCTAAAAACCTCACACAGATCCTTTAAACACCCCAAAAACCCCTCTGTGATGACACCCTGAGTGCCACAGGCTGATCCCCATCTCCAGGTGATGCCTCCTGTGCCTTTTTGCAGGCAGAAGAGGAGCATGGGGCTGACCCTGGCCGAGGGGGAGCTGAGCAGGCTGGACGCAGAGCGGCTCCGCGACCGCAACGCCGTGGAGAAGGAGAGGAGCTGTGCAGAGCAGATCCTGGCCAAAATCGAGGAGGTCCTGTAAGTGACAGCAAATTGGAAGGTGGGGTAAAAAAAAAAGTAACGTTCAAGGTGCTGCCTCAGGTGGGGAAGAAGCAGGGTGGAGGAATTGGGGGTGGAATTTGGTGGGCTGCGTGTAGATTTCTGCCCTCGGTGTTTGTTGGGTGATGACAGCCTGGGCTGAGGCAGGAGGGAGGTGAAAGCTGTTTTTGTCCAGGAGGCTGCTGTGAAACAGTGCAGGGAATGCTGCCATTGTCAGCTTGTGCATTATTAGATCAGAGCCCTTTTCCTGTAGAAACAACAGCTTCACAACCCATTTTCTCCTTTTTAATGTGGGCTGAATCCAATTTCCACCGCTGAACCTTCACTTTGGATTCTTGACTTTATTTTTTTCCCCTGCTGGGACTGCTGAACATTCTAAAGGACACTTCAACACAGCTACTGATGCTCTGGGTGGATGGGACCGGGTGTTAATTGGGTTTTGAGTTCCGTTTTAAAACCCTTTCTTGTTTTTAGGATGACATCTCAGCCCCTGGAAGAAGACAAGAGGTAATGGGAGCTGGGGAGCTCGGGCTGTGTTGTGCTGATGGAACACGACAGCCCTCTCCCGGCTGTTCTCCAAACTCCTGAATCCTCTGGCATAAATCATTGGAATTCAGAGCATCAGCCTCTTCTTTGCTGATGTTTGTTGCCTGTGTTTCACATCTTAAAAATTACTGTCACTGAGAGTTTGTGTTTATTTTTGTTTTGTGTTGTAACTGCTTCAATCTGCTCTAACGTTTATTTTCTGTGTGTGCCTTGTCCTGTTCAGTTTTTATCTGAGCAGCTTTTCCTCCACTTTTTGCAGTCACCCTTTACTGCTGCTTATTTTTACCATAACTCAAAGCTATAATGTGACATCAAATATGGTTTTAGTGTAGAATTTTAGGACCTTCTGTGTAATTCTCAGAATTGTATTTTCACCTCCTGGGCTTCTGTGCCTTTTATCACAGAATGACTTGGGTTGGAAGGGACCTTAAAGATGATTTAATTCCAACCCCTGCCATGTTCAGGGACACCTTCCACCATCCCAGATGCTCCAGCCTGGCCTTGGACACTGCCAGGGATCCAGGGGCAGCCACAGCTTCTTTGGGCACCCTGTGCCAGAGCTTCCCCATCCATATATTCCATCTTTATTTACTCCATAATTTACAAAATGAGAAATTCTGATGTTGGCTGAGCCTTCCCATTATCTGTGGGAATTTATTTCCATTCATTTCATCACTTACTCGAATTTAAAAATGAACTTCTCAGCAGAACCTTGACCTTAATTTTATTGACTCAATGTATTTTCCCGATATCTTCCTCTTAAACCTTGCTGGTTTTCCTGTGTGTGGCAGCTCCACGATGCAATATGTGATCCTCACCTACATGAAACACCTGGGAGTGAAAGTCAAGGAGCCTCGGAACCTGGAGCAGAAGCGGGGCCGGATTGGGTTCCTGCCAAAGATCAAGGTAGTGCTGCTGTGGCCACAGAGAGTTTGTGTGCAATTCCAACCCCAGTTTTGCAGGAAAAAAATTAAAAATAGGTGTGATTTTTATGTTTCAAGAGGAGCTGGGGTTGCTGAGCTGCACAGCAAACCTGAGAGCTGGAACTGGGTTTTGCATCTGTTGGCAGAGGCGTGAATTGGAAATAATTGGAATTATTTCCTTTATCTCTACCCCTGAATTCACCTTGTTTTTCACAGTTATTAAAACTGTGGGTGAGGAATATTTCATAGAACACAACCTTGAACCATGGGAGGCTCTCATTAAAGCTGTTGCCTTGTTTACTTCAGTTTTTTTCTGGAGAAACTTAACCAAACCCTCCTGGTTTGTGATGCAGGAGAGCTCTTCTCCCTGCCACCCCCACTTTTCCAGTTATATAATGAATATTTCCACCAAAACTTCATCCCTGTGGGTGTGATCCCTTGTCTCCCACAGCATGGGGGTGTATCTGGTCACAGTAGCTGCTTATTTTCATCAACATTTCATCTTCCTTTGAAATATTAAGAGAGTTTCAAGCAGTTCTGCCCTAACCAAAAAGGTGAAACAGTGTGAAACCTTTTTGAAACTTTCTGTCCTCTCCCTTGTGCAGCTTTAAAGAACTAATTAAAACCTCAGCAAACAGCTGGATTTGAAGCAGTGAGGGATGAGTTTGCTTTTCTTTACCTGCAGCAAAGCATCAAGAAAGAGAAAGAAGGAGAGGAGAAGGGAAAGAGGAGAGGCTTCCCCAACATTCTGGGCCCCCCGAGGAGACCGAGCCGACACGACAGCAGTGCAAGTATGTGAGCTCAGGAACCCTTGCTAGCCTGAGAGCCACAGAAAATCCCTTCTGCCTTCAAAAATTCATGCCAGGAACCCTATTTCCCCCATATCCCCCCTCCTACACCTCATCCCACCCATCCTGCCTCACCCAATCCCAGTCTGCCCAGTTTGGACCCTGCTTCTCCCAATTCTCCTCCAACCCTGTGTCACCCTGAGGGGCTGTGGAATTGAATTTTGGGCTGGGATTGAGGCATTTTGGGCTGGGATTGAGGCATTTTGGGCTGGGATTGAGGCATTTTGGGCTGGGTTTTGAGGCATTTCAAGGCTGGGTTTTGAGGCATTTTGGGCTGGGATTTTGAGGCATTTTGGGCTGGGATTTTGAGGCATTTTGGGCTGGGATTTTGAGGCATTTTGGGCTGGGATTGAAGCATTTTGGTCTGGGATTTTGAGGCATTTTGGGCTGGGATTGAGGCATTTCAGGCTGGGATTTTGAGGCATTTCAGGCTGGAATTTTGAGGCATTTTGGGCTGGGACTGAGTGAATTTCAGTCAGACTGAGTGAATTTCAGTCAGACTGAGTGATTTTCAGTCTGATTGAGTGATTTTCAACTTCTTGTTGTTAAAACCCAGCTTTGAAGACTCACAAACCTGTTTGGTCCTGCAATGCTCCTTCTCTCCCCTCTGACAAGTCATTTCAGCAGGGTGATGATTCTCTTTGTCCAGTTGGCAGGGCCATGGAGATGCAGAAGCCCAGGCACCCCAAGCACTCACCCACAGCCTCTTCTGTGAGCCCAGAGCCCCCTGAGTCCAGCAAGCTGCGCCAGAGTGGCTCCTCCAGTGATGGCACAGATGCCCCTTACCCCCCTGCCAACCCCATGTCCCCCCTGGCAATGGGGCCCTTTGCCTCTCCAGAGGGCAGCAAGGACAGTGACACAGGTAGGGTGGAATGGAGGGTGGTTAAAGGCTGTGCTGTGAACAGGATGTGCAGAGCACTGATGCAACGAGCTGGGCTAATTAGGCAATGCTTTGATGTCATTAGAGCTGCTCTTCCTCACCTTAATCAGCTCTCCTCAATGAAGGAATCTTGCCACGAGCAGCAGTGGTTGTTAGTGGGTTCTGCCACTGTGGCATTGGATCATCCAACAGGAAAAACCCAACCTGAAGCTTTTGTCACTGAGATTTGTTCTTAGCAGCCTGGGAATCGAGTTCCTCCAGCTCTGAAGCTGGACTCAAGAGGCTCTGGAGAGGCTGGGAGGTTCTCTGATGTCCTCTAACTTGGTTCCTCACTGTCACATTTGTCCTGTGTCCAGGTGTGAAGCAGCCTGGGGAAGCCCCACCTGCCAGTGAGTCCATGGATGGCACCCCCCGCACACCCAACAACACCTTTGAGTTCCCATCTCCCCTGGAAAACCTGCAGGAGGAGGAGGGAGAGTCTGAGAGGTAACTCTGGGTGCTTGAAGGAGTCAGGAAAGCTTGGGAGGGGTTGGAAAAGATCAGTGTAGAGACTGCTTTGTCAGTGTGACAGTGGCTGCTGAAATTTAGTACCTAAAATGACAGTGACATTGTTTGTGTTAAATATTGTTGGTAGAATTAGGAGACTTTGTCTCTGCTGTGATAGAAAACTGTCAGGAGAGGGGACAAAATACTCTGTTTTGGAGCTCACACCACCATTCTGAAGTTGTTCTAAGGAGGGAGAAATTCAGGCACAAGCTTCCCTAATGATTCCTTTCCTTCCTTGCAGGATGGTTGACATGGGAACACCGAAGCCTTTTCGCAAGTGAGTGTGCTTGGAAATGTTTGAACTTGACTGAATTTGTTTGGATTTCATGCAGTTATGAAGCAGAATGCAGCAGTGCTCACTGTTCTGAGGCAGCACAGTTGTCTTCATGATCTCTTTTCTTTAAGAAGACATGAAATCAGACACTGGCAGCCATTTGTAGAGCAGGTGGAGTGAGTCATATGCAAAAATACCCCTTTGATCTGGGAGTGAAGTGGAATGATTGCTGTATCCACTGATTTGAATGGATGGGAGTTGGGTTAGGGAGCAGAGAGATCCCTATTTTCCTTGTCAACCTGTGCTGCTGTTGGTTCTGGACCTGCAGATAGACTGAGGCAAGAAACTATAACCTGCCCTTTTCACTGCCTTGATATCTGACTGCAAATGATTTGATCAGTGTCATTAAAAGGAGGGTTATGAAAACACTGTCAGAACAGTCAATCTGTAAAGGGCAAAATTAGAGAATGTGCCCAGAGGTTCAGGCATCAAACAGCCTCCAGCTGGCAGGGACAGTGTATTCATAAAGCTGATTGATGTACTCACCTTTTCCCTGAAATGGGAATTAACTCCCTTTCTTCCTCCTCCCATCAGGATGGACAGTGTTGGATTTGCAGATGTTCAGAGTGAGGATGAACTCTATGACTTTGACATGGACATGGACCCTCCCAACTGGCAGCAGCTTGTGAGCAGGGAGGTGCTGATGGGGCTCAAACCCTACGAAATCAAGCGTCAAGAAGTGATAAATGGTGAGATGGGGGTTCTGTTCTACCTGGCCAAGCTCAGAGCTTTCCCTGGAGCTTTGAAGTCCTTAAAATTTTGCAATTAGGTTTAAAGTTCTTAAAAACTTACAATTAGATTTTTCTTCAGTGATTTTGTGAAGTAATGGCTGGAGAATTTTAGAACTTTTGGTTTGAAGAGTTCTTAGCTGTGAAACCCATGCTTGTTACTGGGAAATAACCTGAGGTGAGATTGATCCAGTCCTTAGAGGAGAAATAAACAATATCAAGTGGTTATTAAATATTAAGGCACTGAAAGGCCATTTTTTTCATATGTTCTTTAAAAGAAAACAAGAAAAGATTGATTTTTGGGAAGCAGGTGATGGAAATGCTGCTCCCAAACTCCAGCAGATTTGAGTTGCAGCTTCTGCAGAAGTATCCTGGTTTGAAAGACAGGTATCTGCCAGCAAAAGTTGGAATCTCCCTTTGAGTAGAGAATGTAAACTCCCTCCCTCAGGTTATTATAATTTTGCAGTTGGAGGCTCTCAGGCAAAGATTTGGGAATAGGAATAACAGTTCTTTACTAGGAATATAAAAAAAATACAAATGTAATAGAGCTGAAAGACAAACAAAACAAAACCCTAGGAAAACCCTGACAGAGTCAGGGATGTGACCTGACAGCCTGTGGGTCAGGGTGTTAAAAGCTGTCCAGATGAATCCTCCTGGAGTAACAGATGCAGTTCTGTGGAGTGGAGATGGTCCTGTAGGAAGTCCAGTGGTGATGAGATGGGTCCATTCTTTCCTCTGGCAAGAAATCCAGTGGAAGAAAAACAGCAGGGTCCTCTGGTGCTCCCACATCCTTTCAGAACCACGCTCCCCTATCCCTTAGGACCGACTGCCCCTGTTCACTGCTGTTCCCAAGGAACCCTGCTGCCCCCTTTTGTTTTGGTCAAGTACTCCTAAGTACCCAGCAATTAGTTCCCTAGCAAACCACCAGGAAAAAAATCCCACAAACACAAAGAAAACAAATCCAACCCCCAACAAGAAGTCTCTTTGTGAGTTTGTGAGCTCAGAGCTCGCTGTTGGTTTGGGGTAATTATTACAGAATTAATTATCAAGAATTAAGCAAAGCCTGAAATATGGACCAGGGAGGGAAATGCTGCTGAGGGAGGTGCTCTGAGCTCACCTCTGGCTGCTTTCCCTGTCTCCCCAGAGCTGTTCTACACGGAGCGAGCCCACGTGCGCACGCTGAAGGTCCTGCACAACGTCTTCTACCAGAGGGTCACCAGGGAGGGCATCCTCAGCTCCAGTGACAAGCGGAAAATCTTCTCCAACCTGGAAGACATCCTTGGGCTGCATGGTAGGAGCAGCTGGATGTTGGAGCTGTGGCTTCCAGTGGCTGAAAAATTGAAGCAAAGGGACCCTGGAACATGAGGCAGCTTCACCCAACACTTGAGATAAATCAGAATTCTTCAGGACACTGCCCTGGGCTTGGTTGCGCTCACACTTGTTCCATTTCTGATTCACAAAGATATTTTGATAAGGAATCATGTGTCCAGTGTTCCTTCTCCTTATCTGTGTTGATTCATGCTTGATAAAAGGAGCAGTGAGCTTTATGGGCTGGCGTTTGAGATGGTACAACTGTTCCTGAAGAGAGCAGAAAACAGATTTATAAAGATTGATGTCTTTTTCTTTCTGAAGGGTGGCCCTTCCTCCTTGCTTAGGGAAAGGACTGCTCACTGTAGGAATTTCAGCCACTGAATAATCAGCTGTGTGGTTTTCTGGCTTCTGCATTATTCCTGTTTATAGAAAAATGAGCCTTAGAAAATAATATTTGGAATGGTTCTTAGGGGTCATTTGAAGCCAGGTGAGAAACAAGTGTAAAGGAGTTAAATCCCATTTCATTAAATATTCTAAATTAACTTGCAGGATATTATTTATTAGTTAATTAAAATTATTTCAAATCTGATCTTCTAGAATAGCTTTTATGTTAAATGCTGAAAATTAAGCCAGCAATTTGACCACTACTAATAAAATTTACTTTTTTTTTCTTGTTTTTAAGTTGCACTGAACGATCAGATGAAATCTGTCCGAAAAAGGAACGAGACTTCTGTCATTGGCCAAATTGGGGAGGATTTACTCTCCTGGGTAAAATTCTTTTAATATTTCTTATATTTGAAAATAATGTGTCATGGAATGACCAACAGAGCCAGAGGTTGGAGGAGGTAATTCCCAGCAATGGGAGCTGAAGGGCTGCGAGTTTTGGAGCCAAAACAGAGCTGGAGGATGAGGGGGGAAGGAAAGCAGGAAGAACTCAGAGAATTTTCATCTGACTGGAGATAAGAGTCATTTAAGGCACAGGAATAATATCCTTAAGATGTGTGGGTAGAATAGAAAGGTACTTTTGGGTACATAAAGGTGAGAGTGGGATTTTGAAAAATGTAGTGGCACGATTTATTTCAGTAACACTGAAATGTGAGCCTGGTGTTGCCTGTGGTGCAGTTAAAAGATGGTTAGAAATACTGATTTCTAATCTTAGAATGTATAAATTTGGAGTTTATAGTGCTGTTGCAGGCTTCACTTTTGAGACCTTTATGGAGAGATTTGGCTGCCCCATCCCTAGAAGTGTTTGAGGATGTTTTGGGGTAATGGAAAGTGTCCCTGCCCCTGATGGGGATGAGCTTTAAAATCCCTTTCAACCCAAACCAGCCTGGGATTCTGTGATATGGGAGGGTTGGATTCAGGAGAACTGAAGAGTCTGAGATATTAATGACTCCTCTGGGAGGACAAAGCCTTAAACCAGGGCAGAGACTCCTCATTTTTGTCAGTAATTCCTTTGTTCCCTAGTGAACCCAGTCCCTTGTGCCTCTGCCCTGCTGATGGTGCCTTGTGCTGAGCTCCAGCCTATCTAAACTTGGCTTTTTTGGCTTTCTGGCACAGTTTAGTGGAGCAGCAGAGGAGAAGCTGAAACTTGCCACTGCCACCTTCTGCAGCAACCAGCCCTTTGCTCTCGAGGTCATCAAGTCCCGCCAGAAGAAGGACTCGCGCTTCCAGACCTTCGTGCAGGTGAGTTTGCCACAGGGCTTTGAGTTTTCTCCTCCAGGCTTTGAGTTTTCCACCAGGCTTTTGAGTTTCTCACCAGACTTTTGAGTTTTTAATCAGGCTTTTGAGTTTTTTCCACCAGGCTCTGAGCTTTTTCCACTAAGCTCTCAGTTTGTCCACCAGGCTTTTGAGCTTTCTCCACCAGGCTTTGAGTTTTTCTCCACCAGGCTTTTGAACTTCCTCTACCAGGCTTTTGAGTTTTCTCCACCTGGCTTTGAGTTTTTTCCACCAGGCTTTTGAGTTTATCACCAGGCTTTTGAGTTTTTAATCAGGCTTTTGAGTTTTTTCCACCAGGCTCTGAGCTTTTTCCACTAAGCTCTCAGTTTCTCCACCAGGCTTTTGAGTTTTTCTCCACCAGGCTTTTGAGTTTTTCTCCACCAGGCTTTTGAGTTTTCTCCACCAGGCTCCGAATTTTTTCTCTAAGCTCTCAGTTTCTCCATCAGGCTTTTGAGTT
This sequence comes from Peucedramus taeniatus, assembly GCA_013400575.1. Classification (NCBI taxonomy): domain Eukaryota; kingdom Metazoa; phylum Chordata; class Aves; order Passeriformes; family Fringillidae; genus Peucedramus; species Peucedramus taeniatus. Next base: position 28,644 of record WBNO01021898.1, read on the forward strand.
TTTCTCCACCAGGCTTTTGAGTTTTCTCCACCATGCTTTTGAGTTTTCTCCACCATGCTTTTGAGTTTTCTCCACCAGGCTTTTGAGTTTTCTCCACCAGGCTTTTGAGTTTTCTCCACCATGCTTTTGAGTTTTCTCCACCATGCTTTTGAGTTTTCTCCACCATGCTTTTGAGTTTTCTCCACCAGGCTTTTGAGTTTTCTCCACCAGGCTTTTGAGTTTTCTCCACCAGGCTTTTGAGTTTTCTCCACCATGCTTTTGAGTTTTCTCCACCATGCTTTTGAGTTTTCTCCACCATGCTTTTGAGTTTTCTCCACCAGGCTTTTGAGTTTTCTCCACCAGGCTTTTGAGTTTTCTCCACCAGGCTTTTGAGTTTTCTCCACCATGCTTTTGAGTTTTCTCCACCATGCTTTTGAGTTTTCTCCACCATGCTTTTGAGTTTTCTCCACCAGGCTTTTGAGTTTTCTCCACCAGGCTTTTGAGTTTTCTCCACCAGGCTTTTGAGTTTTCTCCACCATGCTTTTGAGTTTTCTCCACCATGCTTTTGAGTTTTCTCCACCATGCTTTTGAGTTTTCTCCACCAGGCTTTTGAGTTTTCTCCACCAGGCTTTTGAGTTTTCTCCACCAGGCTTTTGAGTTTTCTCCACCAGGCTTTGAGTAGCCTCAGCACAGCCCAGTGAATCCTCCTAGATAAAGTTCTGATAATTAATGACATTAATTAATGACATCATGCCCAACACTGCCTTCAGCTGGGGACCATTTCCAGCACTGTATTTATCTCTCCTGATGGTTTCTGGAGGGAGGAGCCTTCAGTTCTGGGGAGCACAGAGTGTCCTGATGGAATGCAGGGCAGCACAGTGTCCCAGGCAGGAGATGCCATCTCCCTCGAGGTGGCTGCTGCCCAAGGCTGCCAAATTCTGTGGGGCAGAGTGCTCAGAGTGCCAGGAGCAGGAGACAGATGCTGCACAGCTGCTGTGCCTGCCAGGGGTGGGCTTTGGGTCCATGTGGCATTTGCAGGAGAACATTATCTCCATCAGCACGGGCTGGGAGGAGCTCTGGGAGTACAGGGGGAGATTATCTTGACAGATATCCTGTGTTTTGCTGCGGTGTTGAAGCCCAAACTGATGTGTTCCCTGGGTACTGCTGACTGAGATGGATTGGGGATGGGCCCATGCCCGTGGGGAGTAATGAGGGGAGGAAGGCACTGCTGCTGTGATGAGCTTTTCCTCTGGGTAATTGCAGATGGAGGGGGGTTGTGCTGGCTGGGTGATAGATCTTGGCATCTCTTGTCTTGTATTTAATTACTGGAAAGCGAAGTAATAGATGTTTAAGTGATGAATAGATGTTGTGCATTCAGGTAATTATGGCCTTAATAAAAATGACAAATGCAGATATTGTGCTGTTGAAATTTAGGATGCTGAGAGCAATCCCCTGTGCCGGCGGCTGCAGCTGAAGGATATCATCCCCACAGAGATGCAGAGGTTGACTAAATACCCCCTTCTGCTGGATAACATTGCTAAATACACAGGTAAAGCCTCTCCACTGGGATTTGGGCACCCATCTCAGCAGGTTTTTTTGGTAAATGTGTTAAATAACACTTCAATTTTATGTGTCTCTGTTTTCATTGCGATCTCACTGCTGCCTCCTGCACAGGAGGTGTAAAAAATAATAATAAAATATAAAAATCTAGTGTTGGTTCCTCCTTAGGAAAATAAAAAGGAAATTCAGTGTGAAATAAGTGATTCTATCAAACCTGTAAGGCAGCACAGAACGTCCTCATGCTCTTGCAGAGGGTGGGGTTTAATTAGGATGTGTTACATTGAAAGATACTTCCAGCACAACAGGTAAAAATGTGATAAATAATAGCACAAAATGCCTTCCCAGCTTTACTATCTGATACCTGCCCAGGGTAATTTCATTACTCATAAAAATAGACTGCAGCTACAAGTTCCCTCTAATCCTAATTAGGAAAGCATGTGATACTCCATTATCTTTGATGTACTGGTTGATGTTCCTGTTAAGTGAATTCTCAGTGTGGCTGCTGAGAATTGATGGGTTCACCTGTGCCTGTACTCTTAGTAAGGATTTTAGGTTTCCCAGATTATTGTGAGTAGTTGTAACAAGGCCCTAAAAAAAGAGACAATAACAATTGCATTATGTGTAATGATGTGCAGGTCACAATCAATTCTCTCCTGTCACAAATCTCAGTTTTACCACTATTGCAGTGCTTTTGTTGATGACTTCTTTTTGAGTTTAACTCTTCTTTGTCTGATTTGGGGTCAGCAGACTGCACTGCAGGGCTGGCTGGTCAAACCTTTGCTGGGAAGCACTGTCCCACTTTGTTTTATTCTTGCAGAGCTGCCTGAGGAGAAGGAGAAAGTCAAGAAAGCAGCAGATCACTGTCGCCAGATCCTCAACCACGTCAACCAGGCTGTCAAAGAGTCAGAGAACAGACAGGTGAGGGGGCAGAGTGAACACCCAGGGCTGGGGACAGCAGCAGAGCTGCACTCTGGGGAGTTTTGCTGCTCCAAGTGACCATTTCCTTGCATCTCTTGCAGCACCTGGAGGATTATCAGCGGCGACTCGACCTCTCCTACTTGAAGCAGTCAGAGGATCCCATGATGGATGAGTTCAGGGTGAGTGAGAGCATTAAAACCAGCCCTGTGTGAGTGGAGTTTGCAGCCCTGTCGTTCACTTTGTGCTTTTTCTGGTGCACAGTCGAGTGGTCTTTGGAGATAAATATTTCTGTATGAAAATGAAAACAATTAGTCTCAGAAATGTGAGTTTTGCCACCTTCCTGAAGATTTCTGTGGCTCTAACAGCTCAGTTCTGCACATCATGGTGCTGATGAAGCTTGTCAGCTCTGTGCAACAAACCTTTATGGCCTGCAAGCTCAAGCACTGTATCCCAGAAGAGATATCTGATGGATAATGAGATTTTTGTGGATATTTATCTCATGTGAGTGCACGTCTCAGTCTCAGGCCTTGGAGAGCCCTGAGGTGTAGCAGTGGAATTGGCTTTAAAAGGAGAGCTTGTACAAAAATGTGGGAGATCCACACAGCCAAATAAAGCCTGAAGTCCAGTATTAAAAATATTCTGTTTCATGGCTCCTGTAAATCCCTGCAGTTTTGTTGGAAGCTGCTTACCTGCTGGTTGCTTCCCCATCTCCCTCAAAGTCAGTGTGAATCAAAAAAACCCAACTTTCCTATAAAACTGTGTCATGTATCCTTCCCCAAATAAACTTGCAAGCATTCAGCAAGGGAAGGAAGAACTTCTGGCAGCTACGAAATCTCGCTGTCATTGATTGTAGACTCTGAGACTTGGAAGGGATGAATTGTGAAAATTGTCACTTCTGCTTGCCTGCAGATCTAAATGTCACAAGCACTGAAGTGCCTGAAGAATCCATTGACATTACAAAGCCTGTCAGATCATTGGGATGATTTGTAAATAATTTGTAGGCACACTTGACTTGCAAATCGAGTGCTGCAGCATTAATCAGTTGTAATGCTAGAGCTGAATGTGGGGGATTGGAAAAACTCCTCCTAGGAAACAGGTGACATCCTAATGCCCCAGGAGCTTGACTTGGTGGGAGAATTCCCCACTCTGAGGCACTTGGCGTGTGGAAAAGAGCAGTGGAAGAGGAAAAGTGATGAACAGCATCTCTGACAAGATTTGGGTTCCCTGCTCCGTGTTTCTTTTCCCAGCCTGGGTTTAGCTGCTTAGCCCCAAACTGGAGTCCCTCTGGCACTCCTGTGTTTTATCATGACTTGTTTCCACGGAAATTTCATATTTTTTCTTTACCCTGGTGACAGAACCTGGATCTAACCAAGAGAAAAATGCTCCATGAAGGGCCCTTGACCTGGAAAGTGAATCGTGACAAAACCATCGGTGAGTCTGGGCCATCCCCTCATCCCCTGGCTCTGGGTGAGTTTGCTGGGAAGGAGAGGAGGGAAAAGCTCTGCTGCAGCTCCCAATTATGCTTCTTCCTGCCACCTTTAATAATGCCTGTGTGCTTCTCTGAGCTGATTAAATTATTCTTGTCAATTCTGAAATGTGCTGGAGTATCATTAGGGCCACGCAGGGACACAGCAGTCACTCATGAGCTGATCCACTTCCATCTGTAGCTTTCTGCTGGAGTTTTCACCAGGAAGATTTGCAAGCTTTGCCTGGAATGGCACAGCACTGATTGCTGCCTCTGCATGAGTAATCAGAAATGCAGCTTTCTGCTTCCTGATGGGAATCTTTTTAACTCATTCTGGGCTTCTCTTGCATTCTGGGCAGATCTGTACACTCTGCTGCTGGAGGACATCCTGGTGCTGCTGCAGAAACAAGATGACAAACTGGTGCTGAAGTGCCACAGCAAGATCCTGGCATCCACAGCTGACAGCAAACACACCTTCAGCCCCATCATCAAACTCAACACTGTGCTGGTTCGCCAGGTGGCCACAGGTCAGTGCAGCCCACTGAGAAAGCAAAGAGAGAAGCCAAAAATAAAGATTAGCTCAGTTGAGGAAGATGATTTTGTGTGGATTTGCAGAGTAGAACATGGAAAACTGCGTAGGCTTAATTCTTGGTTGTCCAACATCGTGCTTAGTATGGATGAGCTGTTTAACTTCTTTGCATCAGTAATAGGCATTTGCTTGAGTTTTAAATAGACTTCTAAATGAAAGTACTCTGATTGTGTTAGAGGAAAAGCTCTCTGGAAATTATTAAAAGGGAGGAGAGGAGAAATGAAGCTTTTTCAAAATGGGTTTTTTCCTTTGAGGGCACATTCTTTGATAGGACAAGGTCAGTGTTTCTGTATGAGTGTTGGAGAGTTATCTCATGGACTTTTTCCTTGCTTTGGGCTGGGGTTATGGCTTGTTGTAGGAATTTTTGGGAAGCTGTGTGGGAGCTGGCAGCTGTTTCAGTCCTCCCTTCCCTGTGTTGGTGCAGATAACAAAGCTTTCTTCGTCATCTCCATGTCGGCGACGGGGGCTCACATCTACGAGCTGGTGGCACAGACTGTCTCAGAGAAGAATGTGTAAGTCCTGGGCTCAGTTCCAGCTGCTGCTGGCTTGGTTGGACCTGAGAGACCTTCACCCCATGAATTCCTTGAGTTCCTTCTCCAAACTCAGCTGAAAACCTGGTGGTCTCTGTAGGAAGCATCCGCGGATAGTCCCTCCCAACTGGCTCACTCCAGACTCTTTCTTGACCTCCAGAATGTTTTGATTTACCCTTAAAATTCTGGTTTTTGGGCCTGACTGCTAGATCAGACAGAGAAATAATCCTGCATCTTCATGCAGCACCAGAGATGTTTGCAGATTTACATTCTGCAGGAATTGGATTCCATGGCTAAGAGCTTTATTGGGAGAAACTCTTTTCTCCTAAAGACCACACAGGGATAGATGGGTTTATGGAATACATGGCATGCATTGCACTTCAATAATGTGTGAAATAATGCTTTTTTATGTATTTATATATCAATTAACTGGGTGATCTGACAAGTGATAAGGTCCTGTCTATCATTTCTATCTGCTGAAGAGCATCCAGGTGAGCTGAGCTTTATGCTGTGGTGATTTCAGGGTGTTCCTGGGGGGACTGAATGTAACAGAACTTTAGAAAAAAAAGACATTTCTTTTTGGTAAAAAAAGCAGTAATAATATCAGCTGGGTTTAAGAGGATTAAATAGAGAAATGCTCATTCTGCTTCACTTGCTGCATGGTTTTATTTGCTGTTTCTGCTGCAGCTGGCAGGACCTTATAGCTCAGATGGCAGGAACTGTGAAGATGGGGAGCAGCAGAAGAGTGATCCCACTGCCTCAGTCAGGCCCTGGCGAGTAAGTCAAAACTGCAGGAGGAAGAAAAGCTGATTTTCTGTCTCCAGCACCCCTTTTCCTGCTTACAAATTGCCCTCCAAAGCATGGATTCTCCTGACTGAAGGGATGTGTTTGTTCTTCCCTCCCTGCAGAGAGGAGCGTGAGGAAGAGGAGCAGCAGAAGCTCAAAGAGCAGCATGACATTCCTGCCAGCAGCCTGCAAAGCCCAGGTAAAGCAGGGATTCAGGGAAATGGAGCAGGAGATTTGCTCCACAGAGTGCAGATGTGCCCAGCCATATTCCTGGGGACTGGGGATCCTAAAGCAGCTTTGAGATTTTTCTGGAAAGGGATGACTTTTTTAAAGTCATTCAGAGAAGTGATGCTGAACCTCATGGAAATGCACCTTTTACTGTTTCCATCTGATTTATAAACTGCTGGGAGAGTTTTTTTAACCCTGGAAAGAACTGGCCTTGTAGCAAAGCCATGCTGAAGAATCTTAGTGTTTCCAGAGTGGAATTTTCTGCAGTTTTATCATCATTGTTTCACGTGAATTTTTTTTTTCTGTCCTCTAGATAAAGATTTGGGCCTGGAGTCTCCCCTAATACTGAACCCCCAGTCTTCTTCACCCATCATGTCTGAGAAGGCCAAGGTGGAAGGGCTGCTGGGGGCTGAGGGGCAGTTTGAGAAGGTGCAGCAGGCAGAGCTGGCACTGAAGGACTCCTCTGCCTGCTATGAGCACCCAGCCAGCAGCTCAGCCTCGGTGCCAGAGGGGCAGTGGGCACAGGATGCCCTGAGGAACTGTGAGTACCACCCTGGGCTGGGGTGTGGAGGTGGAATTTGGTCAAACAGCCCATTTCCATTCATTATCCACTCCCCTCATGCTGGATTTCACACAAAGTGGATCTGACAGGCAGGAGTTCTGATTCCATGCACTGGGCTTTAGGCATCTCCTTGTTTTTCTGGGGTTTTCTGTATCAAATGAGGGTGATCATGAATTTTTACCATCCATGGAGTGCTTTGATGGCAAAATTATGTTGCAGAACTGAATGCAGAGTGCCATTGCTGGTCAGCAGTTTTTAAAGACAAGGCACTCAGCCCTGGCCATATTTCCATAGCACTGGAGCAGAACTGGAGAGGCTGCACTGTGTTGCAGAATACAATTTCCCCTTTTTTTTCCCTTGTAAAATCCTGCAAATTGTTACATTTACTTATATCCAAAGCCCAGGCTCAGATTTCCTGAGTACCTGGGAGGTGGTTGGGTCTAATTAGATCAATACTTGTGTGTGTTGAGAAGTTTTCCTGATGGAAAAAAATCATTGTTTGAAATTGTTTTTAAGGTTTTTAATCACTTCCTTTCAGAGGAGGAATGCAGCAACCTGCTGGATCATCTCTGGCAGTGCAACTGCTAAATAGAACTCCCTAAAATTTGAATGAATTCATTAATCCACAGATCTCTCCTTGGCAACTCTGGAAGGGACACAAAGTCCCTCACTTGTACTTGGAGGGAAGAGTCTGTGGAATATTTGCTTTTCCCAAAATGCAGAACTCTCACATCCTTGGCCCCTGTTGCCTTTTCCATCTATCTCTCTGTCCAAGCAATGACAGATCTCTGCAGTCTCAGAGTTATCTCAGACCTTTAATTCCATTTATTCCCCTCCTTAGAAGATTTAAAGTTCTTTTCTAGTTCTGAATATTGGACAGATATTCTTGGTACTTGTTTTAAGAGACCACAGCTAAAATAATCTCAGTCTGGGGGTGTGGAAGGACAATTTTTGTGACCCTACAGCATCTCCTGAGTGTTGAGAGTTAAAAGAGCAGCTCTCCAACATTGTGACAAGAGCCTGAGCTGAGTGACAGTTCTGCTGTGTGACATCACAGCTTTTTTTGGGTGTTGCAAGAGCATTTTGTGGTGAGGAGGAACAATCTGAGGCTCTTGACAGCAGCACGTTTTTGTTTGGAACAATGTGTCCCTATTATGAAGTGTTTGGTTGGGATAATTTGGGAACTAAAGGAATGTGGGTTGAAGTTCAGGCATAAATTTGCATTGAATTTTAGGGAAAATGTTTCTTAGATTTTTTTTCTTTTTTTTTTTTTGCTGTCATTTCAAACCTGAGTGGAATATTCTCAATTTCCTTGAGGTGGGAATCCCTTGCTATAACCACAGCTGTGAGCTCCTGTGCAGGGTAAAACCCAGGCACTCAGGATAATTTCTGGAGACAATTTCTTTGCTTTTCTCCAAGGAGATGCAACTTGTCCTGACATATTGTGAGGTGAAACAGAGGAGTGAGGCTGGAACCTTTAATACATTTATTTTTATCCCTGTTTTTCCAACCAGGAGCAAGGAGAGGAGTCACACCTCTGTCAGAGGGTGACCTTTGTGTCTGCTTTAATCCCTTCTGTGCTCTGTGAGCGTTGCCTGGATTTGTCAGGTGCCATTAGTGCAAGAGCAGGGATTCCAGACTTTATCATGGAAACAGAGATTTTGGGCAAGCAGG
>WBNO01021903.1:0-10185 GCA_013400575.1 Peucedramus taeniatus
TTTAATTAAAATAAAATTTAAAAAGTACCAAATTACTTTTTTATTTTACTTTTAGTAAAAAGTTACTCATTACTTTCACTTTCATCTACTTTTTGATGCAGAAACATTTCACATCATCATCATCATATCACCCACAGTTCCAATACACAACACTATCCAACACAGTCTGGCAGCAGAACATATTTGAGTGCTTTCATACATACAGAAACATCACTGGTGAATCCAAAATGCCTCGGGGGCAGTAGTAAACCTTGCTAGTNAGACATACCAGGAAGGGGAGAAAATTAACAGGTGTCCATATGCTAATGCATAAGTCCCAGTTAACAAAGCTTTCCACTGCAGTGATAAGGAAACACATCTTGTTAAGCTCCTCCACACACTAAATCTTATCTAGCTGATACTTGCTGTATATAACTGACATCACCTTATGCTGGATCCCAGAACTTTCCTAAACTTTCTTGCCTTTTGCCTGGGAAAAAAGCCCAGTAGATTTCTTAGACAAATTCTGGTGCATAGTGACACATCAACAAACGTGTTTTTTTCCATGTTGGAAAATATATTTTTAATCTCTCATGCATTAATGCTTATTGTTAAAGTCCATTTAAAATTGGAACTATCCAAATTATTTAGGATGGGTCAAACCAGGTATTGGGCAAGACCAGCAGACTTTTGTTGAACAGCAACCACAACCCTATAAAGTTCACCTGAAATACAATAAAAACACTGGACTCGTAAAGAAAGAAACCTTTTAATATAGTATCAAAAGATACTATATTACAAAAGAAATTACAATAGAAATTTGGAAACATTGATATTGTCAACTATTGCTTTTTGATAAAAATAACAAAAAGACATATTCTTCAGGCACAGAGAAGTCAATCAAAGGAAATCCAGACCAAGATTAGAACCCATTTCTGGCTCAGAAAAGAGAATATTATGGATTACTATACCTTATGAAAACACAGAACTCAGCCTAATTCTGTAAACTTGCACCTTCCTGGTGACAGAATAAATTAGGCAAAGATGCATTCTCCCTTCCTACAGCCATAGTATAGAAATACTGTTCATTCTAGGAAAGGCATGAATTTAAATTGAATTGTAATGCACATGCATGAACAGAAGTAATGTCAACTTAAGTTGATTTCAGAGATAATGTATTAACTCATCTCACAATGCCTAATATTTCCAATGACATTTGGAAATACAAGTGCAAAGAAAGGAAAAATTAGTTCAAAAATGCCAAATTTATTTTAATATTGTTCTTATCTCCCTCTTCTTTATGGCTTCTGACAAACAGATTGCCTCCACATAGCATCATACAATTTACCAACACTTCCATTTAACTGTAAAATACTAACCTTGTTTTTCTGTATGAGATGGAAGTCTTTTCCATACATCAGAAGTGCATTTTCAAAGCTCCTGCATTCTTCTTCTGTCCATGCTGTCATCTCTTCTACATAATTATAAAAGTAGCATAAGAAACTTGATTTCACTCATTTACCTTTTACAAAGAATTAAAATTTTGTTCCTAATTTGGATGAATATCCAAATGCATTCTAAAAACAAGTAATTCTGATCCATTTTATTTCCCCTACTGAGATCCATTTTATTTCCCCTACTGAGAAACTATTCTACCTGAAATTTAACGTTCTTCTTTACAAAGAATGATCTAGAAGAGTTTGATTTCAGAAATCTTTCATCCTTGAAGGCAAAGGATATATCAAAGGTTTATTGTTCTTAATACATTTGTCATCAAAATATAGTGTTTGATAAACATCACTGTGATAAGTGTGATAATTTTTCTCAGTATTTCTTGTTACACAGGACACAAGGAACAGTGGTTGTTGGAAAAAAGAGCAAAGGAAAATCCTGTTTTGACGGATAGCCCTGTTCTGACTGAGTGAGCACCATGAACAAGAAAGCCTGACAGAGCTCAGCCCTGCTGTGCAAACCACAGAACAGTGCTAGGCCCACGCCCTCCCAGGCACTCAGCAGTCTAGGCCATGTCCTACCCAGGAGCCAACCACCAGCCTGGATGCCAGCCTTGGTGCATGGCACTGTAAATCACAGCTGAGACACAGGGTGGGATCAACTGTCATCAGGAGGACAATTCCAACCTGAGACAGACAGCCAAAGAGATCCAGCACGAGACAGACTGCCCAGAACATACAACAGCTTGCCTGATCTCAAAAGCCCCCTGGTGAGGTAGTGCACTCCTGGAAAAGCAGAATGCACCATGGAGGAGTGCCTCAGCACTAAGCCTAGGTCAGGAAGGCATACAGGACAAATTGACTGGGACCATACTTACCATGATCTGGGCTTTTGAAAAATAAGGGAATCCAGAAAAAAATCCCAAATAACCACCTGGTCCTAAAGAGCCACAGATCTCTTCTAACCCCTTCAGATCTCTTAAGGAGAAACTGCAAATTTCTTTTCTCCTTTTCTTTTTTTTTTTTTTTTTTAATAATTAAGCCTACATTTTTTAAAACTGGATTTTGGTTTGACAAACAAGAACAAAAATCATTCAAGACACTTGTTAATTTCCTATTTTGACTGTAGCTTTGGGTATATATATAAGTAAGGAGGGATTTTTCAGGTATCTTACATTCACAGTGGTGATCCAAAAAGTTTCCACTCAACTAAAATTTAAAGCCAGCGGGGGAAAACGCATTCACACATTTCAAAGTATCTCTGGAAGCAGACACTGAAAACAAGACCTTTCTGCTCCCAGATGAAAAGTGATAATCACTCCACTGCACAGCTGTTTTTTTCTTTCTCACCCCCATTAATTTTTCCTTATGACAGAATTCTCAGCCTTTGAAGAGGAGAAAATACCCCCATGTAAAGTCTCACTGTTAAGAAACTTGCCTTGGAGTGGTGTATTTTTGATTTCCATACTGAAAACAGTAGTGAGCTTCAGTGGGTAGAGTAGATCATAGTATAATGGCTACTTGAAAAGACACACACTGACAGCATTACAGAATCATAGAATCATTAAGGTTGGAAAAGACCTCCAAGATCATGAAGCTCAACCTTTGAGCAAACACCATGTCAACTAGACCACAGCACTAAATGCCTTATATCCAGTTGTTTCTTGAATACCCCCAGGGATGGTGATTCCACCACCTTCCTGGAAAATCTGTCCCAATGTTTAACAACCCTGTCCATGAAGTTCTTTGCAATATCTAATATAAACTTCCTCTGGTGCAGCTTGAGGCCATTTCCTCTCATCCTGTCACAGGTTATCTGGGAGAACAAACCAATCCCCACCTTTCTACCCTCCAGCAAATCAATGCTCCCACCCAAATTGGTTTTGCCTGCAAACCAACTGAGAGTGCATTTGATCCAGATCATTGATAAAGATATTAAACAGAACTGCCCCAAATACTGAGCCCTGGGGATCACACCAGCTGGGTGTAATTCCATTTACCAACATTCTCTGGGCTCAGTCATCTAGACAGCTTTACCCCAGCAAAGAGTGCCCCTATCCAAGCCATGGGCTGTCAGCTTCTGCAGGAGAATGCTGAGGAAAATGGTGAAAAAAAGGCTTTACTGAAGTCTAGGTAGGCAACATCCACAGCCTCTCCCTCATCTACTAGGCCTTACTCCTCCATCTATCCCTTACCATTTTAATGAGAGTATAACAATTCCATAAGAACTGGGGATGGGGTATGGGTAAGGACTACTAGTCCCGAGGATGGATGCCTAAGCTGATGCCTCAGGTTTTAGCTTTAATATTTTTCAGATTTTGTGCTGCTTTAGTGTTTAGCTCTGAGCTGCATATTAAGGGATGGTAAGCTGTCTTCACAGAGCAGGTAGACAAAACAATTCCTTCTCTAGATGGGGACCAAGGACAAATGATCCAAATCTCAGGCCCAAGAGTGTAAACAACATAGACTGAAGAGAGAAAAACAAGAAGGATGGGACTTCATAACCTAAAGCTATAACTGGACAATTAATCCAATATGCAAATGGATCGCATCCTATAAAGTGAGAGAACTTGTGACCGGTTGTCTATTTTGGGTTCATCTTGGGTGTAGCCCTGGCTGGGCTCTTGCACTGCCCAAGGTGTATCCATTGAGGTCTTTTAATAAATACCTACTTTATTCTTTAACTCCATCTAGCCTCTGTTCTAGGTCAGCCTTCACAAGGCATCAAAGCCACAAATGAACAGAGGTATTTTTCAGTCCTGAAACAGGAACCTAAACTCCAGAGAGGTACTGGATTTAGGATACAGACCCGTGGCTGATACTTTAAGGTCTACACAATCTCTTCTTGTACACGAGGTTTTTAAAGCATTCTTCTTATAGTCCTTATTGCCCCCTTCAGCTTGACCTTAGTGTGCTGATTTTGGTTGAGATAATTTCCTTTCTATAGCTAGTAAAGTGCTGTGTTTTGGATCCCATGCAAGAATAATATTGATAACACACTGATGTTTTAGCTGGTGCCAAACTGTGCCATTAAGTACATTTCAGCATCCTGTACTCTGCAGTGATCAGTGCCCAATAGGCTGGGGGAGCATGGCCAGGAGAGCTGACCAGACTTGGCCAAGGGGATATTCCATACACAGACTGACATGGCCAGGATGTGAACCGGGGGGAGCTGGCTGGGAGGGGCCAGGGGCTGCTGGGGATGGGCTGGGCATCGGTCAGCAGGGGCTGAGCACCCGCGTCACCGCGCAACCCTCGCCTCTCAGGGGTTTTATTCCTCTCTCTTTCCCTTTCATTACAATTATTATTGTCATCAGTATCATTAGCATTCTTACTATATGGTTTTTTGTTTCAATTATTAAACTGTTCTTAGCTTAACCCTGAACTTTTATTTTTTTCCTCTAATTCTCATCTCCACCAGGAAAGGAAGTGATGGGGCAGGAGTGAGCGAGCAGCTGTGTGGTACTGAAGCTGCCAGCTGGCGTTCAACCACTTAGACACCAGTCTCTCACAGCACCTAAACTGCGTACACTCAACTTCCCTTTGGATCCAGTTCTGAGTAGAGGGCTACCTGCCAGAATTTCAACTCACTGTAGAGCTCATAACCCATTCTGCTTCACACAATACCTATGCAAAAATAAAAGACAAACACCTATCTTTGTTAAATGACAGACTCTGATTTTCATTTAAGGGATTATTAAATGATAAGGACTAACAAGATGGAAGCCCATTTTCCAATGCAGACTCAAGGAAAACTCTCCATGCCCTATGGAACTACACAATAGAGCCCGTTTAGGGCTGGCATAGCACAAATGTTTGCACAGAGAGGGGGCTTATTTATGTACCCACCTATATTCTCCTGATTTTGGTACAAATGTTATCAGACTGTAATCAATCACAATCTCAAAGAGATACTAAACAGTGGGAGAAAACTGCTTTATAGCAGCAGAATCACATCTCTCCCCACCCTTCTCCTCAATCTGTTTCATTGCTACAACAGCTGCAGAGAAAGAAGGGAAAGTCAAACACAAATCCTCAGCCTTTCTACGAACTGCAAACTTCTGTAGCAGAACTTTCAATTGGCTGACTGTCAGATTATACCTAATTTGTGCTAAAGTCATCAAGATAGGGATGTGCTTGATAATGTGATTCTTATTCAAGGATTTTCCACACAACTGTCTTTTTTTTTTAAACCACACTTTTCTGAAAAAAACAGGGGTATTCTCTTACCCTGAGATGCCTTTCCATTTGAGCAGTATCTCTCAATTGCTTCTTTAACATTATGGCTACTTTTAAGAAGTTCATACAGTGCCTATAAAATAAAGAAAAGTCTTTATAAAAAGTCGAAGTTTTCTAATATTCAATCTAGACCTACAAAACTAGTCTTCCAGTGAACATATCTCGTGTAAAAAAAAAAAAAAAGAGGATTTATCTTTACATATGATGAAAATTTTAAAGAGCCAAAACCAAAACCACCCAAAAGCTGAGGCAAGATTTAACAAAAAAAATGTAAAACACTATATGCTATTATTAAAAAGGCTGAATTTGTCGACAGTATGACAATCAGAAACATCACAGATCACTAGACTGCCAACATTCAAATACTCAAGATTTTTAAGCCTGTGCTTAAAAATTCTAAATAAGATCTTGACCCCGTAATATCCAACATTGAGTAGTACTGCCTTTATAATACAAAGCAGAGAAGGAGACCACATGTTAATTACAGAGTGCTGTGTCACAAATGGAACAGGATATAAAACCTACTTGTTCATTGTCCCGTGTGTGTAGTCCTTCAGGAATTCTGCCAATCATATTTTCATTTCCTGCTCTTAAGGAGGTTTCAAAAAGGTATTCTTTAACTTTACTTTCTGAGATCACATCAGGTTTCCAAAGTAAATGGTCTTCATTTTCATAAGCTGATAAAACAGAAATCAATCCATGCCAGGTATAACATTTTTAAGGCTGTAACATTAAAAGCTATTTCACAAATACAAAGAATGGAAACACAGAACTAATCAAATCAAGCATGACCATACCATTTTAAATCGCAGATTACTTTGGCTATTTACTAATTTTCAACTAAAATTTGCCAAAAATTACGTAACAAAAAGGCAATCTATACGGCAATGTGGTGATTTGTTTTTCCATTCATTAGCAACTGAATGCTGTTAAGAACTAGGTATGCTGAATGCTTTAATGATTAGGATGCACAGTCCTCTACAGTATATAGAAAAGATATCTGCAATTCTCTGCTAATTTCAAGGACGATACAACACACAAGAGCTGACCTGAACCTCTGTCAGTCTGTGCATATGTTTCAATACTAGATTAAACTATAAATCCTTTACTCTGATCAAAAGATGTGATTACCACTGCACATCATGTTTCACGTACTCTCTTAGCAATATAGAATTTAATTCAAATATAGAATCCTAATGGCAGACAAGATGGAGATGCTTAGAGCTCTCCTAAAATAAAAACCTTTGAAAGTTCTTTTATGGCTTAACAACACAGAAAGCTTTCAGTCAGACATGTTCCAAGAGTAAAGTTTATAGGAGCGCAGAATTGCTTTGTAGCTCAATTCAGGTAGCTGGACTACATAGCACAAATGTATGCCCCTACTTGCCATCACATTCTTCTGGGTGTACAGAAAAGGCTTCCATAGAACCCTCTAGCCTTTCAACCAAGCCAAACCTTCCAGAGTGCTGGTGATACTCCTCTTCAGTTTTCTTTATAAACCAAGACAATGCAGTACTTTTTGCAGGAGTCCATTACTAATAACCTCAAAAGACGCTCTTTGAGCTCTCTGATCTGGGAGCTACCCCTTTGCTCTTGGCCATGCTATCAAACAACATTTCCACTGGTTCTCTCTAGTACCAGCTCATTACAGAGAAAATCATCAGATTAACACCTCCTTGGCCATCCTCTGGTTATAAGAACCTCCTTAGTTCTTGGCTAAGGATAAGTCAAGATGTGGAAATAGTAAAGGAACTACCCGCATAAATCCAGTCCTTACTCCTCCATTTCTTGCAACCCATGAGCATCATGCTTGAATCTTAAAAACTTGGAGGCTTTCCTAGATCTTAAGCAACACAAAGATATTCACTTCCTAATACTTCCAGCTCCATCCCTACCAAGCATTCTTCCTCTCTATTGCAAAGGATTATTCCTCAAAAGATTCAATCCAATTCACTTAAATAATATTTCCCTTAAATGTTAAAGAACCTTACAGAATATCAAAAATCTACAGTAAAAACCACAGAATGCCCTTCATTTATTATTACATCACCCTCCCAATTTCTTAATTTCACAGCTGTTCCACCCATGAGCAAATTTTTTGCATTATTTTTCTTTTTAATTCCACAGCTATATGTGCTGTGTTTCTAAAGAAAAAACTCTATTAAATAAGGTTCTTTTCTTCTACTCTAGAACAACTGCAGTTTTTAACCTAAATTTGCACAGGAGTAACATATTTAAAACACCACATTTTTAACAGACAGTATAACAAGAAATTTAGTATAGTAAAAAAAAGTATAACAAGGAAATT
The DNA here is from genome assembly GCA_013400575.1 of Peucedramus taeniatus. Lineage (NCBI taxonomy): Eukaryota > Metazoa > Chordata > Aves > Passeriformes > Fringillidae > Peucedramus > Peucedramus taeniatus. The sequence continues at coordinate 7,978 of WBNO01021903.1, forward strand.
TAAAATAGCTTATTGCTTTGTTTTCCATATCAATTTTGTAACTCACATGGTTTTACCTGCCAAAAAAACAAGCAAGGAAAGAGACTGTTTTGAACATCTTCAGTGTAAACTAAGTTACATGCTCATAGACCAGCTACGACTCTCCAACAAAAGTAACTCCTATCTCCTACAATTAGTTGACACCTGATATTACCATTCACTTCAGAATTAACTGTCTTATTTTGTCATAGGAATGTCCTCAGTTGGAGAGTCACACTTCTGAGATATAAGTATAGAGTTGTGCTACTTCAATTTTCTAGTACCTTTTTTGAAATGGTCTCTGAGACTTTAGCTAGGTAATTCAATTGACCTTACAAATTTAAATAACATTTTTCTATCAAGAGCTATGTATAAACATAAAATAAGAAGTAAAACAATTAGAAGAACATACCCTTTTCATCATCACTGCATCTGCCAAGGTAAGCTGGAATTTCAGCCTGGTACTGTGAACCAACCATTATTTCCTGAAAATGTAATAAAAATGAAGAGAAAAAGTGGTTAACAATATTTTGTGTATGCAAGTATAAAAAATGTCATTAACCTGGCATGTGACATAGAATTCCTGAATGAAAGTACAATTTCAGATACATACTAAAAATCTTACTGGATTTTTTTTAACAGCAAAGTTCTAACTTTTAAAAAATTTAATTATTACCTTTCTCAAATCTTCAGATGAATTACCATTGTCTGCCTCTACATCTTCACCATCAGATTCCTTATCTCCATCACACGTGGTGTTTGCTTCAGAAACAAAGAAGTTTGCTTTTAGCTATGAAGAATTTTCTCTTCAAGCACAGAACTGCAAGATATCATTTACTTTTGAAAGGAGCACCTCCTTTTATTCAGGGAGACACCTATTCTTTGTCTGTTGATCCAGATTTCTATAAAAACCAAACTAGAATGAAGTCAGAACACACTGGTATTTGTATACTGCAGAACTGAAACATTTATCATCACTGCAAATGACACAATCTACTACATTTCCAACTGTCAAAAGGAAACAATTTTTTTTTTTTGTTATTGATTTTCTTAATAAAAGCTTATACATAGAGAAAAACCAGAAAACTTCCAGGGCTAAGACATAGCCTCAGGTTAATCACAAAGAGAGTAAAGGCATGAAGGCATGCCTTTATTACCTACTAAAACCTTTCAATAGAAGTTTTAATGGGCATTCACAACATTCCTTTAAACTAGGCTGTCTTAGTACAGAATGAAGATACAGAACACATACAAAATGGAGTAAGTAAAAGAGAGCAAAAGACCTCTTTTGCTTTTATATATTCCTCTTATATCTTTTTTTTTTGTCCTTCCCTTAGGAAGAAATACAGCAGAGCCCTCCAAACAATTCAAATACATTCCTCCATAGAATAACTCATATTTTAGAATCTGGAATGCTGTGGCACTGGGTTCTGAAGCAGTTCTATTTTTATAGTTGTATAATCCCCAGCAGAAGGGAATCTATAGTTGTGACACAATTACACTTTTATTTTGTACTCTCCAACTTCAGAAAAAATATACTCATAAACTCGGCTGTAATTTTAGCTTCAACACAACTAAAACATCATGAACATCACAGATGATATCCAAGACTGTACGGACTGAGGGTCTTCTTACGTAGTAATTACTAAAATCACCAGTCCATCTCTTTTTGGTTTTACAAATAGCAAGCAAGGGGCTAACCTGAATTAAAGGAACACTATGCTTGGACAATCAGGCAATTATTTTGCTCAATAAAAATAAACTTAAAGAAATAATCTGTGTTACATATCAGATAATGCGTATCTTAATGTTATCTTAGAATCTGGGAAATGGACAGAGACCAGAAATAAGATGGAACTGCCAACAGCACAGAGAACTGACATCTCCTTCCCTGAAATGGTGGATACTTGATCTTAAAATGCCCAGCTTAATGTTCTAATAAAGTAACATTCTGAAAGAAAACCATGACAGCTGAGAACAAAGATGACTGTTTCTCAATCCTCAGTACAGATGAGGGGCTAAACACATTTCTCTATGAAGCTGCCACACTTAAAATGTCATATTCATTAACAGTTCACAAGTGCCAGCATGTTTTGGAGTTTAACTGAAAAAGGGGCATTACAATTTTTAACGTATCTCTCTTTCAATACAAATGTCCTACATTTATCAGATAGCAGAATGCAAAGGGCT
>WBNO01021904.1:0-28876 GCA_013400575.1 Peucedramus taeniatus
TGAGCAGGGAGGTTGAACCAGATGATACACTGTGGTCCCTTCAAACCTGACTTGTGCCCTGATTCTGTATTATCCATTAATGGCAAATCCATCTTAAAACATATAATTCTAGCAAAGTAGCATTTTTTCATAATTTTGTGGGGATCTCAATTAATTCCAAAGAGAGAGAAAGAGCAGTTAAACATCTTTGCAATCTCACTTCTCCCCGGTTTCCAACATTATTTTTAATGATAACTAAAAAACAATGAAATTGGGGTATCATGTTATTAATTATAAATTATTACATAGCAGATATCATAATTTCTGTATGAAGACACAGTAACTCATCTTGTTCTTAGCTGGGGCTTTTCTTGTATAAAATACTCCATTTAGAAATACACAACTGAACTGCCTGAGCAACCTTAGCTCTGTGCTGAAATTGTGACAATATCTGTGTAGGTTTTAGCCAGCAAATAATCTTGTTCTTTTCCACTGTCAATACAATCAATCCATGCCACTTTAGCATGGAATCATTCCTAAAATAATCTACCTGCTTTGGGCCAAAGTTTATTAGCTCTGTGATATTCTAATTGCAGTTAAATGTCTCTTGTTGGCTTAGGCTCTCAGAAGATCGTGTTCATGCCTGTTGTAGCATACCATTTAGTAACACCTCAGGAAGTAAACACCTTAATAAATAATCCCACTATAACTAGCGTGTATCTTTGCAATTGCAGTTGTTGTCTCTGGAGCTCTTGTTGCTGCCTCTGAGATTGGCTTCCTTGGGGACCCAAGCTGAAATGGTCCAATCTGTTTAATTCTGCACTGAAGGAGTGTGTATAACATCGAGTATGTTATGGTAGGTGGAAAGCCTACAGACAAAACTCAGCAACTGCTTAAACAGTAATCAATACATTTTCATTAAGCTAGTGTTTCTTAAGCCTTCCCAAGTTGTATTCTCATCACATTCATAAGTTTCTTTCAAACTGTTTTTTTAGGACTATCAGAAAAATCTTATGCTTCTCTTCATCAATTTTCAATTTTATCTCTTTTTCTGGTCTTCAGTATTATAAAAATAAATCTTTGTTTTTGTATGTTTGGCTTTGCCTTTTCACATCATGTGATATCATCCAGAAATTGTGGTAATCTATACCAAAAAGGAGCAAAAAAAAAAAAAGAGCAATTTTCCATATCATGTTTTTATATGGAAAAAAAAGACTGTCCTGTTCCCCCATTAGCAATTCTAAAATTATGAAATGGCAATTATAGATTAAATTCATCTGCATCCAAAAAACCTTATCCTTTTTAATTCTAACAGATGAGCTTAAATGATGCAAAGTATGGTTACCCAGGTCTCTGCACTGGCATTTGATGGAAATGTATACAGCAATTACGTAACAACCTCCAGAGAAATTACAAATATCTAATACCTTTTTTTTAAAGATACATTGTGCCCTGTTTTCTGACTTCTATTTGGAAAAACAAAAGAAGTCATGACTAGCCAGCTACTGACAGTATGCCAAATGTTGATTTGAATATAAGAAGTTGCGGTGACCTAGCCATTATACTGAAAGAAAACACAAAGTTATTTAATCTGTCAACCTAACTAGAGCTGAAGATTGTCCACCAGATAGATACTCGGAACTCATATTCTAATTATAAAGTATGTTTCCAGGAATCTATTCCTCCATGCCTCTATCACACTCATCTGTTATTTGTTCAGTCTCTGAAATGTTCCAGACTTGACCTTGTCCCTGTTTTCTGTTTCTGTTTCTCTCTACTACTCTTCTACTGGCAACTTTCGTACACCATGTGGATGTTTTGTACCTCATTGAAAAGTCACGGTGTTTCATAAGTACAGTTTTCTGGATTGTAGCATCCTTATTACTTTAAATTAGATCTTACAGATCTGTTCTTCAAGTTTAAACAAAAAAAAAATTCCTTCAATTAGCCTGGTAAAAGGGAGGATTCTCCTATAGTGCAATTACTTTCTAATTCAGTTTGCAAATCAACATTTTAAAAAAAGAAAGATAACAGAGCTTACATGCTATAGATTAGCCTGATTGTGACAGGGATGATAATTGATTTTTAAAGAATCTATACTTGAATTTTTGTGTTTTTTATATTGTATCAAAGGAAGCTCCCCCATATACATTTGCCTGAAAGTGGGTGCTGGGATAAATTTAAGTTTTCCCTTCTGAGGGGCAGTATGAGGTGGTTTTGAGTGTCATATATCTGTTTCTTCAGACAGGAAATGCAACATTCCCATATCCTTACAAATGTTAGATGCTCTTATGAACAGAGAAATTTTCTTTACTCAGCTTGGAAGGGACTTAGTCACAAACTCTTCTCTACTAGAAAAATCTAATGTGGATTTTATTTGATTTCTTTATTTAAATTTTTTTCACCTTTTATAAAGCTTTTCTCACCACTTTTATTATGCTTCGTGCAAGAGCCTTTTCATCAATTTTATTTTATATCTTGATTTAGGATTTTTAAAAATAATTTTAAAAATCAGGTATTATTTTGCTTAAATCTTTGGTTAAGCAGAATGGTTTACAAAATTAAAAACTTTCAAATTCTTAATGTAGCTATGAATTTTATCTTTTTACATATGTGTATTTAATGTACACCCCCTTTTTAATTTAGGGGATTAAAAAGAACAGATATTGTGGAGCGACTCGTGTAAACAACAGCTGCACTGAGGTTGCATGGCAGTTTAAGTCGTCCAGTATAAAATAAAAAAGGCTTTTAAGTCATCCAGTATCAAATGGAAAAAAACTACAGAATAACATGGCATTTTCTTCTTGTTTTATTCTGCAGGACTTTATTGGCAAATTCTGAAACACAGTTCTGTATAAAGCAATATCATACATTGATTTACACAAAATCAATCAACTTACCTTAAAATAAAGATACAGATTTAAATGTGAGATTTAAATTTGCTTTGTCACAGAGATACCACGAAGACAGGGAACTTCATTTGGCTCAGATGAGACATTAGTAATCTTCTCAGATGGTGGTGCAGACACAGAGAAGGTATCAAGAGGAAAGAGTAAAGTTAGATGTACCTGGACTACAAGTCAATGTAGTGAATTAGAGTAATTTATCAACATTTTGAAAAACACCATTTTGAAGTTGACTAGAAGATCAATATAAGTAGAAAGCTAGGGTAGAATCTGATAGAGTGATATTTACTGGATAGGAAGGACTCTATGGCTATGATACTTCAGTCTTGCTGAAGCTGAGGTAATAAGGATTTATAAGGGCTGTGAAGATGGAGTAGCAGTAGTTCAGATAAGAAGTGATTAATGATTGATTGACTTTCTTTCAGCAAAAGAAAGGTCATCATAAGACAATGCAGACAATATTCCAGAGGAGGAAAACTTAGAGATAAAAAAGAGGATTAAAGAAAAAGGAAAAAAAGTTTCTTGATAGAGCAAAATTATTCACAAGGCTTTCTAAATATGAAAACTAAAAAGAATAAAAAGAGTCAGGTATCTTTGGACTAAGTCATTTAAACAGGACAGTTTGAAATAAGGTCTTCATGGAATATTCAAGTTTGTCTTGTGACAGAGCAACTTTTCTCTGCTTTTACAGTCCTACCACATAGCAAACACTTATTAAGTTTTCCTTAATGAGCAGCATCATGTCAGATTGTTCACGCATAAAAGCTCCCACACAAGAAAATAGTTCCTTTTACACTACTATTCACTTAAGGAGTTTGTGTTTGAATGACATAACATGCAGCACTCTCAAATTGTGATAGACAAGATTATATGATATGCAGAAACCCTAACCATTAACCTGAAAATCAATATCCAAAAATTTAAGGTTTGACTGCTTTACCAATTTTAGATTTTCTTTGGAAAATGAAAGCAAATATTCTGTCAACCTCATACATACCTATGTAACAGACTACTAAAGAAGAAATAGCCCTAGTTAGATTGAATTCCATTTACAGAATTACCTGGATTTATTTGAAATTGTACAAAAATGAGAGGAATGATTTTAGAATGCTGAAAGGCTATATTTTTTCTGATGAATAAATATATCTTATGCGGGCCTAATTAGCCCACAGAGCAAAACCAAAACAAAACAAAGCGCCCCAAAACAAACAAAAACCCCACCCCCAAGTAAATAACAGTCAAAACTGTGTAATCTTATGAGTTTTAGTAACAAGGTAAAGATGAATAGCTAACAACTGCCTAGCTATAGAGCTGTTCCCTTGTTCTAATAGGGCTTTAGAGGGAAAATTATGCAGTGGCAGGGAGGTGATGTTAGGGAAAAAAGTAGAAAACATGTGAGAAGATCTAAATACGGAATGTTAACAAATCAGCAAAACCAAGTGATTTAGGAAAAAACAAAACCAAAAACAAACTTCTCTGAATAGTTGAAATAAGTAGTTGTAGGACTACTTTAAATTTTTTATTTTATCAGACAGATGTCCAAGCCTACAACTTGATGTAGATCAATGTTCTTGCCAGTCAGTTTGTATGGATTTTTTAAACAGATACTAGTACTAGTTAATACTCACAGGCTGCGTACCTTAATTATTTTGTCAGAATTGCATTTGAAATGGATGGAAGCTTTTCTTGAATAAACTGCAATTTTCAGCATCTTAGTCAATGAGCAAACAGAAAATGTATTCAATGTTGTTACATATATACCCGTGTACAGTCACATACAGCAGTCAGCAAGAACAAGTCTGTACGACAGTAAGTCCTTTGGGCACATAACTTCTTTTCCTGTGCTTGTTGGCAGCATATAACCAGTAACAACATTAACAGTAAAAGGAATGGAGAGGGTAGATTATAGCTTCCTCATGTAATTTCATTATTTTTCTCTTTACTCTACCATGTGGCATTTCATTACAATTATCATGATTATAGTTAGAGAGTAATAAGATTTCTGGACTTCCTGAAAATGAAGATGCAGTATCTAAAGTTCTGCTGGTGATAGTCCATGCAAGACACACTGGGTGAGCTTTGGGTGAGCTGCTGCTGAAGGGTTTTCTGAATGTGGCCCTTAACAGAAGACCCTTGAGCATTCAGAGTTGTATAGCACTGTTTCAAATCCTAACAAATCAATTTTATTTTATTTTCTCTCCTCTTTTTATTTAATGAAATAATTATGTGGTGAAAAAGAAACAAAATCCAGAATGTAAGTTGGTGGCTAGTTGTAACTACTGCTGCTGTAATTCCATCCAGCCATTTTTGGCATCATTTTTGAAATATGGATATTAACCCTGCATATCAGTTCTTGTATAAACCACCATATGGATTCTGAAAATACGTGGTTTATCTTTACTTGGTATTTCAATTGGCCGTATCATTCAGCTATCATGTTCAATCTTGTCTTTGACACTAAATCCTAAACACATACAGTACTATATATTTCGTATTTGAAAACAAGAGAAAAAATCCTGAAGTTATCATATTACATGAAACCCTTCATTTGCTGTCACATGATTGTCTTTCAATCAGATGAATTAACTGACACTGTTCAGGGAGAGATATATCCCAGAAACCTCAGTTCAAGGCATGATATCCTACAATACTACCATGAAAGATAAAATGGCTATAGTATTTAGTAGCCTTTATGTGAGGATTATACCAATGATAGGAACAAATCAGATTTAGACACTCTCATCATTGTACATAAACCAGGCAGACCCTAAAACAAATATTCATTCATCATACAAATTCAGAATAACTCTCACTGGGCTGTGAGTGAAGACCACAGTAAGAGGCAGCATCCTGAGCATCCTCAGCAGTCCCACACCAACCATGGAGACAGTTCCTCTGACCCTGCCTGCATGTTGAAGAGAGGACTGCACACCCCCTGATCCATACCAATCAGTACGATTTCACCTGCGAGGGAATTCAGTGAGGCTGTTCAGCAGTGGGGTCCTTCCAGAATATGATCCCACGTCTGTTTGAAACAACATGGTTTCAATCAAAACACTTGATGACAGCTGTCCAGGGAGTTTTTACTTGCACAGGCTGACTGGCTACTTAAAGCAGAAGTTTCCAGTACAAAATGTCCTACATTTTAATTCATGAATAAAAACTATGGGAACAGCCAATTAAAAAAAAGTTCAGGTGAAGCTCCCTCTCCCCTTTCCTCTCCTTTCTGCCATCCTTTCAGTGTCACTGTCATGAGTGTAGCATATGCCCAGCTGTTTTTAATGCCATATGATAAACATGAAAACAAGTTTGGGCTCTACCCAGGCTTTTTGGCTCATGATCATACAAAACCTCCATGAAGGGGGAAAAAATTACTTCCAAAGATTAGTGTTACCATTTTACAGACACTCTGAGCAAAAACATGAGCCAGGACCGCAGGCCACTGAAAGGCATTGCAAAGTCAAAATCTGGGTGATTGTCTTCTGAGTGATTTTAAGTAAAACACTCATTTCCTCTGACATGTGGCTGAGCTGAGTTTTGTTTACATAAGATTCTTTGAAATGCTCCCTGCTACACTCTTTATTTTTTAAATCTTAGTCTAGTTTCAGCTTTGTTCATTAAAAACCCATCAGTGAACTATTATGTTTGAATTCTGACTTAAACAGGCCACTTGGGGGTACTGTGCTGTAAAGCCAAGAGAGCAAGCAACATAAAAAGGCAGACATAATCTCATTCACAGCCTAAATTTGCAGAAGAACACCTGGAATATAAATGTGTCTGGATAGGACCAGGGTTTTTGTGATTAATTGCCAGCTGTTGTCCACAGAAGATAGAACTGTGCTGTGAAACTAAGCAAAAGTGCTCCTTGGGGCTTCTACTGTTTTCCTTCAGATGTATGGGGTGGGAAGGAGCACAGTGAAACTCACAAGAAGAAATAGATCTTTCCAGAGTTAAAAAGAGCCAAATATTGATACACTATTTGTTTGTTGCCTTTTTTACCAAATTAAGGGTTTATGCAAGGTCGCAACCTGCTTAATTACCTGTGTTTTCCCATAGTCTCCTTGTAGAAAGCATACCTTGCCTAACCATTAATTCAATTGAGAATCAAGAGCTGTGCTATTTAAGCATATAAATGTGGCAAATGTCTGCTGAGCTGCATCTTGTGGAATATTGTCAGAAAAAAAAATAAGGTAAAATTTCGCTTCAAAACTAGCCTAAAAAAATAACAGATAGTAATCAGTAATGTTAAAGCAGTAACAAATTTTGTTATGTTGATTTGATTAATTGAAGAAATACAGAAATGACAAAATTGCCCAGCATTTCACAGACTTGTAGTGATCTTCATTCAAATGTAGCAATTTTACAGCGTGGCAAAATAGATTACTGATATTTCAGAATTATCCAGTTTAATTAGACATATTAAAATAAGCTGAAACATTGCATCAAGTCATATGCTGAATCATAAACCCCAGAATGTCTTTATAATTTCCTGCTGGCCTTTAGTAATTTTTTTTTAAATTTGTTTCTCTGATCATGCACTTAGAGAGGCTAATGAGTACAGATTTCTAAAGCAGCCGGATGATTTAAGAAAATAAGTTCCATTTCTAGTAGTGTCTTACTTATTTAAGAGTGGAATGTAAGCTACTAAGTAGCAATTTCTTGAAAATTGGCATTTAACTTTGATATTTCTGAGCATTTTAGACACTAGCTCCAACTATGTAATGTGCTGAGTACTATTCCTCTCAAAATCAAACTCAGACTCCCTTGGGTTAAGGATTTAACACTTGTTCTTGTGTGGAGCTTCAGCAGCCGCCTAATAAAAATCACGCACTCCAATAGCTTGCAGTTTTCTCTAATGTGGCATAAGAATGTAAAACTAGAAAGACCCTCTTGGAATATGAAGTCTAGACCCTTTTTATTGCAAATAATCTTCTTCTCTCTTGTCCTCCATAAGTATGTAAACTTATACTTTAAAATAGCTTGCTCTTTTTTATCCCTGTAGGAAAATTCCTTCAAAATCCTATTCCTTGAATTCTTAGAAGTATAATTTCCAGTCTGTATTTACTCATAAAAAGTTTACACTCATTTGTTTTTTCTGGTTGTATAAATTCTCCTCATTGGTCTTCCTGGTATGTTCAAAAAGGTCAAAATCTGTGGTTTTTTAAAGTCACATTAGATGTGTGGAAAATATTTTAGAAACATCTTCAGAATTATTTTAACATTCAGAAAGATTTCTAAAGGTTAGCTATTGCAGATACTGAAGCTCTGAAAACTAGTTTAGCTTCAGCTGTATGAACCTTACCAAATTAGAATCAATATTATTGTGCAAATGCAGACAAGAAAAGATGAGACTTCTCTGCTCAGTCACTGAGTAGATCATTCATTAGTCCCTTTAATCTAATAAATTTTAAAGGGCAAGGTTTTTCAATGGTTTTCAATGAGTAGTCTTCTGTTTAGTTTAACAGTTATTGGTAGATTTTGTAATTTGGAGCAAATTTGTCTTCAATGAATTACTTCTTCTTTAACAAGCTGCCTACAAATATATGTGTACTCTGGATTGTACTCTATTTTCTCTACACACAGCCAGAATTTCTCACACAGCTCCTTTACTGTTCTCATTTCCTCATGAATTTTTACCTTTACTCTCAGATCATGAATACATTAAAATCTTACTTTTCTCTTTCTGCAGAATATGTTTTATCCTCTATAATCTCAATTTTATTTTTTTTTTTGTTTCACTCAGTGATTGCTTATATGCATGGCCTCCAACAGTCTCAAGGGAAAAATTCCAGGTCTACAAAATATCTCAGAATGGATTGCCCTTCTTATTTTCTAAATCCTGGAAATGCACAGGTAGACAAAATTTTTAATTGTTTTGGTTTTGTTTGTTTTTGTGGTTTTTTTTTTTTTTTTGGTTATTTTCACATTAAAGCCTTTTTCTTCTTCCAAAAAAATGAACTCATCCATTCTGTCAATAATATGGGTTATTGGCTATGCCATGGCTATGCCATGTAAATTCAGTAACTGTCTCTATCTGAATTAGAAGTGTTTCAAGGATCATCACAATAACTTGTGCATCTCACAGTCTCACATAACCTGGGGGAGAAGAAACAGACTGAGTTGTTCAGAGCAAATTCATCACTGAACTTTTAAAAACTATTTGGAAAAAGAAGGCTTATGATTTCATTGATTCTCATTAATATTTACAGACACTAGATGTTGTAAAGAAAATTCTTACAAAAGTACTGCTTATTCAGATAATGAATCTGAGTGAAAACGTGACTTTGTTATGCTTCCTTTGAAATCAATTAATGCACTTTAAAAGGAAATAAAAACAACCAACTGTTCCCTCCTCCATCTGCAAAATTTTGCATATGGTACAGTATTGTTAAATATTTTATTTTCTAAGCATTTCACAGGGACCACTGGAAAAAGTGGAGTTTTCAAAATAAACTGGTAAATCTGTCTAAAGATATATAAAATTGATGGGCCAGAAGACTGGGCAGGGTTGACATATTGGCAATTTTGCAAATTATTGTACTGAGTAGTTTATGATTATGAAAACATGCAAATATTTTAGGGCTTTTTTCCAAGCAGAAATAAACCTTGCATCTATGCTCTGAGTCACTCTAGTTCTGAATTCATAGATAGTAGAGTGGCCTTGTGTTGTACAGAAGCAACAACCATAAAAGTATTAGACATAAGTACAGTGTTTCAAGGGAAGCTTGTTAATGGCCTCTCTTGTCTCTGCAGTCAGCAAAACTGTCTTTAACAGGAAAGCAAGAAATTATTTTGAAAGCAGACTGATTTATTATTTAGAAATTGTGTCCCATTAAAAGACGGTGGTGTAGAAAGGGGAAGAGTAGAAAGACTTAAAAGTAGAGAAAGACTGAATTGTGTGAGACTAGGGCATTTTTGGTAGGAAAGACAGTTATTTAAGAGATTAAAAGTTAGAGATGGGTAAAAGATATGTGAGAAATGGACAAATACACATGCTTTAATTTTTTTTAAACTATCATCATTCTGTGGACATTTTATACATATAATTTTTCATGATTTTTCCCAAAAAGCAAGTTGCTATGCATATACATTATATGCATGTGGTCTGAAAAGAGAAAGGAAGTTGTTTTGATGATTTGACATATACTTTCTAAATGAGCAAATTGAACATGCAGGGCCAGAGCTCTGCAATAGTCTCCATTTTTTGCTAACATAAATTCTTGCTCTTACTTCATATGTCACATTTCCTCCTACTCAACAAAGCAAAATGTTTGCAGGGTTGTGCTTGACTACTACTAGTGATGGTGGAGACCTTTTGTGGCTCAAAAGATCCCTCTTACAGCCCAAATGCCAGCTCTCCTGGGAGGCTAATTAGGAGCCTCAGTCTCTGTTCTGCCCTGCGCTTTACAATGTGTTTCCCATTCCAGAGCCAAACACAGAGTAACACAGAGTAACAGAGTTTGTCCCTCAAACTCATTTATAGGGCACAGAGAGGGAAGGTATTTGAGTAAATTGTGCCACATAGGTTTGTTATTTTGCAGACTGTGTTTTGCAGTTGTCTATATAGAAAACAATGCATTTCCCTAAGTTTCTGGTAGTCTATACAGAATATAATGTTGATTTGTTTGCACTCAGTGTTTTTCAGAGTCAACATGAGGTTCTGAGTAGTAAATATACTCTTTCTATAACTTTACAGTAAACTTGTACAACCTCATGCCACCTTGTCCAAAGACAGTTCCCTAGGAACAACTTCTCTAAATATTTCATGGCACTTTTTCTACTGTATTGCGCCAGGAATACAGATAGCAGTGACCACAGATAAAAAACAAACTTTGAAAAATTCTGAGCAGCAGCAGCTACATATGCATCTTTGTTACATATAGACACTTCTCTAATTAACCACATGTCCTGGATTGAACCCCAACACAATTGAAGTTTTCTTAGCTTTAATGGAGAGAATGTGTTAATTCATATTTTCTTCCTCAGTTTATACGTTTTTTTCCTCCTTTAGGTATTTGGTCAGTTCTCAGGCAGTTTGAAGACTATATCTATTTACATCTATTCTTTTACTTTTCCCATCTCCATATATAGTATTTGATTCAAAACAAAGAAACATGTCTAACTTGCATATCACAGAATCACCAAAAATAGATTCAGAGTGTTTGCAGTCATACAGAGACTTCTACAATAGTCAAGTCACCACCATTTAGCAGACCATTTTAGGTAATCTTCTTCACTTATATTCTTCATAAATTTTCAAAATTTTGCTAAAAATTAATTTAAACATTGAAACTAAGATATGGAAAATACATTAAAGCCTTCTCCCTCCCACCCCTAAAAAGATCTGGTTATCTCTGATGTCAGTTTGGTCATTAGGTAATGAGCACTGTTTGATCATTAGGTAATGTAAACTGAATCTGGAGTAGATGTATTTTGAATTAATAAGGTGGAGGATATAACTAGGTGTTTACATAGCATTTGCCACAAAATTTTCATCTATGGCCCTGGTTGCTTGTGTTCATTCTCTTCTAGCATGGTGGTGGTGGGGACTTACACCGTACTTGTCTGTGATGCTGTCTGTCACCATCAGTATGGTCACCCTCCTGACTTGTTGATTTGTCATGGTTTTCACTGGCTGATCTGGGAACAGACTTTGTTTTTAACATCAGTCATTTTGCTGTCAGTAAAAGCCAAAATAAAATTACAAATTTGGGATCCTATCCCTGCTACCAAGATGGGTAGCAGAGAACTGTGCCACAAATTCAGGTTTGAGGAAAATGTCAGGTTAAATGGATGTCAGTGTTTAAGTTCTACCTTGGTAGATAAACGAGTCAACAGGTTATTTCAGCTAGGAAAAGAAATGCCAGGATTATTTGAAAGCATGTAATGAAAGCAAGAAAATGTAATTCTCCATTGCATTTTGACTGAGTCATTATGTTACAGTGAATGCCTTATCACCATATCTGCACATTACGATGCAGATTAATGCTACTACTGTACAGTCAAGCCTGTAGAGTAGGGGGAATTATTCTCTTTATTTATATTAGTAATTAAATATTACTGTGAAAGTTATTTTTACTTACGAGATGTAGAAGCTGTGCTAAGGAACATGAAGGACAGGGACATGAGACAGCCAGCACAGCTTTATCAAGGGCAAGTCCTGCCTGACCAACCCAGTGGCCTTGAATGATGGAGTGACTCCATCAGTGGACAGGGAAGGGAAACAGACTATGTCCCTCTACTCTGCTCTGGTGAGACCTTACCTGCACTGCTGCATCCAGCTCTGGGGTCCTCAGCACAGGAAGGACATGGCCCTCTTTATGTGAGTTCAGAGGAGGGACACAGAGCTGATGAGAGGGTTGGAGAAGCACTCCTATGAGGAAAGGCTGAGAGAACTTGGTTTGTGCTGCCTGGAAAATTAAAGACTTCAGGTTGTCTCAGCTGTTTTTTTAAATTCCATTTTGAAAAGATGAGAACTAATCTTGAATCTGATTGTAATAAGACTAACAGCAACCACCAGTTTTTCCCTTCTTTTAATCTTTTTTGTTTATGATTAAGGTAGTTTAAGTTTCATGTATGACATCTGTTTTCTTTTCTTTACACTTGAAATAACAAGATTGAATCTCCATGGATTTGATGTTTATATAGCCTTTTACAATTTCAAAATCTATGTAACATATATGTTATTTGTTTTAGGCATACTATTTTAGAAAAGATTATACAACAGCTATGCTGAATGGAGACAAAGATCCTAGGAAAGTGGCAAAGCTATTAGAGATAATTCTAAATGTCAAACAGTAGGATTTAACTAGATGACAAATAAGACATTAAACAGAGCACAGTTTTTGCAGAGATCTTGACATTATTTTGTAATGGAAGGAGGATTGCAGACATGAATTGAGTTCAAAGTCTTCTAATGGATGCAGGGTGGGGGAGACTCCAAAGTCAATGTCTGTGTGGTTTCTGATTTAACCCTTGAATGCCAAAAATCTGCATAAATAAAACAGAATAAAATAATTTTAAAACCCCAAAACACCAACAACTAAAACTTAAAAAAAACCCAAAACCAGAATGAAAAAAATCCCCAAAACCAAACAGATATGCATATGGAACTGGACATTTGGCTTCTTTTTTATGATAGTTTATGCAGCTCCATTGCCTAAAATATTGATACCAGTATCTTTCCACAATGTGATGCTCTTCATAAGCTAAATACAAACATGCAAACCTCCAAACTCACAGCTTGAAACAATAATCTTTAGAAGAGGAGATTGCATGCCATTTGAGTCAGAACAACCTAGAATAAAATAAATTTTAGGAACAACAATACACCCACTACCTAGTGCAATAGAGTGTGAAGTTCAATTTTATTTATCGTATGGTCTCTGTATTGAATTTGTAACCCCCAGTACTTTAATTACTATGAAACCAGCTGCACTGAGCTCCAAATGAGATAATTATTAAAAAGCCAGAATGACTTCCACTATGTTTTTCACCCAGAGAAAACACAGCTATAAAATTTCATGTCTCAGGAGATTTTCGTGTTGATATTTTAGTACTGACTCTTCAAGGATGAAAAAGAGTTATCATTTTTCAGCTCCTATTTCTAGATTGACAAGGATTTAAGTACAACTCCCAGTGGCTCAAGGGCAAGTATTGCTTATTATGAAAAGCAAATAATTTAATTCTGCTACTGAACTCTGTATGTAGAGGCATGGCAATATAGAGAAGCTATTTGAATTATAAATAATGACATTATCATTCTACTGACAGGAAATAAATTACATTAAAATTGTAAAAAGAAAAAAAAGTTAAGTATTTTAACTTCTTTTGGAGAAAAGTAATTTCTAATTTGTTTTCTTCTTGGCTCAGAACTACAAAAATTGGAAAAAAAGCCGGAGTTGAACCAATTTTGATTTGCTTACTCTTGCAAGCATCCTAAATTAGTTTAATTAGCATTTGGAATATGGCTGAGAAAGGAAAGGCACCCAACTTAACTGGATTTTGCACATTATCACGTAGATCTTATTATGGAGGATCACAGAGTGGTTGAGACTTGAAGGGACCTGTGGAGATCCAACACCCCTGCTCAAAACAGGGTTAGCTGGAACAAATTTTTCAAGGCTGTGTTCAGACAGGCTTTGGATATCTCCAAGGCTGGAGATACTACTAAATCCTTTAATAGGTACACATTTATATAGCAGACCCCCCTTGCAGCACATAAGCAGAAGGTATTTAGTCTCACATGTATCTCAGCTGATTCAAGAGCCTGTTAGGCTGACATTATGAATTGTCTTTCACCTATACCTTTTTATGCACAGTAAGCCACATCACAGTGACTGCTGTTATTGAATACCTGGTTTCCAGCTGAGCAGACAGCTGCTGCTCTTTGACGTCTATAATAGCTTTGTAATCTTCACTTTAAAAAGTTATGTTTTTATGAATATAGTATAAAACTCTTCTAATTTTGACTGAAGAGACACATGCACTTTCCAGACAGATTTCTCAATCCAACACCTATGGATGGCAAGAAACACGCATACCTTTGGGGTCTTTTCTATTAATAACAGTAAGCTTCCAAAATAAATAGTTACTCCAAAGAAATCCTACTATGTTGAAAGCATACGGACAGCTCATGCAGTCCTGCCTTGCCACAGAGTGCTGTAGGCAAAGTATTATAGCTAAACTCTCTGTAGGCCTTAGCTAAAGTTCCATTTGGCAGCTTCAATATTGAAATAATAAAATGAGACAATTAAGTGTTGGAGGGAGCTCCCAGTGAGAGTGTCCTCTTGGGAGACTTCTCCTAAAGTCTTGCAGAGCAACCTCCCCCTGCAGATGCACTCAGATGATCCATGCTAGAGATAATGAATCCACCGACACTTCAGAGAAAATTTTCCATTTTTGGAAAAGTCAAGACAATAGGAGGTTTGGAATATTTTCTTATAGTCTCCGCAGTGAGTATGTGGGTATATCACAGGAAACTTAAGACCTTTAACGGTTCCCTTTATCTCAACCACCTCTTTCTTGCTTGGAGTCAGAAGAATTGTAATACATGGATAGCTCTGGACTGGTAGGTTGCAAGGGCAAAATGGAAATGTCACATCCATTTAAATGAAGTACATATCACCCACACAAGGAACTGCTCTTCTGAGTCATATGAAGAAAACAATATTACGATCTTTATTCCCATCTGTTTCTCACTCCTATTTTGTGTAGGCTAGTGAACTGTTGTCAGCAACCTTCCACTCCAAGAAGCGGAAGGGTGATGACTTCTTCCATCTTCTTCCCTGAGTACTTTCAGGTTAAAATCTGAACTCACACTTTTAAATTTAGGCCAGAATAGGGAAAGAAAAGCAAAAAGCCAGAAAAACAAGATTTCTTCCATAAAACATGGCAGTAGAAGTCCACCATGTTTACTTTATGCAGGAAAAAGTTTTTAGAAGGAACTCTTAATATTCTTTCTTAATTTTAGACCTGAATACCATGTGGTAGTAATAAATATTTTTTCTTGACATTAAATACAATAATTTGAATTAAGAAAAAAAAGCTTGGAAAAATCTGCGACTTCAAATTAGAGTCTCTTTACCCTATTAAAAAGAAAAGCTGGACTTCAGATCTTTAAAACTCTTTTTTACCCATAGTATTATCTAAACCTCTTTGCAAAAGAAGTAACTTTTATGAGGCAAGTGACAGATGATTACTGCATGGATTACAGTTGGTGTCAAAAAGGTCAAGTCATCACAGTTATGTAGTCCCTCTGAATTACCCTTTTAATTTAACAGAACTTAAAAAGAGTGAGGGGATGGGGGTGACATTAAAGCTCTTAATATTAAGACAGTGAGTGTTGTAGTATTGACCTCAGTGGAAGAAATTTCTAAGAAGGTTTAAATAATTGTCATCATTATCACCACCATTATCGTCTTGTATCCTTAGTATTTATTAAACAGCATTATTATGTTTCTGGTTTGAGATTTTATTGAATACCTATTAGCATTTACGTTTGCTATCCTAAATACTCTTCAACGATAATTTAAGTGGTGTTATTAATTTCACTGGACATTGTCGTAATTGTGAGGTGGTAATTTTATTTACCTTAACAATAGCTATAATCATGAATGAAAAGAAAATTCCCTACATCTGAGAAAGCAAGTGTCTAAACTCTGTAATATCTTCTGAGGTGAAAGTTCCCCTTAGCAAAAACTTTTAA
Source organism: Peucedramus taeniatus (assembly GCA_013400575.1). Taxonomy (NCBI): domain Eukaryota; kingdom Metazoa; phylum Chordata; class Aves; order Passeriformes; family Fringillidae; genus Peucedramus; species Peucedramus taeniatus. The sequence continues at coordinate 16,093 of WBNO01021904.1, forward strand.
ACTTGACCTAGGTGGATTGCATTGTGCCAAAGAAAACCAAACAACCCCACGCTGAATTAGACCTGAAAATTTCATATATTTTCAACATAGACTGTTATAGGATAAATAAGCTTCACAGAATGTATAATGATGCCCTGCTACTATTAATCTTTGTGACCACTTATTAAATTCCTCCCCCTTCAGCAAACTATGTCAGGCAGCCTTACTTATTTCAAGGTAGGTCTGCTAGTGAAATACATGCATATAAAGCCCAAAGCACTAAAATCTGGAGAAAATGAGTTAAGAAAAAAATTAATTTTCATGGGTGGGAGATCTTCAAATTATACCGATATATTACTGATATTTAATACACAGGTAACAGGCTTACATAAAAGTGTCCAGTTTATCCATCTCCCAAACTGGACAAAAAAAATCTCCTCCACCTCTATTTCTATAATTTTGCTGTAGAGGTCAGAGTTTGTCACACCTGAAATTTTAAATATCCCTGTCAAATGCCAGACAGAAACCAAGGACACTTGGGAAATCTAGAGTTATTCATGTACTGTCGTTACATGGAAAGATTTTGCTCTGATCATGAGGTTTTGATTAAAACCTTTTATACCTTTATACTAAAAACATTTATATTTTTAGCCCAAAGTTCCATCTTACCTATTATGAAATATTTAGGAAATATACCATAAATATATGTCCTATTACAAGGAACACACTGTGAGTTAAAAGTCTGCTATTGTTTGACTATAGAATCAGGTTCTCAGAGGTCAACTGGGTTTACACCTGTAATTAAAAAAGTCCTGAAACAAAAATGCCTGTGGTACAAAGTAGCAAGGACTTGAAGAATAGTTAGTGGAAAGAATGAACAATAATATAAAAGCTAAAAAATGAGAGACAGTAAAATTCATAGATCTTTTCCTTTCCAGTTCAAAAAATGTAAGTATGGTTCAAATATTCATTTCAAAATCAATTTTGTCTTGAAAAACATATACAAATGACCCAAATGGCTTTTGTATGGGGAAACACTTATAACTTCCAGTAATTAACATTGGTGCTGTTGCCCTGGTGTTTTGTGTACCAGTTTTAATTAAAAATCCATTTTCCATGGATAGAAGCCCTGAAAACAATGATTTGCTATGGAAATATTGACACAATGCAAAACACAAATAGGACCAGTTTTGCCTCTAGACACAAGTGATTCATACTGCAGTGAATCAGTATTCCACACAGGCAACTTGATTTCCTGGCTCTATTACCCCTCTCTTTATATCCTAAAACATTATGCTAGAATGTTGGCCATAATATTAACTTACACAACTACTTTATTAATAAAGACTACCAAATTATCTCCAGAGCTACACAAATGATTCTTCTGTGTCACGAAATTAGATAGCAATGCCATGCTTCATCTAAAGCCTCCCATTCTGTACCTTTGAAGATTAGGTCAGTATGCCATATGGTTAACCTCAAGTTCCCTCAAGGAAAACACTTCTTTATAGTCAACATATCTAAGAAGCTGTAATTACTTGGCCTTAATTCTCTGGGATTATTTCAGCTGTACTCTCTTGTGCTTATTTGTTATTTCTTATGGTTTATTGAGAGCTAATTGTTTGCTTGATGCTGTGCAGGCATAAAGAGATAGATTGAATAATGCACTTTTTTATTTCTAATGCTCTTCTTTTTCTTTTTGTTTTTTTTGTGCAAAAGAGTATTGTCATTTTGAGGTTTCACATAACACTTCTAACTCAAATCTGAACTGGGAATTTATATACAATTTTCCAGGATGAATGCATCATATACATACAGATATTTATTTCAAGTAGACATTTATTTCAAGTAGAAGAATAGTTCTTACTCTCCTGAGCTAAAAACCATATAACCAAAATACAAAGCATTTAAATTCCATAATCCCATATTGTCCTGTTGTTGCAAAGAAAGACAGTTTGTAACAAAATTCCACTTCCAATTTAGAGGCTTTCAAAAATTTTGATTCACATTTTAAGACTATGATCCTTTCCTAGCATATTATCCAAATCATTCCTGATTTTAAGCCAAAATTCAACAGAATTAAATGAAGGTGAGACCTGGCCAGATAATTTTTGGAGTGAAATGAGTCTTGTAAAAACATTTTGAACTAGCACAATGCTGATGAGGTAGTGCTTTATGTAATCAGACTGAATATCTGTTTGTTTGCTGATATATTGCTGTCTTTGGTTCAGGGCTTTCTAGGTGCAACAGCAAGAAGTTAGTATTTCTTCAAGCTCATGACTGGGCATCTTTCTGAAAAAGGAAAACCACAAACATGTGATGGAAAGAGAGCCATGCCTCACTAAGTAATATGAAGCATGGCAGTCATAGCTGTTCAGTTCTTCCTGCTCAGCATTGCAACAGTAGGAAAAACCTGATGAGGAGAGAAGTTGCCACGTGGTGAATTATCTGTTCTGTGAAATTCTGAAATAAATGAATTATACTTTTCCTAGCAGTTAGACCATTCCTTAAGAAAAGAAAATTAAAAAAAAAAAAAAAAAAAAAAAAAAAAAAAAAAAAAAAAAAAAAAAAAAGTATCAGACAGCCAAATGCGTCAGGCAGATGTGGCTGGAGAAGCTACCTGAGGTGCCAGCTGGATTTATACTAGCATTCTTGGAGAGACTGAAGACACGAATGGCTGCTTTGAGTTTAATCTATGTTATTTCCTGCCTGCTGGCATTGCTTACAGAACATTTGCTGTCCACTCTGTTATGCCCTTCAAATGTTGTTTTTGAGCTTTTTCCTTCAATTTTATTAATTTTAATACACATTTTTCATTAAATTATACAAAAATATTAAATTGTTGCTTTAATCGTTTGGCTCCAATCTGTTCTTAACCAAAGACAGACAGCAATTCATGGTAAAGAGCAAAGGCAAATGGTTAACACATTTTGAAATAAATTTTTGGCAGTAAAATAAATTTGTGAAATAGTTTCTGACTTTTTTCTGAAAGAAAGCTGCTTTCTAGAACTACTAGAAAGTTTCTGTGATACCATTGCCCTTGTGAAGCTTATTTGCAGCTCACATTGTAATTATGTAATATGAGCCCTGCTAGTGACAAACGAGATGGTTTATCCAGAGCTTTTATTTAGAAAAGCTGAACCAGTAAACTTGATTAAAACTTTTAGAGTTTACCCTACTCTTACTGGGCAAATACTGTGCTCCACCATCTAGTAGTGTAGCAACTAGGTGTCGTGAGGCCAAAATGTGCTGGAAATACCAAGGGCGCAGAATTTAAAGGTTTTTAAATGGACTATGTCCATCAGCTTGTGAAGATGCCAGGATTAATGCACTCATATGCAAGTATGCATATATATGTATCTACGTGCACATACATGCTCCCATGCATTCTCAATGTGTGTCTCTTTCTGTGGCTTTCAGACACTGAGTACTTCTTAAGAGAATATGTGTTATGCACATATTTGCATGGTGGCAAGTCTTGAACCCTGTATGTTGTTTCATCACTTCAGCAGTTCTGTGACAAATAAAATTCTAAAGTTTTTTAAATTGGGTTTCTTTGGGTTTTGGGTTTTTTTTTTTCCTTTTATTTTATAGAATGGTTAAAACCCCAGTGCTTTGCAGTTCTGTGCAGCTATGTTCATATTCCTGCATGAGTCTGCCCACAACCTGTCAGGTCCCTATCATTTTTTTTCCTGACCAAAAATCAGCAAGAAGTATCATGCACTGTGGCTTTGTGACAATGCAGCTGTGCCAACTGACCAGCACCTCTCTGTGAGCTTACTGCCAGGCTAGTTGCTATTTCTTGGCTGCTGGGTGAGCCTAAACAGAACAACTCAACTCTGATGGATCAAACAAACAGCTCTGGAGCCTGAATGAGGCCCCAGGGCAATATTTTGTACAGGCTGGTTGAAAGAGCTTAATATCTTTGAAAACTCCATGTCTGTCAAATTTTCTTGAAACTGTCCAAGGCACTCCAGGGCACCAGTGAGAGAAACACAGACACACAGACAGCATGACTGCTTAAGCCTTGTTTCCTCAGGAAACCAGGCTAAAAATGTGCCTAGAGATATTTTTAATGTCACAAACTGTTAATCAGTCCTCAAGATGAGGAAAAGAAATACCTACACTACATATTATTTGGGGGAAGATTTCAAATGAGTGTGCAAAATGAGAAGAAGAGTAAAAATTCATTCAGTGATGATTTTAGTGGAGTGTCTTTGCTTTCCACAATTTACACTTGAATGAAATCAGCACCAATAACTACAACAATAGTAAATGTTTTTGATTTATATATGCTCACAAACCAGTTCATGGCAATAGCATGTCTCTTGTTGAAGCAAGGTTAATTTTATTAGACCTACTCAGAATGTTGTGCCATATAAATTCTCTGTTGCATGTTGTGTTTTTGTTTTCTTCTAGAAATATTTACAGATACCTTCCATTTCCACAAAAATAGCTGTACAGCACTCACTGCTTATCTGGTCTGATATTTTGTGAGTTTTGCTCATGACTTTAAGATCACATCCTATGTTCCTAATCAAAGAGAAGGCTCATGTATCTTGAACATGGAAAACAAATTAACAAGCCTGGATGAAAGAATATTCTTTTTCCTTTTATGAGATTGACTATCCAGACATAGTCAAGGACCTGCAAATATGCAGATGCAAATATGGACCTGTCCTGAGTACAAAGACAGAGGGGTGGAGCTTTTAGTGCTGTCTATTTGGTACCACACATGTCACTGCTGGGGAAGCAAGATTTCCATGGAATAAAAAAAAAACAAAACAAAACAAAACAAAAAAAAAAAAAACAGGCCTGGAAATAGAAAGTTGGCCATTTTTGCCTGGCTCTCTGCAGGAAAAGGCACTGGGTCACTCCGGCAGGCCTAGCCCCTCTCCACCACTGGCGGTTCCTTATCCCATTTGTCTGAACCACAGCCTTTGTGGATTTGTGCTGATAGACAGCGATGATGAGCTGAAGATGCCACTTGAGAAAAAGAAAAGAGGGAGAGTGGTGGTGGCCCAGGAACAAGCTGTGTGGAGCCCAAGCCCTAGCAGGGGCGAGTGGAGTGGTGCCGGGGCTGGAGGCAGCTGCAGAGTCGAACCGATGGAGTGGATTCATCCGAGGACAGCACGTAGGGCAACAGGCATGATTTAGCTTCTGAGGGGGTTTGTTTGAAGCAGCTCCTGATTGTTTTCTTGGACTGAAGGGGTATGAAGGGAGATGCATGCAGGTATTAAGCCACAAAAACTCTTTTTTCTTCAGTGGTGAATACCCTTTGGTGGATAAAACAACCTCTCTTGTACACTCTTTGTTATTACAATTGTTGTGATTATTGTGATTTTCAGTAAACTGTGATTCCAATTAATAATCTCTCCTTGTGCTTCTCCTTTATTGAAAAGGGGAGGGAGGAAAGGGAGTGTCTTGTGTGGGTTTAATTTTCCAGCTCTGTTTTAAACAGCACAGCACCTGCCACCAATGTACAACTGATAATGTCAAAAGCTGGTGAGAGCAGAGAGAGGTATATACTGAAGATACTGAGTAGTATCTTCATAACTTTGAAGATGTGAATAGTCCCATTATTGTTAATGAAATTTTCTACAAATTTTAAGTTACAGACCTAACTAAAGAAACAGCATTGAGGCCTATTTTATCAGATTTACCCAGGATAATATTCCTAACATAAACTGGTGACTAGATAACTCCTTCTAGAATCGACATATAAAGTTTAGAAATTTATTCAAATCTACTTTACCACTGGAAAATATTTTATTCTCTTTCATTATATATCTGCATTTCAGTGGGCACAAATTACTTTTCTTTTTAACAAGTTCATCATTCAGATTAAGGTCCAAACAACTCTTAATCAACTCATTGCAAACTCACAGATTCTGCCCTTTCCACAAGGGCCAGCCTTGAGTGAGTCCTGTACCGGGACCTCACAATCTTTTGAGGATCCCAAAGGCAAAAAGAAGGGTGTGAGTGCTAACACAGAGAGAGTGTGAGTTTTCTCCATTGCCTGCCTGCCTGAACTGCTTTGTCATTAGGACATTCCCTGGCACTGTTTTGTCTGAGACCAGCTTGTGTTTTCCCAAACATAATTTGGGGGATAGCAAAGTCCAGAAACTAGTCCAGCTGGGAAGACTCTGGTGTGACTGTCCTGTTTCAGGGGATCTACCTGCAGACAGGAAAAGCTGAGATGTGTGTATCTCAACCCAGACTTTGGTACTTGGCTTTGGAGCCAGGATGTGGGCCATGGTCTCTCTTATTTAGCAATCCAGATTGGGCCTTGGTGTCTACACTTGGGTATTTAATAGTGCATGATCGTGCTGAAGCCTGCTGTGGACAAGCTGGTGTAGCAAAAAGCAGTATTTCTTCAGAGAGAGATAATTTCAAATATGGCAGGATTTACAGGAGCAGATAAGAATGTGCAGAACAACCCAGTAATTCGCCTGGATCCCAAAAGTGTTTCACCTATGGAAAGATCACAGCAGTGTGCGGCAGGCACTGAATCTGTAAATGCAGGGTACAAGGTAAAATCTGGACACCTTATTTTGGAGCTGGTAGCTATGCCTTTGGCAGTTTCTCAACTCTGCTTGGCAAAAGAGACAGGAGTTCACTCAAATTTGCAGGGAAAACTGTATTACCTTACATGACTAGGAGAGGTGGTAGAAATGGAAATTTTGTCCCATCCCAAGTTGCCTGTAAGGAAATTCATGAAATTTTTTCTTTTCTTTAATATGTTACAGTACTGACATTTGATGAGAAGACTCACTTTCACAAATAATTTCATTTTACTTCAAATGCATTTACTTAGATGTAAGTTCTGTGATGATTTCTCATGTGCATTCATAAGGATACATAAGCAAAGAGGTGAAAGTATTAAATTATTTAGGTAGCTGGTCTGTTTGGATATAGAAGCACACATTTCTCTGAGACTCCACTGTGCCTTTTCTGAGTACACTTGAGATACATTTAAGCTTTCTCCTGTGTATTTTTTATCTACTGCTTTATGTTAGATATCTGTCATCCTATTCCCATGAGATTTTAACACACACATTGCCTCTGGACTATATGTAGTGTCCTATTACTAGGACACTACATATATAATGCACCATTTCAATAATTCTTTGAGATTGATTCTATACACAATACATTTGTGTATAGACACAAACAATACACAAGTTTGCCTATTTTCATATGGCTGAAATACCAGTTATTTGAAAATACGCAGGTGCAGAAACATACATTTCTAAGGAATTCAGAAAACATTGGCCAGCAATGCTTCCCTACCATGTCCAACAGAACTTAATTTGTATCTGCAGGTTTTGAAAAGTGGGAATGAAAACAAAGAATAAAAAATAATAGCGATTTTTCAGACAGAAGTTATCTATAAACTCTACTGTGATTATTATCTTGTATAAAGCACTGCTGATTTTTTTTTTCTTTTTGCTTTTGACAACATAAATAGACCACAATTAGTGTGTAAATTTATAAGTTTAAAAATGTTTGAACTATATGATCCACAGGATCATAAAAACAACTGGGTTGTAAAAGACCTTAGAGATCATCCAGTCCATCCTATGACCTAAAACCACCATGTCAACCAGACCACGGCACTGAATGCTGCATCCAGTCTTGTCTTAAGAGAAAGACCTCCAGGGACAGTGATTCCACCACCTCCCTGAGTATCCCGTTCCAATGTCCAGTCACTCTTCCTGTGAAGAACTTCTTCTTAAAGTCCAGCCTAAACTTCCCCTGGCATAGAATGCTAGTGGGAAGGCTGTGTCCTCTCGTCCTGCCGCTGGTTACCTGGAAGAAGAGACCAGCCTCACCCAACTACACTCTCTTCTCAGGCAGTTGAGGAGAGTGATAAAGGTCACCCCTGAGCCTCCTCTTCTCCAGGTTAAATACCCCCAACTCCCTCAGCCACACCTCATAGGACTTGTGTTCAAAACCTCTCACCAGCCTTGCTGCCCTTCTCTGGACATGCTCCAGCATCTCAAAATCCTTCCTAAACTGGGGGGGTCTAGAACTGGATACAGAACTTGAGGTGAGGTCTCACCCATGCCAAGTACAGGGGGGCAATCATTGCCCTGGTCCTGCTGGCCACACAAGTGCTGCTACAGGCCAGGATGCCATTGGTCACCTGGGCACAGTTGGCTCAGGTTCAGATATTGTCAGTCAGTACCCCCAGGTCCCTTTCTGCCTGACTGCTGTCCAGCATCAAAGCCCAGTGTTTTTATGCCCTGTTTATTTGTTATTTCAGTCTGAATAATTGAAACTAAAAAGAAATGTGTAAATTTCTTGAATATTCAGTAATTACACCTTCAAAGAACAGGCTTGTAAGACCAGTCCTTTGAAGTATCACTCCGTCTATTTAGTGAATCAATAATTCCCACACTGAATACTTCCCAGTACTTCTCATTCAGACCTCTCTTGTACATAAAATGAGTATAAGTACAAGCAGCCCTGTTTTTTTTCCAATGGGTTTGTATCTTTAGAAAATAAACAGTGTTTTATAGCTGGTCATGGGTATCTGCAACTTCCTGTTTCTTTTCTTCTTGCTGTGGCTGGCATCTCTTTCTCATCTTCATCTGTTTATTTAGTGATATGGGGCAGCTGCAGCAGAGAGTGCATTTATAAATTGAACTGGGCCCATGTGCCCAAGTGCTTGATGTTGTTTCTGTACTGAGCTCCTTCTGTAGGGAATGTACAACAGGGACACTGAAGTTACTTGAAGGCAGAGCATATGTGCTTGAACTCCCCAACCTACCTCACTATTGCCAGGGTTAACCTGCCTTGCCTACCTGGAAAAGTGCATAAAGTTTTATATTTCTGTGCTTTCAAAGTATTTTTTTCTGGTTTTATCTTCAGGCATTAAACCTTCTAATGATTTCAAAGAAAATTAAGTATTTTTGTTCTAAAATGTACAATACCTACAATATCTGTAGATGTACAAGATGTATATGTAGAATATCTATTTTAGTCAAATAGAGAATCCCTAATGAATGTTTTTAATACATTTTTAAGCCAAACTGTTTAAAATTATTTCCTTCTTCATTTAAATATCAAAATCTAAAAGGCTTTTTGTTGTTTTCTGTTCTGCTGGTTATTGCTTGATTTTTTTGTGGTTTGGTTTTGATGGCATCTCTAACATGCAAAGCAAACACAAAGAGCAAATTTGTACTGCTGCTTTGGCTGTCTGTGGTGTCTTCTGTAATAAAAGAAGATAATTGCTCTGAACTCATTTTGGCAGATAAAAAAGTTGTTTACAATGTTTTTTCCTCTTGCTTTAATTGTGCTCAGAAGACATGGTTATTAGAAACATATTTTTATTTCCATTTGTTTGCTATAACTACCAGTTTAGGGTTTGCCTAGTTATTTACAAAATTATTTTTTCTTGACAAAGAACTATTTCTGAAAATAGTAAATTTCACCTGATTTTTATATGTATTAATGATACTGCAATTTAGAGTTCCTTTCACAACAAAAGGGCAATTTTTGTCAAGTAAGTTGTGAGATACTAGCAGTAGGAACCAGGTAACAAGCAGTTGCATTTACATTTAATATTTTTAATTCATAGAAATTAATTGATAGTAATAGTTCATGGTAGCATAAAAATATTATTAACAGTAATTTACTCAGGACGTTTTCTAAGAGCAATACTGAGTACTTACTGATACTCTTTGCTGTATTTCAATGATACTGGAAATTACCCAAGTCACAATGAATCTAGTTAAAAGATCTAAGAACTGTTAGTTATAAATCAGCAGTACTATATAATGTACTTTACTGAGTCAGAGATGGAAGACACAGATTTCCTTTGAAATCCCCAGTTGTTATGTGTAAAGTGCCTTTGATAGTGAGATCTCTTTTTTTAAACATCAACCTATTAAATTCAAGGAGGGCAGTATACAACTGATGAAGTTTTTTTCAGACCTGTTAAAAGACTGATTTAAAAATTACAGTTTATGTGGGTAAATAAGTTGAGATTTATTAGATGCATCATGGAAGAAACAGTGAAAATAGCTTATTGGCCTTTTTTGTCAGTCTAGTTCATATAAGACTATCAACAAGCAAACAGAGTAATAAGATAGGATTGTTTTCTTCAACATTACATTTCAGTATCACAAACTTTTTAAATGTGCACATATACTATTATGTCACTAAGAACATCGTTATGGGCACAGTCAAGCATGCACAGACTTGGACTTCCAAGAGCACATAGACATCTGACAATATAATGGGAGACTTCTTGACTGTAAAGACAGTATATTGTATAGAAATGCATAGACAGTGTGAGATTCCTCATTTCAAAACAATGTTTCAGAAACAGAAGGGTAAGTTGCTAAGTCCCTTCTCCTTCATAAAGAAAAGTAAACTCAGAACTTTCGCAGTATAAAGAAGAACTAAAACTGAACAGCTACTAAGAAAAAAAATTTAGAAAAAGGGGGACAGAACTTGAGTGCATTTTAGTCTGATTCATTGCTAATCTTTCACTCATGAGTACAAAACCATATGAGTGAGAAGTTTACCAGAATGAAGACTTAAGACAGGGACATAAAAGAGCTGGAATACTAAGGAATGCTATTAGCACAAGATTGATAAACATGACTGATCTTCTACACTAAAACTCTTATGTAAACTTGATTAATCACTGTCATGAATGTTAGTATGTACATACTTTTAGAATAGTAAAATAATTTGTCAAAAAAATATAACATTTGTGTATTCTTTGAAGAACAATTTTACTTCAAATACATGTTCTTCAATTGTTTTCAGAGCCATCTGTTACAAAAAAATTTAACACAATGTTAGAAAAATGTATGCTCAGAATTCCAGATGAAATGGTGTTCAGCAAAGAAACTGTTTGTTCCCTCCACTGCTTTATTGAAGGACTAATGAACGATGCATATAAAAATCTTTAAAATGTGGTAATGGAAACAGAAGATATGTTTATTGTTAAGAAGGATCTGTAAATGTTAATCCAAGTTATGTATTGCTATGTGTTTTACATCATTATAGTCACATACTTGGGATAAATGTGGACCTGGAACAAAAATTATGCTTGTCCTCGTGCAAACTTTGTGTCTCAAGTAGAAAAATAGATAATTTCTTTAAAAGTAAGAATAATAATCAGGAAAATATAAGCTAGTTTTCTCACGCTGTTAAAGCTGAAAAACAAATAAACTTAAATTGTTTCTTGATGTTTTTTAAATATGAATTAAGTTTCACAAATCAATTTTTTACTCTCTACTCTTGGACGTTAAAGAACACTAATATTTTCATTTTCATTCCACTATATAGGATAGCATATCTATTATTTTATTGTCTAGATTACCAGCAACAGGGATAATTAGAAAAAGGTATGTCTTGGAAAACCAGCTGTTTTTGATATATAAACTTTATCTCAAGAAACCTTTTTATTGGCTATAAGCCTGTCTTGATGGTTTATGTCATTGTATCCAAATGTTTATTAAAAAACTAAGTCATTAGGTCACCAAGTTAATTGACTCTCTAGAAGTTAAATTGGGGGCAAAGATAGAGATTTTAGGAGATGATTAGGAGTGTCTCAGTCAAGCGTTACACTGAAATGTATATGCCTAATTCCTTGAGGACATATTCCTCAGAGCAGTTTATATATAAAGGTCATCTTTAAAACTCTTGCCAGGACTTACAACTGAACTCAACAGAATCAAACAACTCAAAATAGAAGAGATGGAAAATACTGAAAATTGTTATAGTATGTAAGAGTTTGGCTCCAATGGGCTGAATGAATGAAGTTCAAGAAGAGAGAGAAGATGATTGATGTTTACCCAGGAGAAAAGCCTCTTCTTTCCCCTGTGTTGTCGTACGGCTCTGAAAATTTTATGGAGTCTATACCAGAATTCATCTCAAAACAGTTCATACAGACTTAAACATGCTCCACGTGAGGTTTTCAAATAAGTATAAATTTTAATTGAATGCAAACAACTGATCCTATCAGCTTCTAAAGCCTCTGGAGTAAAACAACCCTTTCTTAATATCTGAATGAGAAATTCACTCTTTTCTCCGCTGAGAAAATTATTAGAGAAATTAGAGACATTGTGGGTTACATTCAAATGAGCACCTTCAGCCTACATGTTTTCTTCCATCTGGACAAAACAAAATTAGGATACACCTCACTCCCATTCTTCCTGCCCTTAAGGCAAAATGAAAAAGAAAAATACCAAATCCTGATCTTCCTAAATGTGAGAGGTAAAAAAAAAATTATGGAAGTTCCATCTGCTTCCTAAACAAAACCCAAAGTTTCTCTCATTTGTAAGTAACCTCTAAAATAATAGTGTTTACTTTGCAAATACACACGAGCATTCACAGACTCTTATCAAAGAAATGTGGATAATAAAATTAATTCATTTTCACCTCCTATTTTAGCGAGATAAATCCTTCACCACTTTATTATGGCACCACTTTTGAGAGGAGCTGACATCACACATAGTCATTCCTCCAGACTGGATCTTTTCTGAAAGAAATAGAAACATTTTAATTTTTTGTGAATTTCAGTCAGTTACAGTTTGAATCTATAAGGTAAAAAATCAAGTATAAAAAATACAAATTAAGTTGTTTAGTCATGTGATTAATTGATCCTACTGCTTCACTTTACCACTCTAATAAGTCATTAAAATAAACCCCAAACTCTAAATTGTGTTTGACAAGAGGGACAGATTTTTAAGGATCCACAAGAAAATCAGAACAGAAAATGGATAAGAATCTCCATCTTTAGCACTATGTATAAAGATTCACATATATATATATATATATA
>WBNO01021906.1:0-12547 GCA_013400575.1 Peucedramus taeniatus
TGACACTGTATTGAGTTTTTACTTCCATACCGGATGATTTTAGAGAAACTAAGTTTCAGAGCAAAGCTAAGACTCCCCCAACACCTGAACAGTTTGTGGTCAGTTTGGCACTCAATACTTGTGTTTGGTTCTCTGAGCTTTCACATCACACATTTTCCTCCTGTGATGGTAGTTAAATGACTGAGCATCCCTTCAGGGGCACCTGAGCACAGCTTTGAGGATGTAAGTAGAGCACAATTCACATTCAGGTGAATGAATTGATCCCCGTTGATAAAATTGTACCAATATCAAGGAAAGTGATTCATCTTAATCCAAAGGGCAACAGAGCCCTTTATGAGTAAAAGGCACTCCTCTAAGTATAAAGCTGTTATTTAACACACACAATCACCATAAGGCTGTTTAGTTATAAGACCAATAGGTTGCTTGAGGTTACTTTGTACAGCTTTGAACCAAAATATGAACCATAGCAAAACAAAACACTGTATCTGATTATTACCCACATACCTGAAAGTAAACCACAGTATCTCCTAAAGAACTCATTATTTATGTTTTAGTGATAAAGAAAAAAAAGTTTTTATAAATATTTGAGAAATTGTCTGAGACAGTAATCAATCCATGTTATTTTAAACAATTCTAAGGGCATCCTCTTTTCTAGAAGTACTTAAGCAACTTGTGGTGGTATGTAATTGTGTTCCTTCTCAGTGTTGCATCTCTGATTAATTGAATGGGTGAATTAGTGCTCCAAGGGGAAAGGCACATAATAAACCTCTTTGAAACAACCTGAGCAGAACTGAATAAATTGTAGTTTAAGTTATGTTAATGAGACTTTGAGGGTACAGTGCAAATAGAATCACAAAGATCCTACAACAATGCAGGTTTGCAGACACTATTTGAAAAAAGCCTTCATAACTCTCTGAGGCACAGCATAATTTTCTTATGATTAACATACTGTTGAGACCTTTCTTTTTTTTCAGAGGACCATTTGCCTCGTGACAACAAGGCCCATGACTTTATCTGGGACAGAAAAAACTAATACAAAACAAAGCAAAGAAAGAATCAACAATTCTCTAACACAGTTTTCTTGAACATGAAAGTTTTAATCCATTTATGTAGCAAAGTAAAATATTTTGCCAAGGAAGCCTATTGTCCATTAGCCTGTCTGTGTAAGTGAAGTTTGTAAGATACGATTTCTCCTATGAAACTTCTTCATTTGGCATTTGTTTCAGTTAACTCTGTCTTTATTTAATTCTGAGTTTGTTTAATATGTCTACTTGGACTTGTGCACAGAAGGTTGTTTACAAATGAAGTTCTGACAGTAGCGGTCACATTTAAACCTCCCACTCACAATTACATGACATATCCTGAGTTTCATAAGATTTCCTCATGCCACCTGTGGCACTGTACAATCTGTAGTTCTGTCTCCCTTTCCATCTTGCCTTGAGTTTTGGGAGAACTTCCACTGCAATACCTTCTACCATCAGCCAAATGAAACCACCAGTTTTAGCAGAAAAAGCAAGAACACTAACATCAGCAAAAGATGTAAAGACTAAATTAATGTATAAGAATTTTAACTTCATTGTGTTTTTTTAATAACAATTCTATATCAACTAATGATTCTTGAATTAGACAATTTCAATTATAGTAACAGTAAATTTGTGGCTTTACATAAATGCAGAGATTGTTTCTTTGCTCAAAACCAAGATTTTGAGCTTAGCCTACACAAATTTTGGGATTCCCACCAGTGAGTTTTGCTGCAGTAAAATGCAGAAATGCAAGCTTTTGGGATGGATCTCTCTTAGCAGTTCTTGCCTACTGCTCCAAAGTATGCTATAGGAATTTCTTAACTGTCCTAAATTATGATGGCCAGATGTTTTCTGTGCTAAGAAAAAAAGAAAAAAAAAACATAAAAGCCCCAAGCCCAGCACTTGCTCTCTCAAGGTAACTTGCTCTCTCAATGTAACTAAACAACCCTCCTCCCAAATTCCTCCTTCTTTACAGAAAAACTCTTGTGTCTAGAAAGCTGATGACTATCTAATTCCTTCTTAAATTACGCCAAGTGATTTCCTGAATGACATTTAAAAGCAAGCAGAGTTCTACAAACTAGTTTTGTAGTATACAATAAATATGTTCTTTCCTCATTTTAAAGTATGTTGTCTTTTCAAATGTATTGCATATTTATTAAAGCTGAAATGCTCAAATCCCTTTTAATATTTATCTTTACAAACTTAATTGTTTTGTAGTTTGCTTTGGTCCTTGGTCAGAAAAAGGTCTAATCATAGAGTCATTTTAGTCACAAGATTTTCACTTCCTGTCAAGGAAGTCCATACTATCCTACTTTGTGTTCTCTTGCAGATTGACTTGTATGAATAAAAATTTGACTGTATGAACCTTTTACTAAGTATGAGATATTTTAGCATTATTTAGCTCTGATTTAAATTCCACTTCTCTGACAAAATGTATTCTTAATGAGTAAATTATACATAGTAAAGCTATTTATTGATATCATAATGACGTATCATTCATCATGTATCAGAAATGGGTATTTTTAACAAAATAGCATAATTTGCTAGTCACTGCAGAAGTAGCAACAATTTTTATTCCCACTGCTCCCATAGTTTAGTAGGTTTTCAACATGAAGGGGTAATACTGGCAGAAATGGAACACTATTTATTTTATTGCTGTTTGCTTTTATTTTGTTTTTCTCTGTTATTATGATGTTAACTGAGATACTATTATTCACAAGTCCCCCTAGAACGCACAACTCCCCAATTGTGGAAGTTGGGGGGAGGAAGCCGGACTGCCCTGGGAAACAACAACTATACAAGTTAGGGAGGGACAGTGTGACAAATTCCCATGATCCCTTTGTTCTGTTATGTTAATCTGCCACTGTCTGTCAACACCTGTTCACGCCCTAGTTCTAGAACATACCATGCTGTTTGCTCCCCCATTGGTCCTCTACAGTTAATCCCTCCCATGTGTACCTACCATTGGTTTAAGCCTTGTCATTCCCCTCCAACTCCTCCCCTAAGTCCCTGCCTGATTGGACTGTTGGTGTCCTGACCCCTCCTCCCNCCCAATAAGTAATCATATTTTACCTTTAAAACCTCAGCTCATTCCTCCTACAATTTAACTGTCCCATTCTTCAAATGACATTATCTTTAAAAGACGTTCCAGGTGCTAAAAATTTAAAACCAATTTCAATAAGCATGCATTTCTGTGTATCCAAGGAATTTTTTCATATAGATGTACACTCTTAGTGGCAAAAGCATATAAAATTATTGAGAGAAAAGTTAATGATAATTACTACTACTAAAAAAAAAACAAAAAACTGTGCATTTTTCAAAATGTTAGTACCATTTAGAAATCTAAAGGAAGACCAAAGCACCCTCACAGGAACAGCTGCCTAAAATCCCCAGAAGGCAACACTTTCATAAACATTTTCTGTTCTATGTAAAACATGCAAACATTTGTATTCTAGGTATCTGACAAAACTCATGAACATAAAAATCTTTTTGGGATCAATGTTTTCAGAAACAGAATATTTAAAGGCCACGAGTCACTCTAGTAAAGAGGAAAATAGAGTTTCTCAGGGCAGAATAAATAAATGTAGTCTGGAAAGAGTACAATTGCAGAAATTTTACATGGTAACTGATCCCTAGAGTTCTTATTTTTTTTTTTCTCTAAGTGAAAGTTATGCCATGTTTAGCCATGAAGTACAAACCAGAAAATTCAAGTAGCTTTGAAGAAATATACTGGGTTTTTAGGTTTTTTCTGGTGTCTCAGAAATCTTTAAAACATGTAGATACTAAATTTCAGAAGTGAAAGTTGAAAGGTATGTTTAAGGCTTTATAGTTAAGTTGAATGTTAGTTTCTAGCTCAGCTTGATGAAAGATACTACTTACCTCTGTGTAATAATAGGTCTTGAAATAAACGGGTCTTGAAATAAAACTTCAGAATAGCTATGAATAAAAGCTTAATTATAACAAGTTATACAGCTTACCTTAAAATTGATTTGAAAGAAGACTATTAGGTCAATTTAAGATGAATTTGGAGGACAATTTCTTCATTAAATTATTTAGGATTCAAGATCACAAACAACATCAAATTCATTGAATTATGAAAAGCAGCATAAATATAGCAAAAGAAAAATATCAAGAAGTACAAAAATGCAAAATCACAAAGCTGATGATCTTTGTGCAGTCAATGGAGAAAGAAATGGATGACATGAACCAAGAATGTAATGATATTCTAAAAAAAAAAAAAAAAAGGAGTAATTCTAAAGAACACTTGTTTTGAACTTGGATGAGGAAAAGTTCCCCAGAATTGATACAGAAGCTATCTAATCAGAAAGCTACCTCTCAGATTTCACCACATTATCTTCATGACCTCACCCTCCCATTCTTTCCTGTGGCTTTTCTGTCCTATTACCTTTGCCAAATCCAGTCCCTATTTCTAACTCTGTTTTTCTAACTAGATACATTAGTGACCCTTTTTGTCCCTCACTGCCAGTCTTAATTTCTATATTAGTGTCCTGGCTCCTGCAGAGACCTTCATCTCTTAATGACTGATACAAAAAGAGTTTGTGTAATCCTAGAATAGACTACGTTCAATGAGACAGAGCCTCAGGGCGTTTTTTATTGCAGTTCAGTGAGTCTCTGCTGAGACATTTTTGGAAGCATATAATCTAGCCAGATATTTTTGCTTTCATTTGCAACAGACCTTCCATGCATTCTTGCTGAATTTCAGACAACTACATTGAGAGAATGGAAAAATTTCATAATGTAATGTCCCTTATCTCTGCTGCTACTGGTCCTGGAAATCAAGATCTGGAGTCAGATAGCACCATGCATCCGGTATATCATAGGTTGTAAGAGAAAATACAGTCACTTCTTGACTTCTTTTTTGAGAAGTAAAACCTTGCCCTAACATGCTAACTTGTCAGCTTCTGGTGGGTTATCTTCTAGAAGGCATTTTTGTTCTGCCAAATAATTCATACTGGTTGAGTTAAAAGACTTCATAGAAATGCAACAGGTTTAACTAAATTCTGATGGAACTACGGAAGACAAAATGCTGCCATAAGAAAATATATTGGCTTTCTTTTAAATCAAGGGATCCTAATTCACCATCAAGATAAGCATGGCCAACAGAGAGGGAGCAAATAAGAAGTCTCAGACCAGGCATAAAAAAGATATTTTAAAGATTAAACAGAACAAGGAATAGAGGGAGGAGGTCTGCTACAAGAAAGAAAAGAGGAGAGCCAGTTCCTCCAAATACTTTAAAGATACCAGTCCCAGTTCTTCACTCCTGTTCAGACATGGGGCCATATCATATAAACACTACCTGTTTCACCCCTTGGATGTGTTCCCTTGGATTTTAGGACAAGAATGTGCATTCACTTTAGTATGTCTTTTTAATACGTTTAGTACTTTGGGCTCCATGCTCAAGAGCTGTCCTTGAACTAATGTACATACAAACCTTGAAAAGATTTGTCTGTAAAAAATCCACAGTCCTCTTCCTTGGGATGAAAATCATATAGATTCAATATGGTATCAGCTCACATGATGTATTGTGGGTTTAACAGAGGAATAGTATGAGAAAAACAGGTGATCACTACCTATTTGTGTTGGCTGTTTATGACTGCATGTCAAGAGGTGCAGAAGGTTGATATTTTGAAATTGCTTAGAAGAAAACCTACTGCTGCTGAGAATCTATCACAGGAGATGGTCAACAGGCTGCATGGACCTGTTAGTGATGATGTTTCCACAAATGACTGACCACACTGAAAGGTGAAAGCACAAAGTGAAATAGCCTTAATTACAACCCTGAGTGAGGACTGGAATCTGGAAAGAGCAGATGGAGGTACTTGAGGATCAGGCACAGATAAGGAAGAGGAGTTGACTTTAGACCCAAATGCAACCCATTTAGATACAAAGCCCCTCACATGCCCTGCATTGTTGTGGGGTAGTGTCAAGGCATGGTATCTCCAACTTCAGAAAGTTGCCCTTGATATAATTCTGCTGGTTTTGCTCTATTGCAGTTAGGTGGTAGTAGATGGTAGTGTTTTCATATTCAGTAAAATGCACAGAATAGTATGTGATTTTCTTAGGAATGGTTTTGTGTCCTTGAATTTTCATGTAGTTTTCTATTCCTCATTAGCCCTTTTACCTTCTCACTACTATTTTGGAATTTTAGTGACTTATTTTCATTGTACAGCCTTGTTATTTTTTGAGTGGGTGCTTAGAAAATAGATGTTCCATGTGACTTCTTCCATCTGTACATGTTTTTTCTAAAAAAAACAACAGATTGCTTTGATGGTGATATTCAGGAAAAAAAAAATTCATCTGCTAATAACATTTTTTGTTGCATGTTCTCCAATATGATTTTCTTCTATCTGTTCATGACAAACAACTCTTTCATTCCTAGTTCTTCATATTTTTGTACTTTAAAAATTGTATAGAATCCCATTTGGTTAAAAAAATAGACTTTATGGTAACCTTTTTGAGTTTTTCCCTTCAAATAATGCCACATTCCCATTTTTTGATGAAAGCTATTTACAACTTTTCAGTGAGCAAAGCATTAGGAGAAAAAAGTGTAAAGTATTCTAAAATAATCAGAATAATCAACTTAATTGGTTTTGAATGATCCATGAAATAGATGAATTATTCAGTCTTCACAGCAAATCTAACCTCTTCAGATTCAGATAAGATAAATGCTCTCCAAAAGTACAGGATCAAATCTTGAATAAGTAAATTCTATTTCAAAAGCTTGAGGATCATGGAATTATTCTTGAATTTCCATTGCATGGTAAGATGTGTCAGGAATGTAAATGTTGAAAAATGCTGAAAATCCCCCAGCTTTTTTCCTCTCTTATTCCAGGTCCAGAAGCTGATAACCATTTTTTTAATTATTTTGAGGATTCTGAAAATCAGCTGTGTAAAATTGGGAAGAGTACTTCCAATCTGTATTATCTAAAACAAAGCTCAATTTCACAGAACCTTACGGAAGAAAGTGAAAAAATATTTTCATTTTACTGTTTAGTAATTTAATTATTTAAAGAGACTTGTGAATAAATGGACAATGTATGGCCATATTTATGCCACTGCATTTTGATATTACATTATGGAGTTCTAAACTCCAATTCCAGCAAGGCAATGATCCTGAGGCTTCCTATCTAGAAAACAGACCAGTTCTCTGGAAAGAGGTCCAGATAGCTCAAAAAATGAACTTCTGTTTTGTGCAGAGAAAATGTCTATTTTGTGGGATTGGTTTTGAATTTTGTGAGGTTTGCACAGCTTTTACACATCAAGTGAAATCATGTCAATAAATAACAGATGTAACCTTATATAGGAGGTTAGGAGACCAGTGACAGCAGAAATGTCTGAAGAATTGCCTGTCTTCCTTGCGGAGTTTGTTTCTGAAAGTTCATGCTTAGCAGAGGAGGAAAAGCACAGATTTGGATAAAAGTCTCTTGACTGCAGAATTCAGAAAAGAAATACCTGGATTGCCCATAATTCTGAGTAAGTGAGAATTTCAGAAAAATCTCTTCAGTCGCTAACCACTAGACAGGATGCAAGATGTGACTCTTGCACTTTTGAAACTAAAACAACTGAGTTGGTAAATTTGAACCTTGTGATGGCAAGGGCAATTCAGTCCAATCTATTCTCTCACCCTTCTGTGAATCAGTCTAAATTCACTGACCCTCAAAGCAAAACCACAAGAATTGTACTTGTAAAAAATGTAATGGAAGCTACAATATTTTTATGAATGATTATAAACTGGCCTATATCTATCTTCACACATAAATGTCTCAAAAAAACTTTTATATTCATTGTTGGAAGGTTTCATCTCCCACTTTATTTCAGACAACTATAGTGAAACTGCATCAAAGTTTTTAGACTCTCTGAAGAAAGACAGAAATTGCTTTTAAAAGTAGTTTCTCTTATCTTAGGTGTTCACATTACAGTAGATGAATCTTTGGGTTTTTCTCCAAAAGTGACTTTACTACATTTAAAAAGCCATCTCAAGCAAAAGAGTAACACCATGTATGTTTATGTTTGGTTCTACCATTTCAAAGTATTACCCCTTCTGCTAAATGGTCAGAACTGTACAGTGTTGTTTAAGACAGTGAAATATTGATGGGGCTGGTTGAGAAAAACATGAACTGGGCCACTTGCTTATCTTGCACTTGGATCAAGCAAGGCCTAACTACAGAATAATGTCTGAAGAGAAGCAGAGTTCTCACAGCCTGATGTTCCAGTGAGGCCCAGAAGAACACTGCATGTCTGTACCAGCCAACAGCCCCACTCCCTTCACCCTGAAAAACAAGCCTTATTATAAATCTGCTTCATTAAGGAGGTAAGGATGTGTGCAAAGACTGACTGACAAAGGACAGAGAGCCTTTACTGCTTCTCAGTTCTAGGAGAAGGACCAAAGGACCTCCAGGATGGAGAAGGATCTCCATCTGCTCTTTCCAGATCATTTGTCAACTATAAATTTTGACTGAGACTTTCATTGAGCCCCAGTAAAATACTAAATTACACACCCATTGGGATACAAATGAAGGAGAACATGGGACCTATATGCATCTATATTGCATGTATGACCAAAGTTACCAAGCCCCACCAACATGTGGTTGTTCCCTCTCCTTGGACCAGCCAATATTTATAGCATAAAAGAGGGGCTTCAGAAAAAGTTGGAGTTTATCACCCCTGCCCTCTGTGAACAGTCAGTGGACTGTGTCTCTTCTCTTTTCCTTGAAGAGTTGCCTTTAGGTGAGCTTTGCACCTCCAATTGTATTGGAACATGTTAGAATCTGAAATGCAGGGAATTCTCGGAACTTTGGGTCTGTAAACCAAAGCTTAGAATTAAACACTGGATTTAATCTGAGACCTTGGAAAAGGCTTCTGAACTTAGGTGCTAGAATTGAGAAGGTGGGTTTCTAGTTTAAAGCTGAGACATGTTAAGCTAAGCAGAAGAAAGTTTAGAGTTTTGAAGTGTAGTACTGTAGGTTTGTGTGTCATAACATGATTAGCTAAGCTTACACTGTAGCATAAGTCCATAAGACAAAATATTTAAGGATTGGGTCAAAAGCATAAATATCCTTGTTGACAGTGTTTTATTAGTTAATAAATCCTTAAAAGGTCTTGTAGCTAGAGGTCTTGTGACCTTCTGAGCCATGTAGTGAAGATGTGAGCCAAACTTACCCTTCCTGCCTATACCGAAGATAAGAAAAATAAATCGCTCCATCTAAAACAACTCAGAAATCCTGTCTCTAACGCATTCAAAATTCCTTCAAAATCCCCACAGGAACATATTTAGGAATATTAAGTTATTTATATATTTATATGCACACATATCTATCTATCTATCTATCTATCTATCTATCTATCATCCATCTATCTATCTATCTATCTATCTATCTATCTATCTATCTATCTTTCTATCTATCTTGTTGCTAGATTGCTCTTATTATGCTTTCTCTCTCAGCACATACTAATAAATACTAATAGTCTGCAGTTAGTGCATTTATCATGGGCAGTCCTAAACCTGCTTTTCTGTTGCTTCAATGAAGTCTACTATGTGTGAATCATGTAAGTCCTCATTGAATACAAGCAGGCCCACAGTACTAGGTTTGTTTGAACTCAACCAGACTTGTAGGGCTTAATTGGCTAGAATCAAAAATTAACCTCAGCCACACCCAGCCTCTCTTATCTTAGAGGATCAGCTGGAATCCAAGGGGGATTATTTTCTGCTAAGTACCTATACACTTAACACAACACTGCTGTAATTAGTGCTTTGTTTTCCTCAGGTTTGGTTGTTTGGGTTTTTTTTGTGTTTTTGTTTTTTTGGTTTTTTTTTTGGTGGGATTTAATGTATTTTTGAATGTTGTATATTTGTCAGTGTCTTGAAAAATACATCCAATCTTAAAACTAAAAAATGAAATCAACCTGTTAGTACTTTTATCTTGTCTCTCTACCAAATGCCAGATTGTTTTCTACCGGACATAAGACCATCCTCAGCCTGTGTACCTTTAAATATCTCTAATTAGTTATTTTTTTGCTACCTTCAGAGACAAGTTCAATACCTGGTGTATTTGTTCTGTCCATTTTGCCATCTCCCATATGGTCTTTTGCTCATCCATAGTGCAGTTAAACAGCATTGCTATTGAAATATGGATATTTTCCAGTATTTTCCTCAGAATGACACAAGGTCATTTTGAGGGAAAATGACTTACTTTAATGTGTATGACAATGACATTCCTAGCTGCATTAAAGAAATAGCATTCCTGTTCCAGACTTGCCATAATGGTAAATACATGAAGACTGACAACATAGCACTGAAATCTGGATACTTCTGCTACTTTACCACAGTCCAGTCTCTGACCAAGAATCTCACAGAGACAGCAATTGTTAATGAAAATTCTGTATAATTATTATTTCTGCAAAGAAGATACTTCTATTTTGAAGGAAAGTTAAATGTGTAAGCACAGTCTTCACCAGCCTTCCAGGCTTTGGTACTCAACAAGTTAAATATGTCTAAGGTCTTATACTGTTTTTTATGCACTGCCTCTCCTCTCCTCTCCTCTTAGACTGACAGGCTAAAAGCACAAACCAGACTGGAAAGTCACAGCACAGATGGCGCTGAAGACTGAAGGCTGTACTGGAACCACAACCAATTACACATGTAGTTTGAGGACTGTATAAAAACTGGGACAATTTGTCTTGGAAGTTGCAGCAAAAGATGTGTTCTCTTGTGTTAATTTTGTAAGAATTGTCAGTATCGTTTACATCTTGGAGTGACATAAGATGGCCAGACATGATTAATCAGATGGAACAAGTTTGAATTTGTCTGTAGGTCTTTAGGTCCTTATAGGTCCTGTACAGACAATGCCCAGAAACCGATCAAATTCAGGAAGCATAGGCTATGAATATTTTAATTTTTATTTTTTTAGAATAAAAATAAGAAAAAAAGTAAAATATTTGGAAAGGATTCTGAGACACCTGGGCTGGGTAGAGAACGTTATCATTGCTTTGAAATTTGGACTTCCAATTCTGCTCATATAAAAATGAAAATATAACATGCATTTAGGATTTTGTTTTTGAGTTTCAAAGAAAAGCAAATTTTGGAGGCTGGTTTAGGACATTTTTTCCAGCAAGAGAATGGAAGGGAGCATTGCAAGGCAATTTTTTTCTCATCATTCCACATGCTGATGCAGTTAGGAACAGGTAGAGATTTAAGGCTATGAGAGTATGACATGAGGGAAAGGCATGATGGTGTCTGTCCAGACTTCAGTAAACAGTCTGACAACTGTCTCCCACAGCATTGTTATGGAGTAACTGTCTGCTCATGCTTAGATGGGGGCACCCTTTGCTGCATGAAAACCTGTCTGCCTGGCTGAGCCCAGAAAGTGATGGTGAATGGAACTGAATCCAGTAAGCAGCCAGTCACTGGTTGTGTTCCACAGGGCTCAGTACTGGGGCTGGTCCTGTTTAACACCTTTATTGATGATTTAAATGAGTAAGCTCAAATCATTGAAAAAAAGTCAAACAGCAAGATCCCAATAAGTTTGCAGGTGACACCAGTTTGGTGGGAGTGTTGATCTGCCGGATGATAGCAAGGCTCTTCAGAGGGGTCTGGACAGGCTGGATCAGTGGGCTGAGATCAAATGCATGAGGTTCAAGGTGAAGTGCTGGGTCCTTCACACAGGTCACAGCAAGCCCAGGCAGTGCTACAGGCCTGGGGAAGAGTGGCTTGAGGGCTGCTTGGCAGAAAGGGACTTGGGGGTACTTACTGACTGCTGACTGAACAAGAGCCAGCAGTGCTCCCAGGTGGCCAAGCAGGCCAATGGCATCCTGGCCTGTATCAAGAATAATGTGGCCAGCATGATTAGGAAAGTGATTATCCCCCTGAATTTAGCACCAGTGAGGCCTCACTGAAATGCATGGTCAGTTTTGGGCCCTCACTACAAGGACATTAAGGTGCTAGAGCATGTCCTGAGAAGGGCAACAGAGCTGGTGAAGGGTCCGGAAAACACCTCTTATGAGGAGGGATTGAGGGAGCTGGGGTGGTCTAGTGTGGATAAAAAGAGCCTCAGAGGAGGCCTAATGCTTTCTACAACTACCTGAAAGGAGGTGGTTATAGAGAGTTGGTCTCTTTTGCTGTGTTTTAAGTGAAAGAATGAGAGTAAATGGCCCTAAATTGCACCAAAGAAGGTTTATATTAGATATTAGGAAAAAAAAAAAAAAATCACTGAAAAAATGGCCAGGAATTGCAATAAATTGCCCTTGGAGATGGTGGAGTCACTGGAAGCATTTGAGAGATGTCTGGATGTGGCAAATGGGGATGTTGTTCAGGGGTGGTTATGGTGGTGCTGAATTTCTGGTTGGACTAGTTGATCTTGAAGGTCTCTTGCAAACTTGATGATTTTGTGTTTCTGTGTCCAAATATTTCAGCAATCATAACTTCAGTTGATAATCTTTTAAAGATACCAATTTAACTTAATGAAAAATAATAAAATTCTTAAAATGGATATATATATATATATATA
>WBNO01021907.1:0-83767 GCA_013400575.1 Peucedramus taeniatus
CACCACATCCTTTGATGTGAAACATGGGCACAGTATTTCTTAAAATGCGATTTGTGATTACAGTATCTTATCTTGTATTGTATGAATGTTGCCATGGTAGGCCAAACAAATGCATTTTTTCATTAATCAATCCATTATTTTATAATAGGGAAAATTTTGTAGATACAAACTATATCCCACACGCAGTTTTATCACCTGCCCAATGATCTTCCTCTTTATTGTCTAAAATTCAGCTGCATAAAGGACGTATTTATATTGTCTTCTCTCCACTAACAGCTGTAAACCTCTTAGTTTCAGAGATTGTGTATAATACTTAAATGGATATCCTGCTGTTGTTTTGTTACAGCTCTTTATTATTCCATCAAGTACATATTGATTAAAAGATAAAAACAACATTGCAAAGTAAAATGTGGCTTTAAGGCTATTACATTTTTTGTAATGGATTTTGTTACTGCCTGAACCTTCAAGCTGTTCTTTTGTGTAAAAGACTGCGAAGTTAGGTACTGAATGAATAGGGATGTGGAGCTGAAGTTTTATTGTGTTATTTGGAATTCACTGATTTTTAAATTTTTTAAGATAAATTTTTAAATTATTAAAATGAAAGCTAACTCTCAGTATTATGCTATAACTTTGAATCCTAAAAATAAGAATTGTAGTCTTGCAATCTTTGTGAGAACTCATCCATAGGGCTCTAACAATCCCCAGCTTTCCCAAATACGCTAATTTTCTATACACCTTGTGAACAAGTTTTCCCATTCAGCACATTTAAAGTATTCCAATGTTTTTGTGTATGTATGTATGTTTTAATACTTTAGCCATAAATAATTGCATTTTGCTGCAAACTTAATAGGGTCACTGTTCTAAATTTACCTTAGCATTATCAAAGCCCATTAAAAGCCATTTTTACAGAGGAAAAAAAAATCTAATGGACATGAAGAAGGATTCACATCTAATTCAATGTTTTGTATATGTAAATTTAGGAAAAAAAATCTGATGCATTAAGGTTAAATGCTTTGTTTTGTGTACTTGATGATAAATTGTAAGATTCCAGTTGTTTTAAGGTTAGTATAGAAGCTCAATACTGGTTTGTCCTGAAAGCAGCCTGATGGTGTTTAAACATGTTGCTGACTTTGTTACAGATAATGTATAAAATCAAAATGTATTAGCTTCACTTGACCAACTCTTAGAATATTAAGAAATCAGTGTATTCAATGGCATTCTGTATTTCTGTTCAGTATTTCAGAGTGGTTTTATCTTAAAACACTCTGGTTTTGCGTGAATTCAAGTGCTTTTCCAATGTTAATCTTAACATTCTGAAATCACACACAATGTAAAGCAAATGTAGTGCTATATTTACTTCTAATTTCATATTCCTGGTCAAAATTACTCAACTTCTTGGATGTAATTTATTACAAAAGTTTATGTGTACATGTGAATAGACTATTGTGTTTTTCACAATTAAGATATGTTATGTGAAAATAAATATTTATCCTAACTAATTTTCAATTTTATTTTTATACTGCAAAACCCAGAAGAGGTTTGCAATACCATGCAATATTTGAGATGTCTACCTGACCTGAATGGGCTTCACAAATTAATGAGAGGTGGAGCCCAGCATGGCTCCCTTTCCAAGTGGAATCTCACTGAAACATGCAATGCTGTGAGTGTTGTTCCCTGGGTGGAGGTGGTGGTGATGTACTTGCTCTGACCTTAGCAGTAAGTGTGACACCGGGGACAGCTCAGAGCTCTCTGTTCCAGGAAGAGAATGGGAATGAAGGTCCAATTTACTACTCATGAGTTGGTCCCCCTTCCTCCTGAGAGGGATGATGTGGACAAAGCAGGAGTAGTTGGATCTTTTTAGAGATCAATAGGTAAGGTCATACAATTTAAAATGCTTCTGCTCTTCTCAGAACCCTAAATTTCTGCTACTGAAAAACTTTAAGGCCATAAATACCAGTACTATGTACAGTATTTAGATATTTTCTGTGGCCTCAGTTTTAGTTATTTATCTGTGCTCATGCAGTTCAAGCAAGTTGTCAGTTCCCTGAGGCAGCTTTATCATCCTATTGCCTGCATTATTTTTGGAGCTGAGGGAGTTCTACCAGAGTGAAAAATTAGACACTGAATTGATGTTAATTAGGACACGTTAGTAAGTGTAGCAATGAAATTTTCTTTTGTTTTAAAAGTTGTATCATTGTCTATTAGCAGCATATCTTAGAAGTTGCTTTCCAGACAAAGTAAGCTAATTAGCATTGCATTATGTAATGCCTCGCAGATAAGACAGTTAAAAGGGGATGATGTATTGAGAGTACAGAAGAGTTTCCCAGTGAGATGCTAGAATCATTAACATAGGTCAGATGCATCTTTAATGAAAGACCACATAATTTCGAGTTTCACTTATTTTTTTAAAATGTTTCTTTGATTATACAAATTCTTGCACTTATCTAATGAGAGCCTGGTGAAATTAGTTTTTTGGATTACAGACACACTGGTTTTTTTGTTTTTATGACCGTGAGTGATAACATTAAAAGAAATCCTAACTATTTACTCTTGCATACACGAGCCATATCATAACGATAATATTTTTTATAACCTGTCTGTATTGCTGGGATCTACCTTATGCTGATATAAGGTATACTGATATAGGTGTCTTTGTCTTGAGTCAAAAGAATGAGAGATGTGATGATAAAACCTCTTGGAGATAACTGACAGCCTGTAATCCTATAGAACTTTCAACAGTGGTGCCAGTCTACATTAGAGGCACTACTGCCTCAAACCCAAGATGGTATTTGTAAAAGCCAGCTCCAGTGTGTTTCAAAAAAAATGCCAACAAACAGAACAAAACCGCCCATCTTATTCTGTGAGTCAAGGAATTGTTAGTTTGTGAAAACAAAATCTGATTTTCTCTTTGAGACTTTCTCATTTAAGGACAAGCTGCACAAAGTGTCTTAACATTCTTCCCCATGCTTTATCTGTCTGCATGAGTACTTTTACATTCACACCTAATGTCACTAATAACCCACAATACAGACATAATCAGATGCTGGCATGTAATACCAAGAAGCTAAGTGTTAGATAATCATGTCACACTCCATTACATGATACCATTACACAAAATCAGAAGCTTCACTGTAAGACATCCTCAAAATTAATGGGGATTAAAAAAAAAATCTAGTGTTCTTTTTCTGAAGCAACATTTTCAAAGATATGGACTACACCTCCTTTCATAAATTAATGTCTTTATTATTTTAAAGCAGCACAATTTTTAGTACAAGTGGGTTGCATTTTTTTATGGGAAAATAAGAAAACTAATCCTCAGATTAGATGGAGAAGCCTACCTGGAGTGCTGTAAAGAAAGCAGATATTTATTGGTAGGCTGTAAGGGAATGCAGTTTTGCCAAAGACCATGTTCAGAGGAGAGTGACAGTCCAGCCCTTGCTTTAAGTGACTGCTGGTTCACATTGCAGTGTTTTATGTTTCAGTGTAAGAACCAGCTCCTATACATCACTTCATGAGCAACTTCTACATTAAAAAAAATGAAATGGGGCTCTTGTTCCCAGAGGAGATTTTACAGTGCAGATTCCCAGTGTAGCAGCTGTTTTTACTATAAAATAAGCAAAAATCACAGTACTATATGATAGCACACAAAGAAATTCAGTGCCATTGGTTTGATTAGGTATTATTCAAAAGCTTTGGTGAAAGCTGGTTACGTGCTTGCTTTGCAAGAGTTCTACAACTGTAATACAAGGGATTGCAGAGAAAACACACTCACTTCAGGAACTACAGGATAAAGTATTTCATTCTGCACATATTAATATTGCAGTATTCCCAATACCCATTCTAAAATAGTAATTATCAAGCCTTATGAATTTCTGCAAAAATGTTTCTTCATTATTTTCACAAAAATTACCCCAGGGTTAATTTCATTTTTGATGGAAACATTATTCTATTTTTATTCTGTGACTGATCGCCATGTGACATTTTTATCATTCATTTCTCTGATATACAAAGTGGATTGTTTCTCTTTTAGACTGAAATATCAAGAGGTAATTACTCAAGCAAGTACCACACTTCCTAGAATTCTGCAACATCATTTTGGTGATGTTAAGACCTGATTAAACACAATCAATAAAAATGCAATAGTTGCTTGGCAACAGGAATCATGATAAAGATTAGCATTTCATTGTGTATACCGGTATCCCAAGAGCTGACTCTTATCTCATCTTGATTCATACTGGCTCAGAGTACATTATCATGAGAGTTTTCTGGAGAAGTACCATCACTAACAAACAAAATGCTGGTGCTAGTGCAGTGAGAAACACTGCTTTATGAAGTGGCTCATATGGGTATAAATATGCTTATGTGCTTGACCGGAGATGGAATGATCTTTGTCAGTGTACCACTGTGTGAAAGAGAAATACAGAGAATGTTAGTTGCAGCTACATCTAAATGATAAAAATCAAACTTGACAGACATAAAAAGCTGTCAGCCATTTAAAATGATCCTAGCATGAGGTTTTCAGCATGGAGTCAAAGACATGATGGGGTAGGAAGCTGCTACGACACTTAAGCTCCTTCTTTGCATGTGGGACATGCTCTGTTTTTATGCTGAAGGTGTAAAAACAACATGTGGCTTGTCCACATGGAGGGTAGATTCAGCTGTTCAGTTATGAGGGGTGCCTGACCTCTCCCTCTGTATGTCCTTTGAGTTTGGCTGAAGGAAAACCATGCACTTGGCCTCCTTCTATATATCATCCTTTCTAGCACTGCTCCCCTAGGGCTGAGAGAATGTAGGAAAGGAAGAGCTTGCACCCTAGTCTGAGAACTTCCATGCACAACATAGGAAAGGGCAAATAACTGCTTGTCTTACAAGTACAGTAAACACCAGACATGATGAACAGGCTATCTGGGATTTTGCTGAAGCCAACCTTTCCTTTCATCCTATCTGTAAGACACTATTCATTGCACTTGGGTATATGCAAAGGTTGGGAATGGCTGTTTGTCTGAGAACACAAAAAATTTAAGAAAATGAAAGATTAGGTAAAAAGGATCAAATATGACATGGTGTTGCTTCACCGTTTTTCTTGTGCAGAAATAAAATACATGCTTTAAGTTCACATTTCAGTTACTGAACATGAAATGCAACTATATGAACTTTCCTTTAATAAGGTAATGCATTTATACATTACCACAGGGAGTTTATGTTATTATTCTCATTTGTATAACAATAAACAAAACAGAACCATACCATTGCCTGAAAATCCACTTCAGCATCAACAAGAGCTTTGGAAATCTGTGCTGCTTGCTGAAAGTGAACATTATCTGAAAAGTGGAAGAGGAAAAAGGTAAACAAAAACTGCTTCTGTAATACTCTGGGGGAAAATCAAAGCAATGTACACACTAGACTCCCCAGCACTGCTGACTGAAACACAGTTTAGTTGCAAAAATCGGTATTATTTTATTGACGCAAATGTAACAGCCTTGCCCCTTCATGCTTTTGTTTTGTCAGTAGTAGAATTGCGAACCTGTCTGTAATACTAAAATGTCTAATTAACTGCAACTCACCATCTGCTGTTCCATGAATAAGGAGATATTCAACTTCCTTGAATTTTTCAGCTCTGGCCATTACTGTTGAACTCTGAAATTAAAGGGAGAAAAAAAGAAAAAAGGTGCTATTTATTAGGGCATGACTTGCTACCAAGTGAATTTGATTTGTGTTGACACCGTCTGGGGTCCTTCAGCTAAAACCAAGACAGCCCTGCTTACCCCCCTCTGAAGTGCCATGGGACACAGTCACACATCCAGGGCTGGGTCCCCACACTCAAACCACCCCACACCCCCCTGCCACTGTCACCAAGGTTATGGCTGCCAAGGAACAGGCAGCTGCAGAGGGTCAGAGCTCTGCAGTGAGGTACACATTCAGTCCATGGCCAGCATGGTGGTAGCCTGCAGCACACTGTGTGCCATAGGTTTCCTGTTTGACTGCAGACAAGTTAAAAAAAATGTTGCCATGGCAACAGTGCACCCTGTGAGAGCAAGGAGTAGATCTTGCAGAGGCTACACATGTTATCTTCCCCACAAGGTTCACCTGCAGGTAAGGCACCAGAGCTAATACTGTCTCAGTCTCCAGTAAAACTGGGTAGCAAGAAGTTTAGAAAAATGTGCTCTCTAAATATGAAAGAGAAATGCCTGAACAAAAATCACTAGACCAAATCTCTAAATAGAAGTCAAGCTACATTTTGGGAATGGAAACATGATACAGTGATGAAAAGATGAAATAATCAGCAACTGTGATTAATCAAGAAATTTAAAACATAGTAACAACATATTCCCTAGAACATTCTAGCCCACCTGACTTGCGATTGTGACTAAAGAATGAAGACAATAAGGACTGCAGATATTAAGATTTTTAATTTGTGTAAGGAAAGGGAGTAGGATGGTTCTCTGCCATGAGCAGAGGAAGAAGAGGATCAAAAGGGACAAGACATTTTAGGCTTGATAAGAACCAGTTAATCTGGCAAGAAAAAAAATACTAAAAATTATGAACAGAAGAATTTAGCAATTTGATTTTTTTTCTTCCCAATTTTGTACTAAGGCTGTATCCTTGCACAAGGATTTGCATTTAGTACCCCAAAAAAGTCAAATACATTATACTGCCAAGACACAGAGGTGTTCTGATTTCCTTATGTCTCCTGTACACTCACAAATCGTTAAAGCAAGTACA
Organism: Peucedramus taeniatus; assembly: GCA_013400575.1. Taxonomy (NCBI): domain Eukaryota; kingdom Metazoa; phylum Chordata; class Aves; order Passeriformes; family Fringillidae; genus Peucedramus; species Peucedramus taeniatus. The sequence continues at coordinate 6,724 of WBNO01021907.1, forward strand.
AATATTAAATTCCTTTTGTCATGGCAAAATAGTGTACCAGAACCCTTCCATATGTGATATGAATTCTTTGTATGGAGTCAATGAAATCTGAAAACCAAGTTCACCAGGGAGGGCAAAAAACTGCCATCCTCCATGTTTGTAACATTGCAGTTGCCCTCTTTTGATAGTCTAAGGCTAGAGAGTACAGAAATCCAGTATACGGAAATCCACCAACAGTGGAAACATGACACTTTCCATTTAGATGGTTTGGTATCCTGGAGTAAGAACATTTAGCTGTGAGTGCCAAAATATGGAGAGAGCACTTTCATGCACTGAGGAGCACTGGTAAACCAGCTGACCAAAGGAACAAATGAGAAAGAAATGGCCCAGTGAGATTAAAGACAAAAAAAACCCAAACCAACCAGTATCCTTTGAGTAAATAATTTTCCACATGTGCAGAGGGAAAATTGATAGATCACCTTGCTACACTTTCTTGCAGAAAAGCAATGATGTTTTCAGTAACTCTTCTGTGAGTGGAAGCCTGATTTAAGCAACACTTCTGAGAACTTGACTTGGCAAAAACAGTTTTAGAAAGAAGATGTCACTATTCTTCCTCTTCAGGCATTAAATAAAATAAAGTTATTTGTAAAATACTTCAGAAAGAAGAAGCATATGAGATACTTTGCTTTTTTATCACTGGTGATACTTCACTTGCTGTATTCACACTCAACATGAAGAATCCCTTCCCTAAAACATGCTTTAAGGACACAGTACCTTTGTGTCCTTGAAGAAGGTTGCAAGACAGGGAGCACTCTCAAATAGGCACAGTTAGACAACAAAGCAACAGCAGCTGAACAAACCTTAAGTGGACAGCAAAAAAATGCAACTTTATTTACCACTTCAGTTTTATAGTTACACTGCTGGGACAAAGGCTCTGAGAAGGTAACGTGAACAAGTACTGAGAATTAGGCCCTGCTGAGTGTAACTGGCTTTTCTAAAGATCACACAGCAGTCAACATTTTATCAGCGCTCCACAAACAAGTTAAGGTTTGGCTGAAATTGAAGGTCTCTCTCCCTTTAGCATATTCTCAGATAATAGAACAAATGTCAAATCAGTACAAGATGGCATATTTACAAAATTGTACCCTGTTTTGCATAACCTAATGATGCAGCAGTTCTTAAGGACTGAACATTTCAAATCTGCTAGAAAAAGATTGCCAAATCTATGACTGTTTCAAACACTTGCCAAAAGCATATCAAATTCAGAGTGAACTGCAAAATAATGTTCTCACAAGTTGAACAGTCTCTTCAGTATGCTTTACATGGCTACTGCGTCTGACCTCCAGAGCTCTGCCCTGATTCAGTCTCTAGTCTTTTGCATCAGGGATATTTCTTCCAGGCCACCAGGTTCTCTGCCATTCAGCCTAGGATTATATTAGGAGCACCACCCATGCTTGCTTCTCTCTTTTACAAAGCTCTAATTTTTAATAATTTACAACTACCTTAAAAGACACTGAACATACCGAATTAGCCCACTTCGGAGCGTCAGTCCTCCCTCAGACTTGACTCCTGACAAACAATATTTAACATCTCGGATTCTCTGCTTTCAACAAAGTAAAACCTAATGTCACAGTAATATAAAAGTAGGATGTACACACCTCTTTCCACAGCTAGTTTCTTGAGTCTATATATTCAGTCATTAATAATACTCTACATGTTACTTATGTGCCTAGCAGTGCTCATCTTCTCTAAGCAGGTGTGTAACATCATCTCATTTCATTTAAATCAGGGTGCATACTACAGTTTATGCAACTTTTCACTTTTCATGCCAGCTTTACAGCAATGCAGCAGGATAGAGAATATAGCATGCAGCACACAAACCCGACAGCACAGAGTTAGCAGTGCAAGCTTTAACAACTTCAGCTGTATGTACTAGCTTTCAGTACAGATTCTGCATTCACCTCAAAAAACACTCATTTCAGCAAACAGCTCTCGCCAGTGTCAAGGGGCCAGCAGGCTGGCTATTGGGACTGGGACGTGGATCAAAGGGGCTGTAAGCCAGGAACATACTGGGCTGAAGTCAGTAAGGGTCTTCAGCAATAACAAAATCCCACAACACTATCACTGAGGCTACGTGAAAAACAAACTCACTTTTCAAGCTACCCCACCCTCCAGGTTGAAAGTAAAGTCCAAGTACTGTATTATTTGTAGCTTTTAACAACAAATGAGGATTTAAGTTGCATTTTCCTTTCTCTAGGAGCAGCAGCAAAGTGTGACAATCTGATCTAAGCAATTACTCCTCCTCCATCTAGCCACCATTCTCCCCAATTAGTCCTCTGAGTAACACATTTGAAACCTTTAGCTCTTTGGTACTGGCAGTTTCAACGTGGCCATTGCCAGCAATGGATACCATGCCAAGAAAATCCGACTCCTGGCTTGAAAGGATTAAACAGTCCTCTGTTGCCATCTGTGCCGTGAAGCTGGTGAGTGACTTTGTGCACCCAGAGCGTTAACGTTCGTTCTGCACAGCGACAGTAACTTGTATTTACACTGCTACCTCGCAGACCTCCTACTGTTCCCACTGCCTTAAAGAAACACTTTTGGGAAAGGCAGGCAGGCGGCTGCGGTCTGCTGGTCAGTTCCTGCTGGGCCCAGGAGCTCAGTGCTTAGAAGAGGGAGACACAGACACAGTACCAAGTTGTCCAGCAGTCATTACCACTGTCCCCAGTCTTGACCAGAACATCTCATATAGCAGTTGACAATACCAGAGTACTGTAAATATATGTCAAACCACATGTTTCAGTACATATATGTATGTATTTATATGGTTTATCATACTTTCAAATCAATGCAACAACCCCCACCCTTTTTTCTACCCATGACACTTTTTTTAGTGCACACAACAGTGCTGTCCTCTACCCTGCTTACCAACCCAAACCCAGAGAATATCTATCTCCTCCTCTAACATCAGTGCTTGGTTCCAGTATCACCATGGCTGGGCTCTTCTGTGAAACATTCCAATAACCAGGCCACAAAGTACCCCTCAGATTCCTCACAGCTCTCCCTTAGCCACTGTAATTTCATCTGGGCCTGAAGTTTAACAAAACCTAACAAAACGTTTGGTTGCTCTACCCTATGCACAGCTACCTGTGACTTCAAAAAGCCCTTGAGGCAACAAAAATCATCTGGCACATGGAAAAGCAAGTCAAACAATTGATTAATCACGCTATAACAAGGATGAACAATCTACACACCATTTGCTTTCAGTAGGACAAACGCAAATTCCCTCACTTCTGTGCAAACACTGGTCATACTAGAACAAACTTTGGACACCCTCAGTTTATGGAGATCGGGCCAACATTTCAGTCCTGACACTGCTGGCTCTCAGTTGGTCTGCAATTTGATATGATCGCAGTACAGACAGATTTGCCTACCTATCAAAGTGGTCTAGTATTGAGGAGATTTTGCTTTCCCTGGAAAAAACCTGCAGATTCCTAAAGCAGGGAAGTTCACACAATACCCCTTTTTAAAAAAAATTACATTTCAGAAAGAATGGGTGTACATTTGTTTTTGTGAAGAATGTTTAAGAAAAAGCATACTTTGCTCACAAACATATAAATTTTAAACCAAGTTTGTTTCTTGGTGGTTAAAATAAAAGATTTTACAGCTTGTTTCACAGTCTGCAAAGTAGTCAAATGGAAGTGAATGTAAAAAAAAACCCTAAAACACCAACACACCAAACAAACAACAGAAACCCCACACCATTCACCAAGAAGAAGCAGCCTTGTGAAAATCCAAACACATGAAACTACAGCCTCTAACAGCACAATGCAACAGTTCTAGCAGGAAAGAAGACACAAACTTATTTCTTCCCTCAGGGAAAGAACTGAACTGTTTAAAGAACAATATACCAGTTTAGAAATAAAGACACAAAAAATGAAATGAAGTGATTTGTTTCTTACATTATAGTTCTTCAGATTATCATTTTCTGTAGGAAGGCCCATGTATCGCTCTGTGTATATTGAATCTGAAATTAAAAAAATCCCCAAATTAGAATCTGCTACTTAATTTTCAGTCTGTCTACCATCAATTTTACCAAGCAGTAACAATGCATACTGGAAATCAGGTTTTCCACAATGAGGGGTGTAGGTAACCATCATTATTCAGAATAGTTAATCTTCTTGTTGCCATGGACACCTGAATGCTGAATATTAATATAGTACTTTGTGTCAGTGTTTCCTTATTGTTATTCTTTCAGTAATCCTAAAAAAATGACTGAAGATGTTGCTGTAAATAACTAGCATCTGAAAAAAATCTAATTTATTTTATCTAAATGTTTACTACCAAAAGTCTATACTATGAAAATATAGTAGTATATTAAGATTCAGTTTGGGTGAAAAAAAAAAAATTGATTTTCCATGTATTTTTTTTGCCATTTTACCATTTGCAGATTTGCAGCTTTGTTTTAAGCCACGCAAATTAATGCCTGCTGCCATATTCTCATGTCCATTTGACTTCTCATCAGAGTTGTTGCACTAGTGTTTTTTTATGCTAAATATGTATGCCTCCATAATCCTTCATTTAGCCAGGTAAAAGTGGAATTTTAGAGATCTTGATAATGAAAAAAAATTTCCTGTCATACTGTAATATTCATGTCCAAAATGTTATGAAGACGTTGTTATGTACCCAACAGACTACTGCTACTCCCTGGCAGTATGAGCTGATGTGCTGAACTAGCTATTACACAGCCTCTGAGCTAGTTGCAGAATGATAAATTATGCCTTCTTTAGCAGAGGTTTGCCAGGGAAAGCTTTCTCTTGAATGTTTTTGGACAAATAAAAATCAGGAAAATGTTAAAATGTGTTCAGATTGTATCAGCACCTATTTATAACTTTATATATTTTTTTAATCTGGGAGGAGGGCCCCTATAACTAGCCCATTTCTAGTCTCATGCAACTACTTGAAACCTTATGCTCTAAAGGCTCGAAGCATGTAGAGACTTGTCCACTTGATCAGGTTTTTCTCACATCAAGCTATTCTCAAGATAAATTAGATTTATAAAATCCAAATATTACATGCTAAAAAAAACTCCTGACCAACCAACCTAAGGCAATTCAAATCCTATTCTGATACTTTGAGAGAATAAATTACAATGCAAGTTCAAAGTTAATCCCCACAGTTCATTCTTATAAGTGAAGTTTCATTTTGAAGGCACAAAAGTTTAACTGCGATGGATTTCTGACACACAATACTGGTTTCAAAGCAAACACAGACACATTATGGCAGTACTACCAATATTACAATGATTTAGCTTTCATTACTGGATAAAGAGAGTACCTGAAGTTATGGATTTGACTTTTTAAAATGGGAAAAAATATTTAGCAAATTGGTTTAGTTTTAAAATGCAGTGGCCACGAGCTCATAAAAACAGACCAAGTGGCATTTACGTGGCATCTAGTAGATAATCAAAAGTTCTGCGCTACAAATCCACACTTTGCAGCGTGTGCACTGGAAGACATATGGGAATCCTTGTAACGAGGAAGCCCTCACATACCATAATATTGCCAGCGTGACACGGGGGCAACCGCTATTCCACACTTGAACACGCCGCTTCCAGAGCCAAGCACCATGGAGGTCACATATCCCCCATAAGACTGAGAAGAAAACATTGCTGTTATTTTAGTCGGAAGGGAAAGGATGGGGCCCATCTGCTACATAGTTCATCAGGCATTTATAGGCTCAGCGTTTTTCATATTAATGAACTCCATTCTGAATTTGGGTCAGATCTCAGCCAGCCTGCTCAGTCGGGGAAACAGGCATCAAACAGCGCATGGCAGCTGTGGCGCGGATGAATGAGGACTCGATGGGGAAAAAGGGCGCAAACGCTGCCGAACTGTGACTCAGCGGAGGATGACTGTGTTTGGTAGCACTGTAGGCAGCAGCAAAAGACAGGAAACAAGACACTGCTGAACCGCTGTGTCCCTTCCCGTGCTGGGGGAGTGGGTGGAAGCAGAGCTCTGGCCCACAGTGTGCTCTGATGAGTAGTTGCAACAGGGCATCCAAAAATTTCCAGCTCCCTTGGAGAAGGCCTATGGTAACTCGCTCCCTAACTCTCCTCCAAAGTGTCAGGAGCAAGACTGTGACTGGGGAGTGAAGGATCTGCTGAGTCTGTGGGAGGAACTGTGCAACAACACACTCCTTGCTATACACAGAAAATTTACTCACAGTCTAGCCTGATACACAGATGAGTAAATATCTGACACACTTGAGCATCCAGGCAGCAAGATACCTAAACACTGTCACCAACCACCCAAATGACTGCCCTCACAAGAGTTTGAATGGGTTATTTAGGAAAATGTGCCCACCCACATTCAAAAACAAGAGCTATGTTTGGATCTCATTCCTGTCTTTAAACCAGATTACAGGCAAAGGGAATTTCATCTTATTTCAAAGTCCTTAAATGTTTGCTCCAACTTCAATTCCTAGGTCCCTTCCAATGAGATTAGCAAAGTAACACATGCACTCAGCTATTAAACACTGTATAAATGCCTAACCTGGCCACAGTAAAGGTATTACTGCTGAATCTATGGCAAACAAAATCCTTGTACATAGTGACAGGCTGACAATGACAGGCTGATAATCTAAAAACTCAAGATATAAAGAAAATCTTTTTGCCCATAGATTCAATGACCAGGATGCATAATCCTAACATAGCTCCAAAGAGGAATGTTCTTGTACTATTCATCCTGAGGGTCATAAGGACTTAAGATGGGATTGCATCAAATAATCAATTTCTGCAGAAAGAATTTTCCTTTCACTACAGTTAATGCCATTATATGTGACTTCATATAACAGAGATGTTTACCCCCAGAAGAAAAGCTATTAAAGACACCATACTGCCATCAAGCAATTTATTCATTGGTGCTTGTCACCTGCAGTGCCCAAATTTCAGTTAACAATTTAATTCAGCACTGGAATCACTAACACTACGTACACATTTAGCTTGGTAGCTGAGGGGGTATGTGCATGCTATTAAACTATTAAATATTTCCATCTACTGTGCCAGGTTTTAAAGATGCATCAAGCTAGAGAAATCTGGCCTCTGGTTGCAAATACCATGAGAACCATCCCACACAGCTGGCTCAAGTGTAATTTCACATCTTTTTTAAAATCAGTCATCCAACTGAAGAAGTACTGTTGAATACATACTTGGATTTTTTTTTCCTTTTAGTATAGGTTCATACTGTACACAGGAACTTGGCAGCATCCATTTAAATTGGTTTTTAATCCCTCTAGTAGTCCTAATTTCTCATACAAAGACCTCTGAATGATTGCAAAAGGGCAATGTATAAACACATTTTTAAGATGAACTTCATCAGTTAAAGTACTGGATTGTGCTGTGACCCCAGAGGTGTCTCACATGAAGCACTACAGCATCTCACACACATGACAGCACAACAAAGAGTTGTTAAAATTAAATAGTATTCCCACCAAAATTATTTGAGTACTTACCCAACCCCAAATAGCTATTCTGTCCTTATCAACATAGCTCATTTCAGAAAATGCTCTGAAAGCAAACAGAATAATTAAACACTTAACAAACTGCAAGTATCTGCCATTCTACAGACATGTCTATTTCCTACCAAGTCTGCCTCTTTCTATTGTACAAACAAACATTTCCCACTTCATCATAGTGACTGCACGTGAAAACATGTGATAATTCAGGAAGGTGTGTCTTTAGGAAATTTAGAAAAAAAAATTTGTGCATAAGACACTCTGAAACCCCTCAACCCACACTCACTGACATTTGAATTGTATTAGGTTAGATTTCACTACCTGCCTTGTCTTTTCTTTAAAGATGCACAAAAGTCAAATTGCAGCAGTAAGGAACAGGCCAACACATGTAAATACAGTCATCATTAAAAAAAAAAAATCAAGAATATTGTGAAATTCTATTTGTTTAAACTCCTTAACATTTTAAAATCCCACATAAAAAACCCTGTAAGATCAAACTGCATTGCAATTCCAAGAGATCTATACTGGGATTGCTTGTTTTAGTGAGGTTCTACAAGCATAAACCAAGTGACAAATGTGAACTACGATTTGAAGGCTGAGTATTTATCATAATTCTGTGGCAACAGAAACTTGCAAAAGGCTTGAGTAAAACTTCCATCTCCAAGTTTCTTGGTAGCATGTTCTACTAATATGACACATATCATCTCTATAAAAATCATCTCCATAAAATCAGAGATATGGTTAATTGGTATTACAGCATTAACTCTCCACTCTTTTTGAACATAAAATGATGGTTGGCATATAAATGACACAATTCAGTGTACAAAATAAAGCAGAATGCAGTTATTTTTTGCCAATATTTTCAAGAAGACGATCTGAAACCTTCACCTTTTTTCCCCCTACACGATAAGCACGTAAAAGAAAGAGCAGGTGTTGACCTTTCCCCGTAGCTCACCTGGCTGCTGCTATCTGATCTTCCACTTCATATGTTCCCAGCCTTCGGTTTATGGCGTGCATAATTTGATCCCCCTGGTAGCCGCTGCCCCTGCCGTCGAAGCTGGCCACGATGACGCGCTCCGTGCTCGCCAGGTACGTCGCCCAGCTGATCCGGAAGGCTTGGTCCACTTTCTGACTACAAGGTCCTGCATACCTAGGGGAAAAATGTCACAAAATTCAGGCTTTTACTCTCCACATATTCTCACATCAAGCATTTGAAATATAATTGCTGCTGAAAATTTTGGCCTTTAAAATAGGATAAACTTTCAAATTAAACCGAGGAAACAAGAAAAGCATCGCTGACTGACTCCAAGGTGCCACTAAAAGCAACATGCTTTTTTGAAATTTCAGCTGTTAATCAAGAAACCAGACTGGATTTTTTTTTTTTTTTTTTACTTCTTTTTGCTCTAATAAGAAACCTTCACTATTTTGACTTTAGGCAGCTTATCCAAGCCAAGTTTTCTTTTGTTTTGGCCTATCTAGTCACCTGAGTTTCAAAGTGATATTCTCTATTTCTGTTCCATTCACCCATGATTTATTTGGTTTAAGTCTGAAATCAATGAATAGCCTTCAACTGGAAAAATGAAAAATACAATGCTCTGCATTTTCAAGGTCTCATTAGTCTGAACTATTTCTTATGCAGGCTCAGAAAAAGGAAGCAAAACTATAATTGTAACTTTTTACTTTAAAATATTTCAGAAGCATTAGATCAATATGAAATCATACTCTGAGTGCCTTGATGGTAAAATTCTGTGCAGTGCTGTTCAACAGAGTAAGAAATAGAAGAATGGCTCCTATGATGGCTCTATAGCCCACTTTTATCAGTTTTAAAAGCACAGAAAAAACTACTGGGAATTTAATTCAAGCTATGGATCCATATACTTCCGAAGTAATTTCTGATATTAAGACCACTGTGAACCAGAGGTGATCCTAACAAAGGTCCAGGTACATCAATAAAAATAGTATCATAACCAAAACAAGTCTTAAGAAGCCAAGAGCACTGGCTGCTCATTAAAATGTTCAGTGCTCAGTGGCACATCAGAAAGTGTTACCAAATTGCATTATATAAAGCTGTATCTAACAACTAACAGCCAGTTTCCTTAGAGAGTCACCTGTTTGTAAAAAAGGAGTAACTTAACATTTTTATATTAAGGCATAGCTAAAATTCAGTAATTTGCATTTAGAAGAACAGAAGAAGACCACAGCAATCAGCACATGCTCATGGGCTTGTATTTATGAAAAAAAACCACAGCAAATGCAATCCTGACCTCAGGATGATGTTTATCAACACTGACTCACAGTCAAATATCACAGAAAACGTGCAATGTCATACACACTGCTTCATCTTTAGAATACAAGACTTATTCAAGGTTTCATTCTGGATTGTGATTTCATCAAAGATAACTCCTAAGGAACATCACGAGCAGAGAAGGAGGTAAGCTAACACGAACATCCTGGCTGTTAAAGCCCTAGAATGTATTTGCCTCAGGGCCAGTGCCAGAGCATGTGCTCATTAAGCATTACATCATCTTAGGGCACAGGTATCCACCATGAACTGGGATAAACCCCTATTTTTCATTCCATCTTAAAACTACTTCAAGAAGTAATTAGAAAACATTCCAGTTTTGTGTTTCCTTATTAAGAACATTTGAAGTAGATGAAAGTGATTATTAACACAACACTGCCATGTGGTTGAAAACTTACACATCAAGGAGCAGAGGGTGCTTCTTTGATGAATCAAAATTGGGAGGCAGAATCATTTGATACCACAGGTCTAAAAGTGAAAAGAGTTTGACTTAGGTCAGCTCTCCAGTGAAATTACTTGACATGCATTACAATTCATGCAAGAGCACATTTGAGCCACCCCTTAAAAATTATAGAGCAGTTTCAACTGGACTGTCCCAATATATACATGTAGAAGTTCCTAGCTAGTACTTTAAAAATGTTTTACAGTTAAACTAGAAGAAAGTAATAAAACCTGGGGACTCAACATGCCATCTCATGCCATTATTCTAAGCTTACATGCGAAACTTTTTATGTCTCTACAGTAGTAAATCTAACTCAGGTTCAAAAATAAAATTTCTCTCCCAGCAGAGGAAAGACATTCTATATTATTTTGAACCTGCCAGATAGACTTTGCTTGACAGTTTGTAAAGCATCCCAGAAACATATCCAAGAGTCTATTATTTTTGAAGCAATATTGATTCCAGTTCCATTCATGTTATTCGTCCTACCCAAGTTGGCTGTGAGCTGAAGATTTTAAAGGTACACCCTCTAAGTTTTGCAAACTGAATGGCTCAACTGTTCACTCATGAATTTTAAGAGAACTGATGCTGCAATGCTGAGGCACTGCATTGCAATAATAGTCAGGGTGCAAATCTTACAGATATTTGCCCAGATACAAATATGCAAGGCATCAGAACACTGAAACATAATCTAAATTGAACACATTAAAATACTAATTTTAACTTCTGCAGACTCTGTAGTCACAGGAGTGGATTTCTTCTCTAATAACCTACATGGATTTGTGAGCAGACTTGAAGCTTTAAGTAGGACTACATAAATGGATTTGCTTCTCCTATTTTTGATATTAAAAATAGATTCCCCTTACCCAAAAGCTTTTACCCTGAAGACATGAAGTAGTAAGAACAAAGAGGAATTAAAAAAATATGAATATACAACTGATAGCATGAAGAACATCTTTAAATCTCCATCTTGCCTGGAAGATTTCATCTTTAGCCCTAGTAAAAATGTGACAGAAATAAAAGACAGAAAACACAAAGATAAAGAGAATTATTATATAAATAAGGTAACAGTGAAAGAAGGGAGGCATCAAAAAGAACAGTTAGCAATGACTGACCTAACTCAATACAGTTTGTAAAATGGAATTCCATTAAGAATATCTGCTCACTTTATCAGAAGGAAGTTTGTCATGAAGAGAAAAGCTAGTAGCAAAGGCTGGAGCAAGTACAGTTTAGACAGGTACCAGGCCTCCCACTGCTGGGCTCTTAGATGTTGCTCAGCCTAAGAGCACACCAAGAACATCTCTCTACCCAAATTCTGAGGGGCACCACTCACAAAGCATTAACAGTTCATTTTCTAGCATTTTGTTCTGGTCTGTACTAAGGTTTGTGCAGTCTCAGAGCATGAATGTGTTTTCAAGAATGACTATTCAATCCAAATCTATTCAACCTATTCAATCCCCCACACAAAATCAAAGGTGTTAGAATTGAAATGTTGCTTAAATGTTTTCTCAAGATTTTTCATTTAGACTGTGTCTGCTTTTTCATGGTAACTGAACTTCTCCACTCTCCCAACCTGCTAACACAAACCACGGGGACTTGCACCTGTAAATCAAAAAGACCTACTTGAATTTATAATGTAATTTAAATTCAACAATGTTAAAGAGCTTGGGTTTGTGCCCCAACATCATTTCTCTTATTTATTTAATGCACTATTAGAGACTTCTGGTTTCTAGTTTATTATAAAGGAAAAAGGAGTTGAGCCACTTCATCATGAAAACATGAAGATACCACACTACAGAAAAAGCACATTTTAGATAAGAACACTTTGTGATTTCAGAAAATAACAGAGAATATTTGGAAATGTCAAAAAAAAAATCACCTTGCCTCTAAGTTCTGAATAACTGCAAGAATTCCCATTACACCCATCTGTCCTGTTGTGCTCCTCAGCAGAAGACCTTAAATCATATGATAAAAAGGGTGGGGGGTGGGAGGGGAAAGGTAAAAGACATTTTTGAACTTACTGTGTCCACCTATACTAAGGGAGCCAAATTTTTTTGAAGGCATCTGAATATCTTTCAATGAATTTTCCAGTTCAGTGTTATTTTCCAAGTATCTGAAGACTAAATAACAGAGTAAGTAAGATTCAAAGACTAAACAGATTTTTTTTTCAAATGCACTGCTCTTTAATTACGAACCACTTTAAATATTAAAGCTGAAATGATGGCAACCTATATCACAGTTTTAGTTTACTGCAGTTTTTGTTTTTCCTCTCAGATTCAAGGTTTACAATATAGTTTTCCTTCAGTTCTTTTTTCCCTGTTTTTCATCTAAATACAGTTTCAGAAAAACTGAACAATTATTCAGTAAATAAGTCATACACTACTTACTGTATTCTAGTCCAGTGTAAAATAATGCTAAATAAACTCTGAATAAATATATGTCAAGCTATATAATTTATTCTCCTTGTAATTATTTGAAATTAAATTTGCTCTTTACAACTGGTATTTTTATTATTATACTATGCAATGAGAAGAAAATTAGAATAAATTTACAGTGCAATTTTCTGGCACAATATAAATTAAAGACAATCCCATACCTTCATCATCAGTGCTTCTGTGCAGGGTAGATATGGGCAGGCCAGGACCTGTTAACAGGGCACAAAACCTTCATGTTTGCATGCTGGCTTGAAACACAGCCCTCGTAAAGTAATTGGAAATGGGTGAATCATAAAAGCTCAGAACTTGTTTCCCTCCAGTCTGCTCAAGCTCATTTTTAAGCTAGCAGGGCCCAAATTCAAGCCACAGGATCCCACAAAATGTTCAGACTGTCTCAGAGATGAACCACATGACTGTGAGGTACTGAAGAACGGAATTTCTCCTCTTCAGCAAAGCCTGTGCCTTGGTTGTGGACAATGGTTTGGCCGTCAGGAAGCCTTGTCACAGGGACCACAGCAGCTGTCTTCAACCACTTTTACAGTCTGACAGAAAATTCCATCTGCTGTCTGTCCTCCTAGCCCATGGATTAAGGAAGATCTTGGCATGTTAAAAAACAGCATACATTTCAATTTAAAGTAATTTTGGAGACGATTTTATTTTTCCCACCCTTCGATTAATTTAACCCTTGTACTATGTAGCAGGAGCACTAAGAGGTCAGAGACAGACTATAGTCCCACTACTTACCTTATGATTATGTTACTTGCATTTTCTTCTTGACCAGCACTATCTTAATTTTATTCTCATACATAAAGCACCGCTCTTTACCTAGTCTGTTGCTTGTCACACTTTCAGAGCCTCCAAATTCCTTCTGCAGGCAGAGCTCCCCATACATCTCTTGAGGAGATGCACAGTGGACAGGAGTGTTTTGCAGCTCTTTCAGGTCCACTGACAGATAGAACTAACAAGTTTTATCCAAGTAATTTTTGTCAAGGTACTTTTGAGCCTAGGAGGCAGTATGTTTTTCCACTGCCAATACATTTATCCAATGTTATCAACACATATCATTGTTACACAGTACATATCAAGATCCTGACGAAGTGAACTTCACCACCCAACTAATCAGCGAGTCATGTTTATGTCAATTAATTTGGGATATACTCACCGAGACAATTTAGCTGATAATACTGTGTGTCTTTGCTGAAGGACACAGAATAATACTGGCATCTTTCTTGATCCAGATTACAGCTAACACATTTAGTAAATTTTGGACTGCTTTCCAAGAGCACTCTGCAAAGTAAATGAGCTTTATCTCAGAGATTTTTTTAAAGCTATTCTAAACCAGTATATGCTTTTTAATTAAGATGGCCGAATGAAAAATGTTAAAATTCGGAACTGATAGAAACTGATTCAAAAACTACAGAAAACAGAGTTTCAGCTTTTGAGTTCAATTAATACTGAAATTATAGTAATAGGAAAAAAAAACATGAGGGTTATTTTTAGGGTTTTTTTGCTTGACGACTGGTTGTTTCTTCTCACAATTTCCCTTTATTAACTTGATTTATAGAAAAATATTTCAGTTACTTTTGCAGTTTATACTCTTACACTGATTTTCATTAAATATCTTAAAGATGATCCCACATTAGGCTGAACATACAAATCTGTAAGGTTTCAGTGCTTTTTCTTAAAGTTTCTCTTTTTTATTAACAAAAATTTTACTCATACTGAAGAAACAATAATTTCTTACTTATAAAGATTTCTTCCTCCTGGCTTTTTATCATTTTCATTACTGATGTAGTACCTATGAAAGCAAAAAATATTTGTTTTAGTAAAATACTTAAAAATTTTATCTAACATGTTTAAATCAGATTTTTAGTAAGTTAAAAACCTTCTCCCTCTTCTCTCTCCGTGCTTGCTTAGACCCTTGTTACCAGCCCTTATGATAGGAAGAGGTAACTTATTTATAGATACTTACAAAAAATTATTGGTTACAGCTTCTATGCTGATTACTTCCCAATTTCCTGAAGTAATAGCTACTGGAACCTGGAGCAGGGAAAAAGGCAAGGCAAAAAGTAGAACATGAAACTCCTTGATCACCAGGAGAAACACAAGCCAGCAGTGACTGTCCTTGACAATATTCCTCACCTGGGAGCCATTTATGTAGTGGATGTGCTTGTAACCTGCTGTGTCGCTGAAGACTTTGTAGTAGGAAGCATTGTCGGGCGCAAAGTGAGGGACAGATGGCTGAAACTTGAACATAAGAGAGATGTCTATTAAAGCAAAAAACAAAACTCCAGATCCTAAGCGATAAATTTAGGTTTTAATGTCTCTAACCAGGACTCTCAATGCTTACAGGAAGGCATCAATGAATGTACTGCAAATATTTTTGCCTTCTGACTTAGTAGGTAGAACCTGTAGCCATCACTCTTAAAATAAACACACTTGAAATATTTTCCTGCTCCTTAAGCAACAGAATTTCTTGAGTATTAGTCCTGGCAGTGATCCCCCCTCCCCAACCCCCCCCCCCCCCCCCATCAAATGTGAAGTACTTTCGGTGGTCTTAGTTTTCTACAATTTTAGGAAAAAAAATATGTGCATCTTCTTTCAAAGGCACTGTTTTATTCCATCCAATGCAGCTGTAACCTATAAAAATGTAAATTTTGCAAATTCATGTTTTTCTTGAATTTCCCATTTTAAAACACATCTTTGTGAACAAATTCTTTGAACTCAATTTTTTTTTAGCTTAACAGTGAAAAATGTCCTGCTCTCTTCAAAAAAACACAAGCTGCTTTCCAAGAGGAAATTTTGCTAGCAAGTAGGTGATTACAGAATGACAGAGAACTCAGACTGGAATAATATTTTCATGAAGTAATTATCCATTTATCAATTGAGAGTGACAGAAATGAATCAATTTCTTCTATTGACTGCCATTTGAATGTGCTACATATGGTAGAAAAAAAGGGAGGAATGAAATTGAGCTGAATGAAATAAAACTTATTTCTGTGACAAATGCCCAAAGGATCTAAATGCTAATTAGGCAACTGACACAACGTAACTGCCTCGGAGATGTTATACCCATCTTGCAATGGTGAAATAAAGCTGAAGTGATTTGCCTCCGGTCATTCAGAAAGTAATGACAGAAATTAAGTCTTTCTTAACCGTGTGCTCCAAATAACCTCTCCTTGTTCCCAAGCAATATTTTTGCAAAAAGTAATCTGGCAAATATTTTGCTAGCTTTTCCCTTATTTTTCAAACTGTGACTTTCCTTCAACTCAACTGGCAAGCTCTAACAGCTGATGACCTGGAAGCCTTATACAGCAATGCAGGCTTTTCTGAGCATTCTTCATTTAAACATAATTTCATCTCTATTAAAAAAACAACAAAACAAAAACACCAAAACTACCCCAAACCAAAACCACCAACAAAAAAACCTAAAAAGCCCTCCCTCCCAAAACCCATAAAAACATTATAGATACAAAGACAGGATTATATGTCTGTATTCTACACACATAGATAAGTTACTTAAATTTTTCTATACATAAGTATGTGCATATATATAACTTGCAAATGTATAAAGATATTCTTTATTAGTCAAATATCATTTCATTATCCCTAAGAAGGTGAAAAAAAAGGAAGAAATATACCTATCCTATCCCCTCTTTAGTCCTCCCTACTCTCTATTTCTTTCTCAAATCCAAGAATCGTACAGTGAGATTATAATTTCTTCCAACAGCTCCTAAGAAGTGGGTTGTCTCTTTAAAAGAAACAAAAAACCAACAACCTAGTTTAGTGGCACAGACTTGCATTTTGCCCTCTCATTTTGCACAACTGTTTACAAAGTCTGCAGCTTGATCATCACATTGTCTAATTGTGAAGCCTTTGCTGCAGAGAAGCAAAATGTGTCAGCGTTAAGGCCTTCCTTTCCATATCAAATTTGACAGCAGGTGGGTTGATCTCTCATCTTCATACTGCGGATGATTTCATCCCTGCTGTTGCCTCCCTCTTTGCATTTCTTTAAACTTTCATTTTTGACTTCAAAAGTGAATTAGTGACTAAAGCATAATCAGTGTGTGGAAAATGCGGGAGTGGAAAGTGTACTCTGTGTTCTCATCAAAAACTCTGAAACTCATTTCTCCCTCCAAATCTGAACTTTTGCATCTCTGCTTCACTTCCCCCAGATCTTCTGTGTAGTTCATTAGGTGCCTACTCCCTACCATGTACAAAAGGACTGAGAGGCAGCTTGGAAAGCATCATCCAGACAGTAGCGGCTGGATTGGCAGAAGTACAAGAAAATTTTAATCTGGCCAGTTACATTCATCGTCCCCACTTCTCTTCAGTGGATATTTCATGCAGGGGAAAAATAAATAAATTAGTAGCCCCAATTAAAACCTGGAATGATTTGTTGCAACAAAATACACTAAAAATTACTTTTGTCCTCTATGCCTTTATTCCAATACGATTCAAAGGTTACAGAATACACTTCTGAATACATTCTATTCCCTAGATCTTTCTGGAGATTGTAGGAAGACTAGAAAACAGGTAAACCAGAATAGCTGGCAACTCCCCAGAACAAAAGGAATTCTGAACATGGGCTCTTGCATTTCCCCCCTACCTACTGCTACCAAAGCAGTAGGTCAGAAGCAGAAAGGAGTCTGGAAAGGGCACTATGCTTTTGGTAAGCTGAACATAAAATCACAGAATCACAGAATGGTGTGCGTTGGAAGGGACCTTGAAGTTCATCTTGTTCCAACCCCTCTGCCTTGCGAAGGGACACCTTCCACTAGACCAGGGTGCTCAAAGCCCCATCCAACTTGGTCTAAAACACTCCCAGAGATGGGGTATCCATAGCTTCTCTGGACAACCTGTTCCAGTGCCTCATCACCCTCCCATTGAAGAATTTCTTTCCAACAACTAATCTGAGCATACTCTTTCAATTTAAAGCCATAACCTCTCGTCCTGTCAACAAGATGCACAGGGCACAGAGGGCATGATTAGAGCTCCAGCCATACTGCACTGTCAGCCCAGCCTAGGAGTTCAGAATCCATTAACCACAAAAAAATTAAGCTTAACACCAGGCATGGGGTGACATTTGAGATAACTTTTTCCTGTACATGTAAAACACAGCAAGTGAGAGGATTGGACCTACACACAAGAGGCACTGCAAAATGCAACAGGCTCATAAGAAATTTTCGTAATCATCAGAATTATTTAGCATGTAGCAGTTTTAGAAATTGAATACTCACTCTGCCAATCCAGCCAGTTGTACTTTCTTCAGTAAATTGTTTTTCCTAAGAATGAGAAAAACAAACAATCCCACAACAATTATGTTTATTTTACATCAGGCTTTATTTCTACAAAGACAAACATAGAGATATACTCTACTCCTTTCTAGTTTCATCTACCATTGCAACTCTCCCACCTAATTTCTCTTACCTTTGGACATGACCAAGTAGCATTTTCAAAGTCACAGACTGTGAGGACTGAAAAATTCTGAATTCTTCTGAGCCACTGCAGCGAAATCCTTTCATCTGTCACCCATGTTACAACACTCAAATAATGATCGCTGAAAACAGCAACAACATAAGATATTTAAAATCCTCTCTATAATAGCATACCATACAATTGCATTCAGCAATTCACTGAATGAGACTCATCTGGCTATTTTCATTTCAATCTACTCTTCAACAATAAACAATGATGCAAATGTAATTGAGCCATTTTTTCATCAATTGTTTTTGCTGCTAGTAGATGCCTTGGTTATTTTCAGAGATACAATAAAGAATTAGATGGCTCATACAAACCCACTTCCAGAAAGACTGCAATTAAATTTTAACAGCTATTCTCTAATGCATAAAATAATAGCTACTCCAGGCTGTTCATAAATCTTGTACTATGTGCATCTAGAGGAAATTCTTCTGAATATTAAGCTGTATATGCCTTAGATTAAGCAATTTTTTCATTCGCTGCCTGAAGTTGGTTGCTTGTAATTATTTTCTGAATGATAGATACTTTAGTTCAATTTAGTAGTTATTTCTTTAGTTACAGTGGAGGGAGAGATTACACCAAAACCAGATATGATTATTTGAATATTTTACTTTCAACTTCAGAATACCACCCAGCTGAAATGAAGGATGAAGTATCATAAAAAAAACCCATTTTCATGAATATTCGTGTATATTAATTTTAAAAATGCACCACATAAAATTTAGTGGCTTTGTTTACCATAACGATCTGTTAGATGTACTGTCTTTCTTATTTTAGATCCTTCCTATCTCCTTGAAGCCTTATGAACTAAAATAAAACAAACTTCCCCTCCAAGGCAAGTATACATTTTTAACCGTAATTTGCACATTTGACTTAGTTCCAAGTTCATGTTCCCTTTTCCCCCAAAGTTAGTTAACAAAAATGTGTGGGAAGTTTTGTGATAAGAGTATCTTTCTGATCACTGCAGTTTGGGGAAGGAAACACTACAATTAGTGTGGATGGATTAAAAATATGTCAGCTGGTTATCAAAAACCTTAAGATTTATTTCTAGATTATAGTTTCAAAATCATGTTTGGAAAAGGTTTATTTCTGCATTTATATTTGACTGGGAAGTCAGCAGGTCATTTAATTGCTACTGCCACTGAGTCTGCAGGAGTTTGTTTGTGGAAAAAAAAAAGAAAAATAAAACATCATTCTTCCTGTACCTAGAATAGTGGTTCCCCTTGTTTTGTATAAGGGGAGTTATTCCCACACTTCTCATTCCTTCAAAATGAGAGATGTTAACAATTCTGGTGACTATAAATCATTAATCAGACAAGATGAACATTGCAAGGAAAACAAACAAAACAAATATAATTTATTGAGCTATTACAATAACTATCTCTCCCCTGTGAGAGTGGGAATGCACCTTCAGCCCTCAACAACACACAAAAGGTTAACTAAGCTGCATTTAACTCAAGTATAAAGTACAGTATTTTTGCACTGCCCTTCCTCATTTGTTGCTCAAAAGGGATACTCTGCAACTACTCTACTCAGAAGTCAGCTTATTTTAGGATAAATCATTTCAGACAAGAAGGATTTATTCCCTTCATCCTCCTGCTGGCTAACAGGAGCCCCCTGTATCCATGGTGCCAAAACCAGTGTTTAAATGCTGGATGGATTCCATGCTGGTCATTCAAGCGGAGTGCCAGGTTTCAAGGTACCATCATCTGGCAAAGCACTGCCATTCCAGATTCTGGCAGTTTTTCTTGACAAATAAAACTCTTGCTCAGCAACACAAGGGCGCTGTGCCCCCTTCACATGTAGGGGTAAAACTGGTGCTCATCCAAGTTCTGGATAGTGCTGTAGTAGGCAACCATTTGCTGAGACACTGCCCCTCAACATCCCCAACAAGGCAGGTGGAGTGAGGCATGCCACCAACTCAAACTCAGTTTTGCTCAAAATTTAGCTCAGTGGAAGTAAAAATAGAATTTTCCATTCCAAAAATGAACCTTTGCTGTCATACAGTGGTGTAAATATAAACACAATGTAAATATTCAATACTTTGTGCTTCCAAAAAAAACCTACCCAACAGCAACATTGCTCACCTTTTCCTACTCGTGTACCTTTGCTCTTGCAAAGTTCCCCAAGACTCGTTCTGGCCACCTAAACTTTTGCAGGACATATATTGTGAGACTTGACCATTATTTGGATCAGCTACTGGGAGAAGGAGTGAATTTTGATCCTGGAACTCATCATTCAAGATTTATATTTGCATTAATCCTGACTAACAAGAGTGGCAAATAAATTTAAAAATGGATAGACTCCACGTAGCTCACACCTCTGTTAGCCAGATGGGTGTGAGGCTGGATGGTAGGTGATGGTTATTCTCCTCACATCAACTTCCTCAAGGTTTTACCAACTCTAAGACAGCAAAGATCTTAATCAGTACTGAGCAAAATGGAAAGGGCTTTTAATTCTGAGGCACTGGAATTCTGGAGGAAAACAAGGCACGACAGCTATCTAACATGCAGCTATTGCAGTGTGACTGTAAGGGAAGAATAAAGAACAACATATTCATAAGAACTTGCCTGTTAACACATGGATGTTACACTGTGGTGAGGGCTGAAACAGACGAGTACTGATTTTCCAGTTATAGCTTTTTGGCCCCCATGTACAAAATGCTGGTTTTATGCATAAGCTAACAGACCTTTGGTTTTTTTTTCTGGTTTATCAGTATAACCTGTGCTTTCATACCCGTCATGCTTGTAAGTGCAAACCTCTAAAACATTTCCACAATACCGTTAAAAAGAAAACAAAACCCAAGATTTGGGATATCAAATTGTGTGGATGCACTTTAAATTGATGTAGCTGCTCTTTACAAAATACATTTATATCATGTTGTGCATTTCCAGTGGCATTTTGAGGAATACAATTTTCCATTTACTCTGAGAGGTGCTGATTTTTACCATCTTCCCAAAGAAAACAAACATTTTAAGTATAAATCTGAAGACAACCATGATACCTTGCTTTAGCAAGGAGTCTGCTTCCAATGAAATCAAATCTTCACTTACCATTAAGGTTTTGTTTTGTTGGGTTTTTTTTTTCCCCAGTGAATAGAAATACATATATTATAATTTGATTATACGAAAACTTGCTCATATTAAAGTTGTACTGTGAAATGACTTCACCATAGTTAGACTCCACTGAATGTGATGAGCCAAGAACTTGTCACATTCTGAATATAACATACATGGAATATGCCATCTATATATAATCACTAGGAGGATAATCTCTGTGCAGATTTTCTCTGGTAAATCTTGTTGCTACCAGAGCCACATTACAGGGAAAAACTGCCATATACACTGAATATAGGGAGGTCACATATAAAAGCTCCTCCTCTCCCATCAAAAGAAACAATCAAATATCAAATATTTAACTAAAATTTCTCACCTTGATTTTATTTCTGCGGGTGGAAAAATTTCAATAGGGCTGGAAGTTGAAAGTGATGTGGTATCCACAATAAAGAATCGTACAGTTGGATTTGTAGCTCCTGCCTAAAAATAAAATTTTTCATTGTACTTTTGAAGAGAGAATATTCTTTGTGAAGTGTTTGAAGTTATAGATGAATAAGTTACTACAAACAGAAAGGTAAAACCAACCAACTGCAAACACGTGAAAAGACAAGTTCCTAAATGCAATTTTATGATTGATACATAAATTATGCTTTGTATTCTTCACACAGAAGTGTTAGTTATGTGTTTCTAGATAAGAAACACTACTACATTTAGAAACAATCACAGGGCTTTCTGCATTTCATCAGATCTCATCCTCCATACCACACACAGTACCTAGCAGAGAATCAAATCCATTGCTAACACACAGGAAAATGCTTCTCCATGGAAGCAGCACCTTACATGAACTAATCATATCACAGCTGCCTATATCACAATCAAAGCTGTGACTGCAGCATGCACTGCACTATCTCTAATGTAATGCTGCTGACAGCAAAAGAGCTGTGTCAGTAAGGGCTGCTTCTCTTGTAGTTAACCAGCCAAGTCCTCATGGTAACAGTTAGGCAGCTATACTTGATCCACCTCCAGAAGTCAGCAATATTCCAAATAAAAGGGGTTTGTAATAAAATGTGTAATTTAGATGGGCAATTCATTCTACACCTTCTATGTGCCTTCTCAGGGGCCATGCTCAGGACAGAGCACCTGCAGCTGTCAGTGACCCCTCTAGGGGAGGCTCCAAGGGCACAGGCAAAGGTCACGTGCTCCAGGACCTTTGGGAAGGGTACAGAGTGACCACAGCTGCTGCAGAGAAATCTGAGCTTGGCACAAAAAGGGCAATTTTTCCACGAGGCAGCCGTACCAGATGAGCAATAAACTGTCCTGCTCCATTAATCAAAGTGAAAATATCTTCCTGGGATGGCCAAACCATCATGGATTGGGGCACATTGATGCCTTGAGCCAACACAGAGTATAAAAACCCAGGGCTGAAGACAAAGAACTAAAATCATGGACTTGAGATTATTTCAACCCATCTACTCCTTCACAGCAGTGGGGATGCCCAGCACTGTGATGGTGAGTGTGTTATGGAGGCCAACCATGAGAACATGTTTGTACTGACACTCAGCAGGGTAGTGCAATTGTTGTGTAATTTGTGCTTGCTTTATGTCTTATGTGCATTGCTCAGCTAAATCAAAATCCTGTATAACATCAAATAACAGGTAAGTCCTGCACTCAATACAAAACCCTCCCCACATGGAGCACATGAAGGAACCCACTAGAGCACTCTGCACTCTGACTCTCACCCCATTCAACCCAGTGCCAACCGTGCCACGAGCAGTGGGCATAAAGTCACGTGGAGAGGAGGGGGAAGGAGGAGCTTCCAAACAACTAACAAAGTTTTAGCTTTTACTCTCACAGCTAAAACTGGAAGAGCTTAAGGTGTGGGCAAAGAAACTCCATCAGCAGATTCCTCCTCTTCCTCTCAATACAGGAAACTGAAAATGCTAGATTAGCTAAGAAGATTCCATTACCAATACTATGCACAACGCTAACCTAATGTACATCTGCCTAATGCTTTGTAACAACTTAGCTCCCTGAGAGCTTTTTTATCTCAACATCTACTCAATACCTCTAAATTTTATAGTGAAACAACAAAACCTTAAATCAAACTCTTTTTTTTCCCTCTTTTTTCTTTTCCCTGGAGATAATAAAATACTTTAACATTGCCAGATGCTGTTGACTTCAGAAAGAGTAATCACAGCAAGCTGTTGAGGAGAGACAGACAATATTTTCATTAGCAGGAACTGATTAAATGAGACTACTCTCTTAATGAAACTACAGAACAAACATGTTTAATAAATAACACAGACCTTGGGATATGGGATTTTAATGGTCTTTGGATACTGCAAGGTGTCTTCAGAATAAAAGGAATACTCTATAACAGGAACTTCTGTATCATCAAAGGATGCATATGCCAAAAAATTGCCATTTGGAGACCACCACAGAGCAGAATGGGTGCCAAACATTTCCTCTGAAAGAGATGCAAATATATTTAAGTTATAATTGATAAGTTGGCTTTTCTATCCTAGGTGCTGTTTTTAATAGGATCTTTTTAAAAACTGAAGTTCAGATACTAAAACACAGACTGTTGGGGTACGGAAATGAGACATTAGATCAATGTTTATAATCTATCATGGGAAGCAAATTCACATTAAAATTTCCAGTGACAATGCAAGCTAGGCAAACTCATATATATTCTTAGATCCTCACACTAGCCAGGTATTAAGCCCAGATAAGCATGCATGTTTCTTTTAAAATACAGAGTTTGATTAATTTGAATTTTTCAATGGTAAGGAATGAGATAACAATTTCAATAAACCAAAGTTTTCACATAATAATGGAAAGTAGAACTTGCTTGATGTAGTTACCTTCATAAACCCAGTCTGGTATTCCATTGAAAATTTTATTTTCTTCTCCATTTTGAGTGATTTGTACAGCTTTTGCTGTTGGTGAAGCTTTTACATAAACATTATTATTCCAAACATATGCCTGCAAAACATCGTTGTGATAACAATTACTATTACAGTAAATCCACCTTCCTTTCTTTATTTCATCTACTGGGCAATTTACAGAGGATGACAAAAACCATCTTTAAAAGCTGCATTTCACCAATCAGCATTGATACTTAACAAACTCGGAATTTTTAATACAAATACTAATACAGATCAGGGTGAGCAACATAACTTCAGGCCTAGATGCAGAAAACCAAATCAAATATGAAAAGTGACATGACTACTGTATCAAGTTTTGAAAATCTTACAATTAATTTTCTCCCAAATACAAACTTATTTGCCTTCATCAGGAGTTGTTTTCCAATAATTTGTCTTTCAAATAAAACTATCAGGGCTTTGGTAAAACATTCACTGGGGTCTCAGTGCTGCCAATAGATCTGCAAAGATGGTGCATTTCTTCAGTAGCACCTGGAACTCTAGTTTTTGACATCTAAATCTCTATTCACCCCTGGTTTTCATCGCCAATAACTGAATAAAAGTTTTATTCCAGAGCTTTGCTCCAAGATGCAGAAACTCTTTTCAACTTCCTTTGCTTCTGTTACTGATCTTTATAATTCACATACAAATTTACTAAGCAATAAGAATAAATAAACACCACATTCTTCTGTGGCAGTCTAACGCTCAACACAAGGAAGGCACAAGCCTTGCAAATGTGGTGGTTGGCACCACTGACATGGACTGGAGGGGAGGGGAGGAAGAAAACAACAGTGGGAAAGAGTACAAGACAGATTTTAATCCTCTAATCCCATTACATGCATCCATCAA
This sequence comes from Peucedramus taeniatus, assembly GCA_013400575.1. Taxonomy (NCBI): domain Eukaryota; kingdom Metazoa; phylum Chordata; class Aves; order Passeriformes; family Fringillidae; genus Peucedramus; species Peucedramus taeniatus. The sequence continues at coordinate 31,704 of WBNO01021907.1, forward strand.
GTAAAACTTCATCAATTACTGTGTAATTAGGAGATAAAATTCAAATAGTGATGATTAAATAGACAGTTGTAATGCTGCTGTCTTTGAAAGGGATGAGCTACTGTCTGCAACTGTAAAAACACAAAGTTCCTGTGCATTTGTGCATTTCATGACTGCTGGGGCTGCCAGTTACTTTCAGGAATGCATTTTCATTAAATAACAAAACAAAACACACAGAGGAACTTTGGAGTCATTCCAGCTACAGAAGTCAATTTTGAAACTAGTTCAGCTACTTTACCTAGCAGTAGGAAAGTCCCAAAACCTCAAGGGTACAGACAACATGAGTTTCCATGTCATGTGTATGAAAATGACTGTTTATCTAAGTTTCATTTTTCTTTACTAACCAGTTTATGACCAACAGGTGACCAGGATATATACTGTGTATCATTAGGTAGTAGTCCATCATCTAAGATAGAACTGGAAAAACAAAAGCAAAATGCAGCCAAGAGAAATTGGTGAAATGACATTTCAGTGCAAAACGAATGTTAAAACGACATTTTATGTGCCAAAATTACTGACCTGCTACTGAAATTATAGATGTGATATGAAGCTGTAAAGGAATGCCTCCACAACTGCAAAAGAATTATTTTAATATTAAGAAAATAAATTTCACCAGGTTTCACATCTTTTGCAGCTTGAATTACCCCTAAAGTTCTCCTTGTGATTTTTATTAAGATAGAGAGAACACAATGAACATACAACGGTAACAGATCCCTACCAGGTTTAAGGAAAGACTAAAAAATTTCCACTCTTCTGGGGTCATCACTTAAATACTAAGACAGAGGCCATTGACTGATTAAGGACAGAGATACAGATGCCAGAGATGCTGCAGATTTTCAGAAATCCTTGTAGCTACATGGCAGACTATCATCACTGTGCAGTTAATCCTCCTCCTTGTGCTTTCCTGGCTCTTTTGCTGTTTTCTGTCTCATTTTTCATATTGTATTATTTAATTTGGCATCTTATTTTACAGTAGTTCTCACAAGTCCCAGCAGTATGTCTGTAGCAGTTCCTCCAGTACCAGGGTGACCTATTCCCATTCATACTGTCACAGAAATAAAACCCTTCTCTGAGAAATCTGCCTCTTGAAATCTGTATTGCTCTGTGGGCACATAACAGAGAAAGATGATGATAATGCACACACATTTAAACATGATCACCATGTGGGGCTGGAGAGGTTTGATTTAGCTCACAGCATTGACATGTTGCAATAATGCTCCCTTCTAAGAGGGTTCTTGGATATTTGTATGAAGATATAAACCAACAACTTAGTACTACATAGCCAGATGGCTATTACATAACAAGTGTCTACATCCTCATGATTCATTTTGTTACTCTCTTTCTTTGCAATAAAGATTAATAAAAACAGAACTTTCAATCACACTGTTACATAAAGGTTAAAATATCTTGCTTCAGCATTAAAATGAAATTAACTCTTATGAATGCAACAAATAAAATACTACAGAGCAACAAATTACAAGCAGAGGGGATATGTGGAGTGGCTCGTAAAATATTAGGCATTTTGTGGCCTCTAATGATATAGTGAAGAGTCAAATAATTCTGAACAATTCAGAAAAACAAAAGCTAACTGGCTTAGGAGGACCCAGCACAGAAGCTAAAACTGGAAAAAACTGATGACTGAGTGCACAGACTGTGTGCACTGTCTGGCACAGTGCAAGAACCAGTCTGGGACTGCAAGGCCAGGACATGCAGACAGTGCTCAGTGACACAGTGCTCAAGTATTTGCACACTGCACTGAACGTTTTACAAACAGAACAGGCACCTCTCTAGAAAAAAAAAGAAAGAACAACAGAGTTAGAGGTTTCTCAGTGCACAAACTGCACAGCAAATGATCACCACCATTAGGCTTCTCAACTGGCACACAGAGCCAGGTTTTCATGCCACCTGGCATAAATGTGGGTTGACCTTTGTTGCATGGTTCAGCACCGTGCCAGGATGAGGCATTCTGCTGCAGGCTTTTCATGTGCTCACTGACAGGAGGCAACAGGGACACACAAGCCCACTCCAAGCACAAGCCTTCTTTGAAGCACATGCAGATTTTCATTCACCTCAGTTTTAAACTCTTACCTCCTACCACCACAATGTAACAACCATATATATATATATATATATAGCACACATATACAAGCAGATGTATACCAGCATATCTACTCATCACTTCTCCTTACCCACACAACTCCTGGGACAGCCATGCCTATCTACTCTCCTAGATTGTCTTCCCAGATAAACCATCCTTGCAATCCTCTCCTTGTTCTCCTTGCAATAACTCTACATCCACTTTTTATATAGATGCTTTTTTTTCCTCAGGCAGTCAACTGTCTTCTGCCAAGCTCACAGATAATACCAGTCTCTTCTCCTCTTGCCTGCTCAACTCGACTGTTCTCTTACATTCATCACATTCATCCATCCTCCCGCATTTTCCTCACGTTCTCTCAGCCTCTCAGTTATTCCAAAACCTTTATTTTCCAGTTTCATCCTCAGCTGTAATGTGCACTTGTACCTTTGTATAGCTGTATTGCAGGAGAGCAAACTTTTGGTCAGGAGACAATATAACAGTGCTTGCCTGGTACTTATCCTGTTAACAAAGGAAGGGCAAAAGAACACATTAAGCACTGATTCCAAAGACTATGCCGAACAAAATATGAAATCCAGTACCTTTCCCAACATCTGCATATATTACACATAGGTCAACATACTAATGTTGTATTTGCCAGGATTACTGAGGATGTTCCGTTGTCAGCATTGATACACAGGATGTCCCCATTATCTGTTTTGTGAAGATACTGATTTCCTAAAAGCACAAGAGAGATGACAACAAAAAATAAGTAAAATGCTCATCAGTTACTTCTTTTTCCCCCTTTATGTTTTTAAGCAAGAAATAAAAACCAAAAAATTTCGTCAATGCTGTGTTTCCCAATTCTATAATGAACGGATGCTTATAGCACAAAAATATTCACAAAACGTAGTTGTGGAGCTCACAGCATCGACATCCTAGCGTCTCTTTCCCTTGGGACACTAGGCATACTCAGAAGGAAAAGCAGCCTGCATCTCCCTGTTCTCTGGCAGCCTGATGCACAGGAAGCTGACACACCTCAGAGGGTAACATGCTTCTACCGTAAAGCACAGAAGTAAGTATGCTCTTTTAGGAGTAGGAGAATATAACTTGCCATGAATGTGAGCATGCTTCTGAGGGAAACAAGGAATCAACCCTTTGAGCTACGCACCGTTCTATAATGGCACTACTAAATAATTTCACTTTTTTTCAGAATAAAGTAGTCACCTCAGCATGAGGTGACCACAGGTAGAACATCGCTGAAGGTAGTACATTTTCTTGACATTCAAGTTGCATGTATAAATGAATTACCTGAAATCCACTCCAAATTATACGTTTTGTACTTATAGTCATTATTCAAGTAATTCTGTAGAGTGTACGTTTTTCCTGAAGGGGTCTCTTCTGAAAGAAACAGACAGAAGAGACATTCTGATCTTTGCTGCAAATTGTTCTACCCCAGCTTCTTAACCTGGCTATTAAGTGGATTTTTGTTGCTGGTTATTAAAGTGTTTCAGCTAACTGTCTCTAAAGCAGTAGCAGTAGGAAAGCAATAAAACTTTATTGCAAGGTAAATTCAGCAAGCATAAAATAAAGGAGCGCCAGCAAGGTCTCTCAACAAACTCATGGAAATGAAAATACCTTTTTGACAGTGACAGAAATGACCAGAAGACCTCTGGCCTCTTACCTCAGCAAACTCCTCAGAAGCTGAAAAGAAGTGATCTTTGTGCCTTTCTTCCCATGCTCACTTTGGGAAGTTCACTGCAGAGCCTCAGGTGCTAATAGTTGCAATTGTGAATCACTTGCTTATTCTTAAACTCAAATTTCAGAAAGAACTCAAATAAAAAACCCTAAAGATCTGACAAGCAGTAAAATATTCAGGGAAGGTCTAATAAAAAAAATTAGATAACAAACACTTCCTGATAAGACTATGATGAAATAATTGATTAAATATTTATCTCTCTTTTGATGGGATTTTCACCAAGGTATCTTAAAGTTTATTTTAGCATTACAATTTTTACTGGAAAATCAAAGCCAAGTAACTGGGTTAGTTTGAAAAGACCAAGTGAAACTTTCTTACTGCCTGCAATGTACAAGCTACTTTTTCCAAAGTATGACAAGTAATAACAACAACAACAACTCAGTGTGTGAGTCTTTGTGATTTTTTCCCTCTGAAAACAAAGACTACAGATTTTAAATTCAGGTGTGCAATTCTCTCCCTGCATCTTCCCTGCTTTTTTGTTTAATGGAAACCTAAAATCTACCTTCATCTAGCCTTTTATCTACAGGGTCCAGAAGGGAAGGAATTTTAATTTCAACTGGCAAAATCAAAAGACTAGAATAAAAGCAACTGATAAAAACACTCAAGTACAGACATGGTGACTGATCAACCAAGATGCTAACCTGCCCCTATCAATTCTGAGACCCCAGTCTTTTGGGTACTTTTAAATAAACTGCCTTCTATTTCCTTATGCTGAAGAACAAAAAAGACAGCAAAGTCCTTGGGGACACACATACAGAAAAACACCTCACAACAGTTTTTGCAGGTTCTCTTTCTGCAGGTTGGAAAGAACTGTGACATCTGGAACACCACATGAAGACATTTTTATCAGCTATTACAGTTTTACTCTTATTTCCAAACAATAAGATAACTGTATATATACGGCACAGACTGTACCACTACCGCTGCAAGAGACATAACAAACAATGATTTTAGTCTAAAATGCTCAGAAAAGGTTAAAAACTGCTTGCCCAATTCCATTTGAAACGTGACTCTTTATAAAAATTACTAGGCTGGATTTATTGCTCTTGAAGTTTCTGTGAGAATATTAATTTCTCAGGTTATTTATTTAACTGAATATTTAATTTGATGGATTATGAACAAGTGGGTATTTAATATTCATACACAGTTGTCTAGTTGGGAATATGACTTCTTCCTAATCGAGAAAGTGTCATTTTCAATCAGAGGGGCTTCGGAAAGCAGCAAAACTCTCTCTTGGAAAAGAAGAAGCAATTTAAGACAGGTGGCTGATGAACAGGTTTAGGGATTTTTCCAAACTGATGAATGTTTTTCTCCCTGGTGACATACATATTTTGCTAAGGTCTCATTACTAAAAATCAGGCCACTATTAAGATTTGTTGGCTATGTATAAAATTAAAATTTCATTTTCTGTCAACACCTTCCACATAGTATCTGAATATGAAAACACACGCCAAGCTGTAAGGGTACAGTCATAGAAGTTGTAGTTGAAGTATTTTCTTAATCTACAAGGTAGGCCACTGCCAGTATATTCTCACTTATCCACTTTGTGCCACTGACCAAAGATACTCAACATACATTGAATTCCTAATTTCGGTTCTTATTGTTCAGATTCCAATTGAAAAGAAAGGTCAACAGGTTTATTTTGACAGAATAAAGTAATGAATGCTGACATTCAAGAGCATTTTATTGGTATGAAGATGGTATATAGGTCAATGGATGTTTATATTTTAGCAAAACTGCATCTTTCACTCTTAGGTTCCTTGGAGAGGCTGCATTTTCTTGTTATTTTTCTTTTTCAACAATTCCACATACAGACTTATTTTTCTAAACTCCAAATGACTAGCTTCCAAATGACTAGCTCAGTATTGGGGCCAGTTCCATTTAATTATCTTTATTAATGCTTTGGATGAGGGGACTGAGTTCATCCTCATTACGTTCGTGGACCACACCAAGTTGGGCAGGAGTGTTGCTCTGCTGGAGGGCAGGAGGGCTCTGCAGAGGAATCTGGACAGGCTGGATTGATGGGCCCAAGCCAAGTGCCTGAGGTTCAGCAAGTGCCAGATCCTACACCTGGGTTACAAAAACCCCAGGAAGTGCCACATGCCAGGCAGAGTGGCTGGAAAGCTGCCCAGTGGAAAAGGACCTGGCAGTGCTGTCAACACCAGGCTGAACAAGAGCCAGTGTGTGCTCAGGTGGCCAAGAAGGCCAATGGTCTTCTGTAGGCCAGAAGGCCTGTATCTGGAATAATGTGGCCAGCAGGAACAGAGCTGTGATTGTCCCCTTGTACTTGGCACAGGTGAGGCCACACCTCAAGTGCTGTGACCAGCTCTGGGCCCCTCAACTCAATACAGACCTGGAGGTGCTGGAATGTGTCCAGAGAAGGGCGATGGAGCTGGTGATGGGTCTGGGGTACAAGTCCTGTGAGGGATGACTGAGGGAGCTGGAAGTGTTCAGGAGAAGCCTGGAGAAGAGGAGGCTCAGGGGGAATGGTATCCCTTTCTACAGCTACCTGAGAGGAGGTTGTAGCCAGGTGGGGGGCAGGCCCTTCTCCCAGGCAGATAGTGACTGGACAAGAGGAAAGAGCCTCCACCTGTGCCAGAGAAGGTTCAGGTTGGACATCAGGAAGAATTTTTTCACTGAAAGGGTGGCTAAGCATTGGAAAGGAGTGTCCAGGAAAGTGGTGGCGTCACCATCCCTGCAAATGTTTAAGAGATTACAGGATGTGCTATGGCTTAGTTGATAAAGTGGTGTTCAGTCAAAGGCTGGACTTGATGATCTTGGAGATTTTTCCCAATCCTAATGATTCTATGGTTCATCTCTACCCTGGTCTGATTCCTGACAGTACATATGTATTTCCACTGTCATAATGATATACTAGAAATAGTTGCATCATAATACCTCTGTTACAACAGTAAAACTGTAAGTCCTGCTGCAAAGAAATCTCTTAACCATTTACATAAGTAGTACTCATACAAGGTTGATAAACAACTCTGCTTGAATTCTGGAATTTCCCATTAATATGCCACCCTCTCTTAAGAGAAAAATTGAGTTGGCTTCTGTAGGTGTGAGGTGTTGACATTGTTTAACCCCAGCTGGCAACTAAGTACCACTTGCTTCCTTCCTCCCTCGCCCTCAGTGGAGATGGGGAGGAGAATCAGGAAAAGATAACCCCATGGGTTGAGATAGGAACAGTTAATGATTGATATAATACTCCTAATAATAGCAATAACGTAATGAAAAGGAAAGCAAGAGGAATAAAACCCAAGAAAGACAACTGATGCAAAATTTGCTCAGTTTTTGACCTGACCAATGTCCAGCCTATCCAGGCAGCAAGCGGCACCTCGCAGACAATCCCCCAGTTTATATGGGCATGACATTATGTGTTACGAAAAACTCCTTTGGTCAGATTGGGTCAGCTGTCCTGGACATGCTCCCTCCCAGCTCCTAGTGCACCAGTTTTCTGGCAGAGCCTGGGAAACTGGTGTCCATGACTTAAGAGTAAGCGCTACTCAGCAACAACCAAAAAACATCAGTGTGTCATCAACATTATTCTCATACTGAATCCCAAACAGAGCACTGGACTAGCTACCAGGAGAAAATTGTCTGATTCCCAGCCAAAGCCAGGACAGGTGTAAAGCAAACAAGAAGTTAACAATTGTGTAAGGTTGTGTATGACATATCACCATACCAAAATGGAATCATGTTGATAAATTACTTTTGGTATATGTTTTGGTTATTCCCCAGTGTCAAGGCGCATTTTCCTAATTTCCACATGTAATTTAAAAAGAAAGGAGGCAAGAAATGAGCAGACTTTAAACCATGGTAAACTATAAAAGCAGTAATACTGGAAGCTTTACTGCATGTTCACCGCTACTGAGAGAGACAGGAAAAACCACAAAAAGGGAAAGACAAGTGCAAGCATGATGTTCAGTAATAACAAGAAAGGGATAGAGAAATTATGAAAATCAGAAAAGCTGAATGAATAGTTATTGCCATTTTAAAGTGAAGGCAGAAGAGCAAGAATGTTTTGCAATCAAAGCATGCAATTTAGGAGCAGCAGGAGAGATGCAAGGGAATCCTGGCTGATTCAGTGGTCAGAAAAGTAAGAGACATTTCTGGCTAGCTTTTCCAAATCTGTTGTTTCACCATTTCTCTTCCAACCTGTAAGAGTATTCTAACTCTTCCCTCCTGTAAACTCCAGCCCCCAGTTACTATGTGACAGTTAGAGCACCGATTTCCAGGAAAAAAAAAGTAGGTAAAAACTACTTTGCTGGCTCAGGCTGAAGGCTCACTTCATCCAGAGTTCTATCCAATATCCAACTGATACAGTACATTCAGGAGAGACCACAACTAAATGTGAGTGCTGTGACACCTCCTGGAACAGTTCAACCAAAAGCCACTCCATGGGGCTGCAGAGATTTTCCAGGAGGGATTTAATCATTAACTTGGTAAATCATAGCTCTGGAATCTCTCTCAAATTTACTCCATCTCATGCAAAGCAAGGATATAACAGCAGAAGTGCTCTACAGATAGCAATCTACTGTTGATAATGGGGTTTTATATTATATTACTCAACATTTGAATTAGGGTAGATAACTGAGTTAAATGACAGTTACAGAAGTCAAGGACATGTAGCAGGAAAACATATCCATTCCCTATCTTTTCAGACTCACACAGAACACTCAGGTACCTTAAGGTCATTAACTTCCCAAGGACCTGCTGTGCTCTTCCAGCCTCTCCTAGGCACATTTCTATCAAAAGACCTCAAAAGCACACACATAATACCATATAATCATGCTGGTGATGATCCTTCTCATTTAGTGAATATCTCACCCTTGGAGAATTCCACCTGTGGGTAAAGAAACCTGGTTTGTGGACAGACACTTGTATGGGACAGACAGCTGTATTGGACCCTCACTCTAAGGCTGTCTATGACTTGCTCATGGCAGCAGAAAAAGAGTAAATACTGCACTGTCTCCTTCCTGCTCCCAGCTTTGGCTGCTCATCCTCCCACTCCTGGCATTCCTGTCCAGCTGTAACAAGACCTGCAGTCAGAGAACTGGTATAGGTATATATAGACATGGGATGTTTCAATCTGCCTTTTGCATGGAAGTTTATAAAAGGAAAAAAAAACCCGTGAGAAGTGTAAGCAAATTGGTGAGTCATGAACAAACAGACCAAATATTTTTTTATAAAATACTCATACTTTAAGGGTAACAACTTGTTGATGTAGTCACCTGTTGGATAGCTCCTCAAAGCACAACAATGCTTTGATCAACAGACTTCAAATACAAACCCCAATGCTGTTTTGAAATTAAACTGTTTGATGCAAGTAGCCCCATGTGGTTATTAAATATAAAATGAAGTGTCAAAATAGGCAGTGGGTCTAAATGAAATATAGAATTTTGTACAGAGTTCTGGCAGTAGACCCTCCAGGTAAATGGCTGCACCTCAAATTAGGGAACCACAAATTTAAGTCTGCGCTATTTGTCCATGCTAAGTGTCTGCAAGAAAAGATGCAGAAGTTCTCCTTGCAGGCCAGCCAACAAGCCAGAACTCTGCTAGAGGGGCAAAATTTCACTACCTTTCACTGCACTGGAGACCATTTATCAAACTAATTATGTGCTGCATGAATACTAAGCTTATGAAATGAAAATACATTGAGAAGCACGGCAGGGAAAACAGCTGCAAACCAAAGGTAAGAAATCCAAACTCAAAATTATCTGTTTATATCAATAACTGTCATAATCACTCTCTGTACTTGAACCATTGGGATGATGTGAAAACCATTTGACTGCAATTACAAGGATTTTTATCAGAACAGACTTTGATTTCACAGTCACAGTCACATGAGCTGCTCCTTACCAAGGCAATTTTACCACTTTTCATTTTGTACTCAATCCCCTGCATGGCTCAAGAGGCATCCCTAGCTGACCCTCATGTCCTGTGATTGTTCATAAAAGCATATAATCAAACCAGTGCTTAATTACTCTAACCTATAAATTACTACTTTATGAGTATACTCTCAGCTAACAGAAAACATATGTTTAGCACTCTTCAGTCAAAAATTCAAAAGAACTCTGCAGTTCCCAAGCTACAATGGTCACAGCTGTTCAGATGTTACTGCTGGCCTGATTTGTGAAGAGACAGGAGTTCAAGTTTTTGAACTGGGACCACTCCATCTCAATCCTTATTTTACCCAGAGGGAGTTACTGAACTACCTGGGTGTGTTCTCCATGCCTTAATTTGAACAAACAGTGAAAAGTCTGACACACTGTTCTACTCTTTTACAACCAAAGGACACAAGCCAAGGCTGACAGCATGGTGGTATTCTGTGCATTGTAGAGCAGAAATGCCTCTTTGAAGTAAAATGAATTTACTATGTAACTGAATGACTGATCTTGAATTGCAGCCACTTGTAGAGCAAAAGAACTCCTATGCTACAATTCATGAAAGAAGAAAACCCACTTTATTTACAGTAAGACACAGCATTGGCATCAAGATAGACAAGTACTAACTCTTCAGCAGAGTTCAGGCCTGCATACTGAATTCTTTCACTAGGTGCTACGCCTGCACACATCCATCTGATAAGTTATCAAGACCCTTTCTCTTGTTCTTCCCCACTTGTGAAATTCAGAGTATTTTCTGTCACCTCAAAAATCTGCTTTTTTTGAGATAAAGTGGGATAAAGCTGCCCAAAAATAAGAGAAAATAGACTCAGCATCCACTGATGGAAGTTTCAGCCTAGAAGGCATGTAACTCAGATATCTGGACTCTGAAAATCCAGTTCTGAATGGCTGTGGTATTGATTATTAATATTAATAGAGCTGCACTGCAAAACAGTTTAATGTAAATTATGCCAGATGAGCACCAGTGACACAAGCTCCGCCTCTTTAACTGACACAACAAAACCCCCAGAACTTTTTGCACACGTAATTAATTCCCGAACACATCGTCAAGATCCGCTTACACATCTTCACTTTTTTTGGGGTGCACGTCTGAGACCAAGGTGTAGCCTAGAAAACCCTCCCTCAGAGTGTGCCGTGCTGGCTATACACATCATGACTGCTCCGCTGTTAATGATAAGAACACAAACCGAGAGCAGCTCTGTCCTACCAGCTGCAAATGCTGATTTGCAATTGCTTGATCAGGATTTAATGCCGTTTCACATTAACACCCAGAGCTACAAGGGCGACCTGGAAAGCGCTAAGTGGTCAGAGTCCAAAACCACATTCCGAATCTTTCTGTACTTTTCTGACCTCTGTAACTGTGCTGTTTATATAATTTTACTCAACGGTGTTAACAAAAGTTGCGCAAACAAAGCAAATTAGAGGGAATATAATCTTTTTTGTGCACTCTAGAAAAAGAAGTAATTGGCAGTTTACTGCTGGTTCGAGAGCCTTTGGCGACAATAAGAAGAGAAAATAGTGAAAACGACAATGCTTCTAATTATTATCAACGCAAACAAGAAAATTAAGAGACTTTTTAACTGTCCCCGCGCCCCCCAGCCTCTCTCTCTGGGTGACGGCCGTAGCCCCCAGTTTCCAGGAGCCAGCAGCCGCAGCCGCGGCCCCCGTTCCCTGAGGCAGAAACTTTCCGCAGAACTTTCCCCGCTGCCGCAGCGAGCCCCCGCCGCCCTCCCCCGCGGCCGCGCCGCGCACTTACTGCGGGTGAGCAGCACCAGGGGCACGGTGATGACCACGACAGCCACGGCGACCCCCAAGATCCCCAGCAGCCACTTCAGGAAGCTCTGCAAGAGAAGTCCTCGGCAGCGGCGCCTGGGCGGGGGCTGGGGGCGGCTGCCTGGGGAGCGGCAGGCGCTGGGGGTTGTGCAAGAGCCCGGCTTTCTGCTGGCTTTGCGGTTTGAGCGGCGCTTTCCCCGTCAGCTCGCACCCCGGGAGCGCGGTGACACGGCTGCGGCAGAGGAGAGGCTTGGGACAGCGGGGGGATTTCTGTCGGAAATCAGATAACGGCCCAGAACTGAAATGCCTTCAAACGCTGATGGAAAACTCCCAATGTTTTGATAACACCAGTATTTCTTGTTAAGTTTCTGCTCTTTGAACTTCTTTTTCTGACAGTCAAGTCATGAAAAAACTGATAAAATTGCAGGAAGTGCTTATATTTATAGTTTTTTTGGCACTGGAGATAGATGTGTAAGTCTGCTAAGTGGGTTTTTAAATTAAGACCAGAAAATGGAAGTATAGGAGAAAAGTTTAAAATTTAGTGGTGATGACCCTTGTTTATCACATAAAACAATTCCCTTTCCAAGGAGAGTTTTGAGTATGTGCTGAGAAAGTAGAACAAATTGTTGGAAAAGACAGAATAATCTGTAAATCAAAACTTTTGATTGCTAAAAAAGCTGTCTTACCAGTTATTTAAAAAAACTGTCTTTCTAAATTATTTTAAGAGCTCTAGCCTCCAAAAAATAAGTCATGCTTTTGGTTTTATCCATGTTAGATTTTCCCCCTCTAATTGCAGAACTCTAGTAGCTACCAGAGACAGATGCAGGTATTTTACGAGTTGAGAAATCTAACAGAAAAAGTATATGATCTGCTGAAGCAAGATTTCAAGTCAAGGGAAATAGCAAATGTTCTTCGTCTTGCCTTCAAAGTACTTGTCAAAGCTTCCAGAAAGGTTATGCTGCTTGCTCCTTCATTCTACTTCTGCAGATGAAGCACAGCATTTAATATTGTGCTGCTATTTCTTAAGCAAACCATGTCTGGAAGTGGGATAATAGCTTTTTGTGATAAAAAAGTCTCCTTTAGTATAACCAAAGTGTTTACAAACGTTAAAGATGTGTCTGTATGGGAGCTAACAGACTTCATCTAGATACAAACGTGTTCTTGCTCATTGTTGTATACCATTCTCCTTGAAGATAAGCAGTTGGAACTTGTTCCAAACTTCTGCTGTGCTGGCTGTATTGGGTTACCTTAGGAGGGTCATTAATGTGCCCTGGCAGTGCTTCCAGGTAGCACAGTGCACATTTACCATGCAGCATCCAAACTGCTGCAATTTCACAGCTTGCTAATCATTGATCTCTGCGTTGGTTAGGCCACTTCTATAAAGTAAAATCACAGTGAAATGACAGTGTTTTACATTACTTTTCAAAGTAGCATCTCATTATATGCTGTAAGATGCATGACCAATGTTTCAGAATGTCTTACAACTCCACTTAAATATCAATCTGGTATACTATGCATCTGTCTTATCAACAATCAAGAAGAAAAACAAAACACCATCACCCCTCACCCCAGGGTGAATTTTCCTTTTCTTAGTGAGTAGGAATCACAACACAGATATAATTCAGCCAATCTGTGCTTTTTTTCCCCCTAAACATTTAAGTAGTGATCATCACAATGTCTCAAAATACAGCACAGTCAAATTATGTCAGTCTTGTGAAAAAATGTACCTGAATATTTTGTAGCTTTCAATGGCCAAGTTGCAGTTTAGTAATATTTTGAGAGATTATCTACCATGTTTTCAAGTTTCTCAGTGGGGAATTCTAAGGAGAAAAAAGGAGCAGTACTGTCAATGCCTATGGCTGGCTACTGCTGGTTTCTGTGGGAACACCATTTGAAGTGCCTTTGGAAATCTGGGTTCCTATGTCTAGATCAAATTTTTCGTAACCTCTGGTTATGCCACAGGGACTTACAGGACTCAGATCTGTAGGCAGAACCACCTGAGTGATTCAGTAATAGTCAGTAAAGCAGAATATTTTTCCCAAGTAGTTGTAATAGTTCCTAACAGTGATTCCCTACAGCTCGAAAAAAAATCTCAAGTTCCTCCTGACTGATCAAAACACCCATGATCCCAAAAAAATACTGTTATGGTTGTGCTTCTGGTTCTCAGTCAGATTATCTTTTGTGATAGCCTGAGACTTAAGAAAGTTCCTCCAGCTAAATATTTCAAGTTACTTTATACTGTGGTGTTCTTTTGTAATCAGATATGTATTAGCACCATGCCAAGAAATTAAACAAATGGCTATCCAGCAGTGGCTGCTACGTGATGAAATTTGAGAAGCTGTAGCTTCATATTGTATGTTCAACACAGTGGTATTCATAAAGAACTTGCATGATTGCAAAGAGCTACTTAATAGAAAAGAATGAAAATACAGTTTTCAGCCTGAGACTGACCTTCCCAAACAGTTGGGGGACCTGCCAGATGCAATGTCTTCCTCAGACTTCTAGCCTCAGTAAAACTCCAGACTTTGTTAGACATCTGTTTATATATTTGAGCGTTTCCTCCAGAAATATTTGGAAAAGTCAAACTGCAAAAATGGAAAACTTAAGCTCTCTGCAGAATAATAAAAAAGTGACTAAAATGTGTACAGTTTACTTTACAGGTGCAATGATGTATTCCAGATTTCTCTATATGTTGCTGTGGGAGACAAAATATGGGCTGGATAAAGTTTTATATGGATTCAGTGGCTCCAGTGAATACTGGAGTTTCATTTTTTCTTTGCATTTGAAGTTAAAATGGCATGACAGTTTTGTAGCACATCTTTGCATTGGTTCTGTTTGAGAGGATTGTGAAGAGAGTGTTAACTGTAAATCAAGAAAGAAAAATCCCTGTTTTATGTGATTATGTCACTGGGACATCAATTTCAATGTGGTTAGTTATGCAGCTGTCATTTAGCTCTTTCAAGTTAGTGTGTTTTTCTTTAGAAAATTATTTTCCTGGGCACTACAGATTCTTACATGTCCTCTGAGCATCTGAGCATAGTTGAAGGGTTAGAGTATCTCAGGTTTCTGTTTGGTTTTTTTTTTTTTTTTTTTTTTTTTTTTTTTTTTTTTTTTTTTTTTTTTTTTTTTTTTTTTGTTTTTTTTTTTTTTGTTTTTTTTTTTTTTGTTTTGGTAATAATTCCAAGTAGTTGTCTTGTTTTAATGCAATATGCTTATTTTTCCAGATACTTAATAAATAGTATGGAAGAGGAAAGATGCTGCACAATCAGCAAATAAAATACAGTGGGGACACTTAAATATAAGGCCACCTGGAAGTTCAAGGCAGCACATGTGCAATACACAGAGGACTCCAGCTATTGTAGTAAAGACAAAGAGATTGTGTTGTGACTTATTTCTCCCTATAATTATACTCTTCACTGAATTTCATGTAGCATGTGTGAGAAATATCCAGGGCATACCTTATTACTGATGCCATATGGACTTGCTCTGTGATTTCAGGATATGTAAATCCTAGTCCTGATGAGGTGAAACATGTGTTTGATATTTCTGATGATATGCTCAGTTTCATCTCACTTGGGAAGAAAGGGTTACTTTTGATTCATGCTCTAGATCGGGACTTAGAAAATTAGAGGTCAAATGTTTTTGTTGTGTTCCAGACAAGCTGCATAAACTTGAGAAAATAATTTATATCCCTCTGTTCCTAAAGCATATAATTTGTAAAAGTGTGGAAAGCCCAGTATTTTCACAGCTGACAAAGCCATCACCAGGAGGGGCTCAAAATTCCTGGTGACAGACACTGTGGAAAAATGTATTTGTAACTGAGGAATCCTGTCCTTCAGAACACTAAAACATCCTGGACAAAGTGAAATAAAACGTTTCAAAGGCAATTGTTCAGTCTGTGGAAACAAGAGTTACCTCGTCCCATTTTATCCTGGACCATATGTATCCAACTGTGTATAACTGAAACTTTTCCAGTTCCACTTGGACCCCAACCACTAGGCACAAATGGGATTAAATAAACAAATAATATGTATACATAGCCTCCACCTTTTTTTTCTTTTTCTTTTCTTATCTCCAGTGGTATTTTAGATGTTAAGATTTTATATTTTTTTAGTGCAAGATTCTACTGAGTTTAAATTGTTTAAAGTTGGGATGTTAGAACAGCTTTCTGTTGTTGCCAAGGAGCTGATCAAGATGCCAAATTGGGTATGATCTGTTCTGATCTGAAATTACAGAATATTCATTCCTATAGCACTTCGGAAGAATGATCTAATATTTTCCCAGAAATTTTAGATTATAAGTGGAAGCTTCAGATGCTTTAAAAAAACTTATTCCCATAAAAATTTTATTCCTAGCAAAGATTATAGGCATAAATTCTGATTCAACAATAGTCATATTTCATATCAACTTCTACTAGATACTTGTTAAGACCATTGGATTTCTCTTAAACCATTTGCCCTTTAGGACATTTTATTATAGATCCCTGGTATATTGCTAAAATAGCAAGGGGAGAAAAGGGGCTTTGGGTAGTCATTGAAAGTAGGAGGCAGCAGCCCATAAAATTGATTCTCAGAGGAAGAAGGAAGGAAGGAAGGAATATAACATGGATTAGAGGGCGTTGGCTTGCCTTGGCAATCTTACAAAAATTGAAGGAGTTCCGGGGCAGTTTCCACACTTATGGAGTATATTGCACTTAACATTTTTCAAAGCTGTCCCCCTGTTCTGAGCCAGAATTTATGCTAATGGAGAATAATTGTCTCTTCAGTCATGTTTCCCCCTCTAGCTTCATCTTACATGATTTATTTTTCACCTAAGATAGTTCAGAGTTCACATAGCTCTTCTGGGAATCATTGCAGAGAAAATGTGACAAAACAATGCTGAGTTTATCATTCCAAACAACCACTTCTAAGATCTCAGTGACACTAAAATATTAGAATAAAATGAAATGGAGTGCAAAGAGGAACATGGTATATACACATGAGAAGTCAACAGAAAAGAAGCTTGAAAAAAATTTATTTAAGGCTACAATTTAATACCCTTAAAGCTTAGCCTTTTTATAACAAAGGTTTTAAGAGGGATATTCACTTCTCAGGCATTTGTAACTGCCAGCCCCTTATGAATAGCACATATAATTGGTAATTGAATAATTTGTGTGTAGAAGTAAATTTTTTAGAAAAATAATTTTATCCTTAAATATAAATGGAGTTACTTTAGTCCTAATAAATGGAAAACATGAAGTTATCGAACTTTCACAGTCTTAAAGCTGTTAAGAAAACCATCCCTTAGACAGCAGGTTTTCCATATATAAACCTTTGGCAACACTAAACTATAGTACAATTATTTCCTGGCATGCAAGGTGACATAGCTTTGTTACAACAAATGTAAATGACAGAATACAGATTTCAGAATCTCTTAATAACTGGCAGTTGATGAAATGAAGATCTTCATTTATCCCATTTTATTCTTCATTTTTACTGGTATTCTTCCAAAAGGTCTCTGGGGGAAAAAAAGAAAAAAAAAAGCAGCAGCAATTAGGAAATATTCTAAGCCTCCCAAGATTTATGAAATATATGTGGAACATATTTTTTCTGTTTAAGAGTGAGCAGATGTTAGTTTCACAGACCTTTCAATGCCTCCCTCTAATAACAGATTGAAAACAATTATTCCTAAAGGAAAAGCATTTTAGTAGTTTCTAATAGATTCTTATCCTAAATTGTTTGTTTCAATGCTGAACTACAAACACAAAAATAGTAACATGTTAATAAAAACTGTATTTTAACTACAATTTCTAAATTTTTGGTAATTTTGTTTCAGATTTCCAAAGTCAACTAGTCTTTTCAGGCGCTTTAATAATGCAAAGGGGATAGCCAACATTTAAAAAAATCTGGCCAGTCACATGTGTCTTGAGTTGGCATTTCATTACTTTTTTAAATGCTTTGGTAATTTTAAGAAATAATTCCCAAATATGAACCTGTTTGCAGTACTCGTTTACAAAATGCTTCTTTGCCTACATACAGGCAAACAAAAGCAGAGTTCCTGAACAGTCACCTGTCAGGAGCTCAGATTACAGCACTGTCCCTAAGGACAAGCCACAGATCAAGGCAGTGTTTTATATCACAGTCTTTAAAGAATAACCAATTTGGTGTAATTTTACCAATAAATAGTTCTGATTTTATAAAGTCCATGCATAGGAAAGTTTTATTTTTCAGTAATTTAATCTGACCTTACTTCTGATAACATTCAGTAGCAGAACTACTTTCAAGTTAAATAAGAAATTATTAGAGAGGTTCATCATTGATAAAAAATCAAATAATATTTGGAATGAGTTCCATTTAGTTTCTTATCCTTCTTCACCTGTCTGTAACAAAGTTTGCAACATATTACAGATGTATCAATAGCTAAGAGAAAAATTAGTAGTATTTTTCCCAGGTGTGACAAATACATTTTAAACATCAGTATATTAAGAATAGTATAAAATTCAGGCACCTTTGGGTAACTTTTGTGTTAATTAGCCATTTTAGGAACTCTTTGGCAGCCATGTCATCAAGGACTTTGTTGATATCACTCGTGAAAGTGCCATCTGCATGTCTTCGGCCCAGTTCTTCAGCCACAAGAGCTTTTTCTGGGAAACTTCAAAGGTAAGAAATTATCAACACTGTGCAGATCAAAACAAACAAACCATTTAAAAGGGCCTTGCTACAGGGGTTCCAATAGACTGCACATTCCCTGTGATTTCAAGGAGTTAAGGGTTGAGCCTGATGTTATGGCTCAGTGTAGCACAACTCATGTCAGAACACCTTTTGAGGCATTATTGTCAAAACACACAGCTGTTCCTTCCAGTGAGCCTAAACTCCTCTCCAGTAGTTTTGAAAAAGCCATATATGCAAAAATATATCTCAGTCTGCAATGTCTATGCCATGTATATTAGGCATCAGTGCATTTACTAAGAATTGTTATTTAAGAAATAACAGTACTAAAACATTACAGTCAAATTTTCTTACTTTTTTTCTGTTTTATTTGGACATAAGGCCTATTTCTTTACTTAAAATTGTATTTCTTAAGAATTCTTATTGTTAATAAGAATTATTAAGAGCAGCAATTTTTTTTCTTTGCAGAAGGGTGATTGAAATAGCTCACTTAAAGCACCTGTATAAAACCTGTGGGCTTGTTTGATGTAAAATCATAAAATGTTGCATTTTATACTTGGAATCAGATCCTGATTCTTGTTCTATTCTTTTTTTTTTTTTTTGACTGCTGGGTCCCCAGTTTGTCAAAACCAGAGTTTGATTCAGAAAACTTTCCTCTCTTGTTTCATCCCATCAAGTATAGGAAGATTTTGATGAATTTCATTAGGGTGGGCTGATGCTGAAGCACCCTGGGTCCTGGATCCAATGGCAGGCAGACTGCTTCATTTCAAGGAAAGCAATATGCAAGGCCAACCACAAATAGTACTTAATGTTGGAAAACAGAAGGGTTGTCTGCAATTAATTGCCCATCTAGGTTTCTAAGTTCAGTTGAGGTTGTATTTCTCTAAAATGGATACAGAAATACCCTATTTCTGCTCAAGAAAAT
Source organism: Peucedramus taeniatus (assembly GCA_013400575.1). Taxonomy (NCBI): domain Eukaryota; kingdom Metazoa; phylum Chordata; class Aves; order Passeriformes; family Fringillidae; genus Peucedramus; species Peucedramus taeniatus. Next base: position 50,830 of record WBNO01021907.1, read on the forward strand.
GAAACATGACAGAAAAACAAGTGGAAGTCTGAACATAACTAGGAAGGGGAACCAGCTTTTCCATTAGGTATAGCTGACCTAATTTGTTTAACTCTGGTTTTTTTTTTCAGGAAATTGTCAATATTTACAAAATTTACTTTTTCCTATTTAGTCTTCCTTAACTACAACACACAATCTTGTCTTACAGATTGTATTTTATTATTATTTATTATTATTATTTTTATGTAAAGTGAGAGACTTACATAATACTTTACAGCTGCTAGAATATTTAATCAGAGGATGAACTGAAATCCCTGCCCCAAAGAGCTTACAGTCTAAAGGCACAAATAAGTACAGAACAGTTAAAAGGTGGGGAGTGGCAGCTGCATGGTGTAGCTCCTAACCATGCAGAGTTGGAAATAGATGAGCAGAAGATGCCTGCAGGGGACTGAAGGCAGTGCCATTCTAAGTGTAAGACCATCATGACAAAAGATGTAAAGTCATGAGGGAGTACATGAAGTGGATAGGATAGAGAAATCTGCAATGTGTATGTGGAGAACAAGGTAGAAATGAAAGAAATCTTAGGTAGCCAAAAGTGGAGCATTGTGTCCAGAGAACTGCAAACCACAGCAGAAGAATCAGAGGCATCTTAGAAAGGAAGACAAGTTATAGCAAATAGTAGTTGTTATGGCAGCAGCAGCTTGGGGAGACTCTGAGAAGCATGGGAAGAGGAAAAGAAGTTATTAGTTACTGCTGGGAATGATCATCAGCACACAGAGTACATCTGATAACATTGGTAAAAATTTAATCTTGGAAATATTGCAGAGAAAAAGATGGACTGTAAAAGGAAAAAAAAGAGAAGGCAAGTTAAGATGGCAGTGACTTGAATAATCTCAATGACAGTTAAGGAGACTGTAAGCAATGTTTTGTGAAGGGGAAAGGTGGTAGTTAGAAGAAGGTCTGGTTTAGTTTTAGATGTGTTGGCCTTAAATAAAACTTGACCTTTTAGAGTGTAACAGCATACTGAACAGGTTTTAATCTGTGTTTGAACTTAATAATGTAAAGTGATAGTCAATCACCAACGGAATATCTTCTAATACAAAAGAAAGACAAGAAGTACAGCAAGAATGATCAAAAACACATCAAAGTTTCATCAGACATGATTTCTAGCCCCAAATACTAGGCAAAATTTAATAATAGGAACAGATGGATTCTTACTCTCTTCTTCCTCGTCCATTCACTAACCAAGCGATGAACTCTTTGGCAGCCTGACCTTCCAAGTAAGAGGTGATGTCACTGGTGTAGGTGCCTTCAGCATGTCTCTCAAACTCAGCGTGGCGCTTGGAGATGGCATTGCTGAAAGGAGAGCAGCACCACAGGAGCACACTGCGTAAGAATTGAACTTTCCAACCATCTTTATTGATTTCAATTTCCCGCTTGCCAGACTAGACTCCCCATAGGAGAGAGGGGTTCTTTTCGTGCCTCAAATTGATCTTGACATATTTTTTGTTGTTAGGTTTCAGTTCTGAAGGTATTGCCTGTACTATGCAATACAGTTTTGTGCAGAAATTCCTGAACTAGTTCTGAACAACTCACTGCAGGTGTGGAAAGCAATTACAGCTGTATTGGAATGGTCTTACTAATGAAGTATGAGCTAGAAACTGTATTGTGCTATACAGATATGCTTTTTGTTGCCCTTTGTTAAACACTCCCCCTACTTTCACCTTCATTATTTCTGAACCAAACTATTCAGACTTAATTCCTTTCAAATTTACATTTTGAGTTGTCTTATGAACACCTTTTAAATCATCACTCTGACCAAGTCATAATCTCGGAAAACTTTCAAGCCTGATCAACTCCATCTTATTAAAAACATTATCTTCTCCCTCCCTACACCTCATTGTGGTTCTTTCTCTGATATAACACAAAGTTATGTTACAGTGGCTCTTGGGAAGGCAAACTGCACTAAGAAATGGACTTGTTATGGAATATTTTCCATGAATAAATTTCCTAGCATTTCTGTTTCAAATTTGCTAATTTCTGCCCAAATCTAGCTCTTTCTATTATTTTTTCTTCTTGGGATGTCACCATTCCTCCTAATTTAGTACCATCTGCACTTTTCATCAGCATGCTAACTAGAGTTGTTTAGAACATTTTTAATGAAATGTTAATTTTTTTGAGATATGCTGTTTCAATGAAGCGGAAACATTATTAAAAATTTGTTATTAATATTGACAGTGTGAATGTAAGGGTCTTTGCAATCTGGGCTATACCTTTTGGATTTTCTGACAAGAGAAAGAATTAATAGGTATTTTAATTAAAATAGGTATTTTAATCTGTTTTACAAAACCACTTACTCAATTTCTCCTTTATTTATTTAAAATTTCCAACCTCACAAAAACACAGTCAAGAAACAGAATTCTGGCCTTCAGCAGGTCTCCGTTCTGTAATAAGTGGTTTATGTAACATGGGACTGAGTGCTGAGGGCTAAACATTGCATCATGTTTAATCAGCTCTCTGCAAATTTTCCTGGCCATCTTCCTTTCATTAATCTTCTCACTGATTTTTTATTCTTCAGCATAATGTGGTTGTTTTTGTTTATATTTTTTTCTTCAGCCTTTCTATATACCAAGTTTTTCTTTTTATGTTATTCTCTACTCTCCTTGATTACTTGAAATGTGCTTTCCTGAAACGTTTTCTCATCCACTGCATATAGCTATAGAACATAGGTACAGGAATAAATAACATAAAGACATATCCTCTTTCCTTGAAAAAAGCAGGTGTGAAATGATGTATTTGATTGATATTTCTTTTGAGTGTGATAACATTTCAAAGAACACTAGTTGTTTTCTTTTTTGTTTAACTGAAAATGAATTCAAACTGGTTTAGAATAACAAGTTGTGACAAATAGAATACCTTGAGAGCTGGTCAGGGACTTTGTCATTTTCTTTGTCCTCCTGTGCTTGTTGGCTGTAGTGAAATTGCACAATCATTAGATTATTAGTAGCAGTACACTGCAGAGCCTGCATAAGCTTTATTGGTTATTATTTGAATATTATAGTAAATCCCCACGACTGATAGATGAATATTATATTCATTATATTTCAGACATATGAAATTAAATTAGTACAATATGTAGAAATCGTTACTTTAAAAACTTACACAGAGATTAAAAAACATTCATATAATAGATTGTTCTGGATATTTCTGGATTCTTTTTGGACAGATTTTCTCTAGAACACAAGACTGACATACTTGTACATTATTCTTGCTCTCAGCTTGCTAGCTTGAGTTTAATCAAAGTATATTTGGAAAAAACATGCCAACTTATAGTGATGATACTTGTAAATTATCCAGTGGTCAACAAAGCTTACACTTCAGGTGCCTTTTCACAAATGAAACATCAGGATTAGAGTATCCATAGATAGGAAAGTTTTGTTAAGGCCTAATGGCCCAGAATTGTACATTATATCTTATTCATATTGAACTTAATTTATTCACTGAGAAAATCTGCCTCAAAGAGGCTGAGACAGTCTTTTTAGGTGGCATATCAGATACTGCACTTTGATTTAGCCAAATCCTTTTGATTGATTTTGCAGGATTCTCATTTCTAATAACATATTAATATGCTGTTAATGGCTGGACTTGATCTTAGAGGTCCTTTCCAACCTAAATGATTCTATGATTGTACATATAAATTTTCCTCAAGTACTTTTGTTATTTGAGGTTTATCCGTGGTCTGGAATGGGACGCTGATACCAAGAAACTGAATTGGCTAGATTCTTGGCTGTTTCTGTTTGTGGAGATCTGTATCAATGTGACCAAAATGCTTACCCATTTCTTTTAGTGCTCATTAACCATTGCACAAAGTCCTGAGCTCGTCTGGTGTCCAGGTACTTGGTGTAATCACTGGTGAATGTGCCTTGTGAGTGACGTTTCACTTCATTCAGCTGTCTAGATTCCTCTACTGGCTCAGAATGGGAAGCTTTGAATGATCTGTGATAAGTTTAGACCTTGTTAATCTTCAGTGGTTGCAGTACAGTCCACAGCTGCATTGATTTTTCTTTTAACAATACTATTTTTTACTCCCTCAAAGTGAAAGCAAGTGGCATATTGATCAGTAAGTGTCTGGTTAAAGGAATCTGTATAACAGATTGGACACTGCCCAATTACACAGTCTTCTTGGATAAATAAGGTAGCTATTGCTTTAATACCCCAAATACTTGTGCTAAGCTTTGCAATATTAAAAACCCTGTCAGTTTCAATGGTAAATCAAGTACTGCATAAAGCTGTCTTTAAATCATAGCATGTTTGGCTTTAAAGTGTAAGAAAACAAAGTTCAGGCCAAGTATTTGTAAAAGTTTGGTCTGAAGAATTTACCTTGATTTCTCCTCTGTATCCTGAAGAGGATTTTGCCAGCTGCCTTGAACTATCATTAAAAGGAGACCAGCAACAAAATAAATGCTTTTCATTTTCATTGCCTGTCAAAAGAGAAATAAAGCAACATGAAAAAAAAAAAAGTTATAATGTTTTCATATGTCTGAATCAATTACATCAAAAAGAGATATTCTTAGTGCTGATCTAAACATGGAGATAAACATAAAGAGCCTTCTAGGATGGGTTCCATGTTCAGTGAATGACATTTTAGGGCCTTGGGTAGGCATTCAAAAGATGTAGTTTCTGTTCCAGTCTTTCAGCTCTAGTCTGTATTCTAGAGTGCAAGGAGAGCTGAGAGTAACTGCATCCTCACTGTCTTTTGCAATGTGAAGATAAAGGTCTGTTCTTTTCTCTGTGTTCTGCTGATGGCAAGCACTAGATCTGTAATACTGTTCTATTGCAAAACTGGGGGTAGTGATGTGACTGTGATTTCTTTTCCCAGGTCATTCACTAGAGAAAAAACAAAGCAAATCTTTGTCAAGAATACTGTCACATAGCAGCTCCCCATCCATCTTTCTCACAGAAGTGGCAATGAGTTCACATCAGCAAAATGTCACTGGAAATAATTGCATCATGTACTTGGGCTAATACTTGTGTATTTGAAAAAGCTCTTCTGCCTCCATGGCATTTTCCTATGGAGGTTTATGATACAGTCTGAAAAACAAAGGGAGGTAGGACACATGAGTGCCTTCAAGCAAAGTGGTAGCAAAGTAAGTCCCAGTCACAAAACACCCTCCCCACTAAATGTAATTTGTACCCGACTCCTGTGGCTCCACTGTGGGAATTACTGAAGCTGATTTACTTACTGCTTACTGATTTATAAAACAGGGCATTCTGAGTGAAAAAATAACTATCTTCTCTGTTGTAATGCCTTGTCACAATAGGCTGAATTTAAATATACTATGGGCTGGGGGAAGTCTTAGAAAATGATGAGGGAATGATGTGTAGTGAAGGTGCAGATGATTCCCTTTTGAGATTGAGACTTGGCTCTGCACTGAGCAATGCAAATGAGGGGCTATATGAACACCTCTGAAAAGGTAATCTCCTGTATCAAAAATCTTACTGCTGTAGGACTTCTACTCTGCCCCAGTAGTCTGCCCCTTCATAGCAGATTTTTTTTTTGAAACCTGTTTCTTCCATCTGTTTTAAAATAACTTATAGTTGGAGATGCAAAGCTTGACTGTAGGCAGGCATTTTACCAATGGTTAGGAAGAATCTATTGGACTGGTACATTGTGAGGCCTGATTTTTAGGAGAATCTTACTGAGTAATATGAATATTTTACTAGAATACTTCAGTATCAGTATCAAAATACTTGATGCAATCAAAATCCTAATCAAATATTAATCAAACTCAGGAAAATACACGTGTAGCTATAAAATTGTCTGAGGGATTTTACTATTAAGCAATGGACTGAGTTTCCCTCTCTCCACCAGAAGCCACTTCCAGTGTTACTCATGTTTTCATCAGTGTCTGGAGCCTTGTTTCTGCCCTGTGCAATGTCCTGGTACACAAGAATTGACCCCTTCACTTGAACATACCCTGCTATAGTACCAACATATACCACAGTGGTCATATAGCCAGTCTTATTAAAACCCTAACTGTAGTACTGAACTCTGTTTTCACTGTTTCGTTTGGAGCTGTAATTTGGTGGTGCAACACTGACATCCAATGTTTATCTCCAGGAATGCATAATTTCACATTTCATAGGCTTCTAGCAATGGAACAAAAGCTCTGCCTGTTCTTTGGGAGATGACTCTGTTGTGGTCGTTTCAAAATGGTTTGATTGACCCCTCTGATAGCTGATGCAGCTGTAAATGAGCTAACCTGGACTTGGAGCAGATAAAGTCTGCCTATGGCAGCACACATGAGTAAATTTGCCCTGCTTGCAGCAGTCTGTAGCTTTATTAAACTGCAATCCAGATTAGCCATAAACCCAAGGCACTGAGGTGGAAGGAAAAATCCAACACCAAAAGCTTTTCTTTTATATGAAAGTTATTAAAAATAATTCAAAAGTCACTGTAGTCAGTAAAGAGATATTCAGTGATTTCAGTTTATCTTGGCTCTAACTCTAATGTCTCAGGCCTACAGAGCTTTCAGATGGGAACAGTCCCACTGGCTACTTTATTCCGTAAGTATTAAGATTAAACTAAAATGCATTTTCAGCTGCTTTCTAAATTTTTCAGAATCTAAATTGTGAGATTATTAAAAATAAATATGTATAAATGCAGTTTTTGAAATTTATAAAATTTTCAAGAATCCTTATTAATAAAATAAGCTTTTCTAAAAACTATTAATCTTCTGTCAAATATGTTCTTTTAAAAAAAATTAGCATCAGTTCTGTTTTTTTCATTTAGTACTTGCTATTGGTGAGTTAAACCAGCAACAGCAGTTCTTGACAAGTGAAACAGGATCTAGTTTTAAAAGAAGAAATTGTAATTTTATTCTTGGTAATATAGACATGTTTTAGAGAAAAAGAGATTATCAGAAAAATAGTATTTTCTTAGTTTATGCTGGCTAATCAATTAATTTCTTAATCAGAAGAAAGGTTTTTTTGATATAAGTTATTTAGGTCACCAGTAGATACTGCTAAAAACCATGGAAACCTATTGTCAAGGCACAGGAAAACTAAAGCTAATCTTACACAGAAAATTTTTATTCCTATGCATATTACACTAATGAAAATATTTTAATTTCTTTCTGATTGAAAATGAAAAAATTAAGACATCTAAGTTTGAACTGCCAGAAATATGTAACAAATATGCTTCTCAAATCTTGATCAGATATTTATTTGAATATTATTTCCTTGACCAACCTGGTTTTTCTAGTTTTCTAAAATATTCTACTACAGATGTAGTAGATTTTTTTGTACCTATGTACAATTTTAACTGGCTTAATTTCATTGAGTTTTCAAAACAATCTTTCAAAAGTCACATTTGTATCTATTTCCAGTTTAAAAATAGAAATTATGAAGTTACATAAAAAAAGCAGTAAAAAAAGGAAATATTTTCATACGAACATGCATGAATGAGCAAAATAGATTTCTATTGAAATCAAACTGTCTGCAAATAGTAATAATTTCTATAAATAAATAAATTAATTTTTCAGGCAGGTGTATTTTGCATCTAATTTACCTACCATGCCTTGTGGAAAGTTCTGTAAAATCCAACAGTTCTGCTCTAAGAAATCCCATAGTAGGATGAAAGACTAAATAAAATTTTATGCAATAATCACAATAACTATTGAAAGGCTTTAATTTTACTTCTGTGAAATTTCCTTTTCTGATCTTACAGTGAAATGAAAATAATAGTTGATTGAGACAAACTAATCTAAAAGTGAGGCAGTGGAGTGACAGCCTGTAGGGTGACAGAGTGACAATCTGTCTTGGACAGTTTTAAATCAGTGTCTACATAAACCCACTGAATTTATTTCCATGCTTCTAACTTAATCCTCATTGATTCATATTTAGGCAGTATCTATAAGAAGTGAATAATTTAAAACTCACATTAATTAAATATTTCTACAGAAGATACTAAAGGAGATAAAAATATAAAAATCAATAATTGTGTATCTCATTTAAATTCTTACTACAATGTTCGCCTTTCATGTTCTCATGGTTAATCTTTCTTCTTTAAATTAATTCTGCAACACAAACTGTTGATTTCCATTTTTCGGATCATTCTCTGTTGAAGTAATCAATACATCAAAATATTTAAATTATTATGTCATTAACTCCAAATATCAGTGAGTATACCTCAGAAGAAAACACCAATTTGCTGAAAGATCTGCACCTCTATTGCAAACTTTGGGCAACACAATGCAGATAATGCACTCAGCTTTCTCAAATAAATAACTGGAGTTCATGTAAATCTTACCTTATTATACTTTGAGGTGATACGTGGCAGTTGCAGAAAGAGCTACTCTCTCTTCTGCAACTATGGCAAGCCTTGAGGATCCTGAGCTCTGCCTAGCTGCCTCTTTTGCACAGACTTATATATATACTGTTCAGCTCTAGTAAGCATTACAGGAGTGCATCATTGCTGACAGTTTCCTTATTCAACTTTTAAAAAAAGTCATCATATTTGCTATTCATTTCATTTGATAATTTTACAAGCAATTTCACACATTCATTCTGCTTACTTTATGACATCAATGCTAACATGGATTTGCAGAAGGAGTGAGGTAGCAATGTCCAAAGCAGTAAATATCAAACAGAAGGGCATTAACATGACAAACAGTGGACAAAAGGTGCCTGGGATCAAGGCAGCAATTTCTCCAATTTCTGATTTGCCACATTTAATATTTAGAATCCTGATTCTATCGACATCAATAGCATTGTTTTCACTTACCAATTTTAAATCAGAGTTTATAAATTTAATCCATTGTTAAAAAAAAGCACAACTTTCCCAAAGCCCTTGAATGATTCTTTGGGTAATCTTGTGCCAATGTAATGAATATGAAGATATGTGAAATATTGCAGTGATGGCTACCCATTACACTATGCCTAGCACAGGTGAAATTTTAAAAAAATGTTTTGATTAGCCTTAAATGTAAAATTCCAAATTCGTAAATGCTACTGTAAGAAAATTTATACTCACTTGAGAACTATATGCCAAACATTCACTATAAATTGAGTTTCACACCGTGGCCTATAGATTTATGCAAGATAAACCATTTGCTCACATTTCCATTCCCTACAAGGAAAAAATTAAACAAATAGATTTGAGATGTTTACTAGTGCCTGTTTGATGCAATTATTGTTGTTCAGTGGAGACAATTTCATAGCTCTGGTGGGGCAGCATTGCCAAAGAAGCCATGGTCATCCATGTGGTGACAACACAGAGACTGAGACAGGTAGGGGGATAGTCAGGTTCAGGAAGGTTCTGGAATCACAGTAGTTCACATTTTCACTGAATGTTAATTCAGCCTGTGCTCCAGTCTGGAGTGCCTCACAGTCTGGTTTGTGGCACAAGGCACATACATATTACAACAAACCTTATTTCCCTTAACACTGCTCCTTGAAGCCAGCAAAGAGTGTGCTTCAGTGAGGCAATTTTCTGCTGACTGGCTACATCCAGATTGGCATAGACCATAAGATACAATTGAGGCAGTGTATAAACTTAATAACCATATTAGAGTGGCAAACAAAATTTACTGCATCCTTCCTAGAGCTCCATCCTAAACACCTGGCTGTGGTACCATGGTAGGGGGTCAGGGAAACATTACGTCTCACTACATAGTCCACACCATCAAGTTTAATATAAGTGTAGTTTTCTATGCTAGTGAATCAATCTGTGAGAGTCAGAGTTTATTTTTTTCCATTCCTAGTCCTCGGGGTGGGTCCCCCGGGGCTCCCGCGGAGGCCGCCCTGCAGTTCCCGGGCAGTGCAGCAGATGGGATCAAAGGGCCCTTTCCGCCGCTTCTGCGCCCGCAGCGACACGCACACGCTCGGCGCGGATCGCTGCAATCCTCGCTGCACCCCGAGTTAAAGATGCTTTGGAAAGAGGCATTACGGAGTGTGAGACAATATCCTCTCCTCCAGGAAAGAAGCAGCTTTTCTTTTTTTATCTGTGTTTGTTTTCTTGTGTCATATAAAGTTCCTTGTTTACAGTAGGACGATTCCAGAAAAAAAAAAAAAAATGAGACAGAGCAGTGCACCTAGTTGGGCAGATTGTCACAGAGCTGTATCATCTAGCAGGTCATCTAGCATCTAGAAGGTGACTGGTTATTTGTTTTTCAAGTGCTGCACAGAAAATAAAATGTGCAGGAAAGAAGTGAAATGCCATCAAGAACCATGCAACCCTCAATTGCCATAACTCAGTCTATAGTATATATTTCAGGAGCACAGCAAAGAGTTTCCCAAAAAAAGCAGAAAATTATATCAAGTGTACGAGACATGCACATATACTCAGGTTTGTTCCTCTCACATTTTAAAATACACCGGTTAGGTGGCTCCTCTTGGCAAAATCAAGGGCAACCTCACTGTCCTCTGTATCATTGTTCTCAAATGAGACAATACTTTCAGCCAGACTAAGAGACAGAAGCTGAAAGTGGCCTGCCTTCGGGAAATTTTCATGTTCCTCATTATTCAATTGGAGTGTTTTTTTCCACTGTATCTGGAATTTATCAAAGTTTCCTGCACCATCATCTGATTAAAATTGTCAAGATTTGAACATTTTAATGAATTAGGAACTTGCTGGCTTTTGACCAGTGAAAAGTAAAAAAATACCCATCAAATGTTTTCAAAAAAGTGACCTCGCCAAATTCTTCTGTGTATTTCTTCATTACATATTTATTGCTATTGTATTATTATCCATTACATGTCTAAAGGGAGGAGGATGTGTCTTGGGGTATGACTACAGGCCCACACCCTTTACTTTCTTATACAGAAAGCATTCTCTCCTAACCTTGTCAGCTGTGAGTTCAGAGGGCTGGGCTCTGCAGCCCCTTTTGTTTTGCTATCTTTGTTACACGATAATCACAAAGACCATTCCCCTTCTGAGAACAGGAACCAATCTAGGAGGAACATGTGTGTAAACACATGCACACATAAAAACCCACCAAGCTGCACCCATAAACGTGTGCTTGTACACAACACACACAGTGTGTGCCGATGTGTGTACACAACTCCACGGCCACCCTTTGGAGAGCACGAATGGCCCTCTGAAATGGAGGGTGAGTTTGGGGTCTCTAGACCTTCCCACAGCACGCAGCTCCTTGCTCTCTGCCAGGGGTGATGAGAGGTTTGTACCTCAGGAGCCACAGCCATTGTAACTGAGCTGTAGCCCACTCTGTCTGCTCACACAAGTTGGAATCGCTCCACTGCAAGTCAATGGAGCTGGATCAATTTGCGCAAGCAGAAGAGCTGGCCCAATATGTACTGGTTGTTTTACATTCTGAGAAGACAATGTTCATAATTGAAAGTAATACCAAATGCTCTTAACAAATACTATGAATTATTCAGATTAAATATAGAGCCTTCAAATGACTCTATAAAATGTTCTAAACAGCTGTGCCTTGTAATTGGAACTGACTGACAAACTGGGAAGTATTGAATGCAGTCTGAATTGGACTTGATATCCGAGTAAAATGAGTATAACACTAACCATATTCTAGAACCTGACTGGTTTTCAGCTAAATTTCTCTTCAGGCCTTTTCCCCCCTACAGCTGCACTAATCCTGTGTGAAAAAAAATCATGTGGGTCTGTGTTTGAAGTATAAGGATTGCAGGTTCTTTCATGTGCACAGCTCACACAGCACAAATAAGGTAGATGATGATGTTTGGAGTGGAATCAGTGACTTTCTACTATTTATGTACACTTCAGCTCCCAGAATAAAGCAATTTTTACTTTTCAGCTCTAGTTTTAATTTGTTAAAGCTAGAAAGGATTCATAGAGGAAACGGACTTGTAAACAACTGTAACAACTGTGGCTACTTATCAAGGGCCTGTCTACCTAATTCAGAACAACTACATCCTATCTTCAGAGGCTTGGATACCTTATTTATGTGACAGGTATTTGAAGACTCATGTTTCATTGTCTGAAGTGGTATGTTTGAGTATCTGAAGTGTGAGAGTGTTATCCAAAAGAGAAAAGAACAGAAAGTGAAGTGCTCAGCATTTTTTTAAAACCAGATCCTCTAAAACATTTGAAAGTGGGAAGCAAAACTTTGAGGATGTTCATTCTTCTTGTAACAGCTTAGCTTAATTCAAATAGTGTCCTAGTGTTGGCTCTTACACACCATATTCTATGTTTGCAGTATATATGTTATATATATGCTTTTTATCCACATACTTTGTTATGTATGCTTTTTATAAATGCTTTGTATTCACATACTTTGTTAGCTTTGCCTTGATACCTCAGGACAAGACCTTTCAACTTGAACTACTGAAGATCTGTTACAAGAGAGCCTATCCTGTAGCCTCTTAAGGCTTCTCTCTGATTGGAGTGGGGCAAATACCTGTCCTGTGCATGTTTGGAGTAATGCTTGTCACATGGATTGTGGTTATAGGCAAGGCAGAATGGAATGTGTTCTCTTTCTATAGACAAAAAGGCTTGGGAGAATCTCATCACTGTATATAAATATCTGAAGGGATGATATCTTCCAAAGAAGACTGAGCCAACCTCTTTTCAGTGGTGCCCAATGACAGAACGAGAAGCAACAGGCACAAACTGAAAACACAGATGTTCTGTCTGAGCAAAAGGAAGCACTTTTTTACAATGAGGGTGACCAAGCACTGGCAGCAGTGGCCCAGGGAGGTTGTAGAGTGTCCAGATGGCTTTTAGATATTCAAAAGCCATCTGGACAAAGTCCTGGGCCACAGGATGTAGGTGGCCCTGTGTGAACAGGGAAGTGGGATAAGTAGACTGCCAAAGTTCCCTTCCAATCCCAACCATTCTGTGATTCTGTTATAGCACAAGGGTAGGTTTGCAGTGCTCTGCACCATTTCTAATGATTGACTGATATTACCTGTTATAAGCACAGGCCAGCCAGCAATCTGATGTTGATGTACTTTTAAGAGGGTTTTTTTGACATGCACAGCATCCTAGGACATTTTCTCCCAGGCCAGCAAACACATAGTTGCTCTACCATAAAGCTTTCAGGTTAGACATTATTTCAGCAATTCAGTGTAAATGTCACACTCTGCTGGAGACATATTCCCATTCTTTGGCAAGAACACTGTGTAAGGCAAAGAAATTAACAACATGAAAAACAATGAAGGAAAAATGTTGGCAGCAACTGCATTTACTTTTAATTTTTTTTTTATCCCCACAACTGCTGCTTACAAGTCAGAGTAGATGGTGAACAGTTTGGAAGATGTGTACTATGATTGCCTTGGGAAACAAGCAGACCTCAGGGTAGATTAATAATGAAATAGCTAATGCACCCCTTGAGAAAGAGGTACCTTCTGTTATTTTATTTGACTGATTTTTCTGAGATGTCCCTTATTTCAAATATTTCCAAAAGCTTCAGACACCAGACCTGTGGGCAGGGTGTGAACAACACATTGCATCATTTTATTACTTACAGTACCAACAAAGGGCCAATCTATCTGCCCAAATTTCCAGAACTTAGAGGATTTTCAATAGAATAAATAAAATAAAGGTGCAGAAATTGAAAGTGACCTTAATGTATTGACATTTATGTGAGATTGATACCATGCTTTTTTGGAAATTACTTAGGTTCTCATTGACATATTCAGGTATCTTAAACCTATAAGCATCTCAGATAAGAGCTTAATTTTTCTCTCAATCACCACTACATTACAATTATTTCCATGGTGTTGTATCAATATAACAAATTGAGAGTTAAATCTCAGTATTTCAACCGAATTCTATTCCTTATTTGTAAGATAACCACATTTCTGAGACTACTGTTGTGTGCAGCAAATGCACATAGGATCATATAATCAACATCTAATTAAGCCCACTTCATGTTATATTTGCTTAATTTTAACTTTCTTACAGCTATAATTTTTTCCTTTAGCCATTATAGCAGTTGAATTTTAATTACATTACCAACAAAAAGCTCATTAACATCACGTAATTGGCAGCGTTTCCAAAAAAACCTGAACTAATTGAGTATTTTCTGAAGAGTTCCCATCAAAGTATAATTTAACCATTACAAACAGCTTGGCAACTACATTTGCATAAAGATGTATCTAAGGAATGTTCTCATGTGTGGAAAATCAGATTTGATATTGCCATTAACAAACGAAGGAAGCTGTTACATAGCAAATCACTTCCACATTTTAATTATTTTGGCCAAACCCCATGTTTTTGTCAAGAAAGTCAAATGAAACCCCTTGCTTTTCCACAAAGAAGCAGCAACTGGTCTCTGACAGAGTTATGAAGCAGCTTGCTTTGCAGGAAGGCGACACAATCTAGTCCAGGTTATTTTGCACTCTCAACAGCTAATAGCAGAGATTGTGTCAGAAAGACCATGGTTCTTATGCAGTAGACTAATTCAGAATTTTTTAAACACATGACCAGGGAATTGCTTAATCCACAATGGATCTCTTGACAATTATCTTGCTAATATTCTTATATTATGACAGAACTGATTTAATTACTAACGAAAAGAATACAAGTATTCAAATCATTATTAGCTTCTACCATTTTTAAAGACTCCTTAAAATAGTTGCACTAGAAACAATGCAAAGAAAGCTTGCACAGTCCTTTGCTCCTTCCCCTCCAGTCTGGGGTGAATGACACTGAGATCAATTTGAACGCTGAAGTAATGATTAGAAATCAAAAAAAGGTCAATATGCTCACATACTTTGAATACAGGTGAAAAACTCACTGATATGTGATAGTTATCATGAGTGTCCTGCTTTCATGTTTAAACCTGAACACTGAGAGTTTTGCAGAATCAAAGTTTCAAATAAGAGTTGAAAAAATTTTGAACACATTCAAGACTCTCAATAAGTATCCAAACTTCAGTGTTAAATATTGTGCGTTCCTATCTCTTCTTGGATTCTTTACAAAAAGTTGGAAATAAATTTTGAGAAACTGGTTCTTGTTAGGATGCTAATTAGGTACTTGCACTGCTTCCTTTGTCCTTTCCCATTTTACAGTTCTAGTTAACAAATGCAATCATATTAATCTGACAGTGTGCATTTGCAATGAACAACCTTCCTTGGACTGCAGAATCTAAGTTTAAGCAAGTCAGCAATAGATACACAACACCTTTCACATTCTGATTTTATTTTTTCTGTCAAACAGGTATCAAATCTGTCAAAACATTTGTTAGCATAACATTTGCTAATTTACAATATCAAAAGTGGATGTAAACATCAAGTTTAAAATTTCAAAGTTCCTGTGATCAATTCACCTGAACACTACACAACTTGAGCACTGCTGTCATTTCATTCTCCCAGAGATGTCTCAGATGCCTTAGCATGCTCTGAGTAGCCTACTCATTCTGACAAAGAGAAGCACTGTTTGAGGAAGTGGGTCATATGCGTGTAGAGATGTTTGCTGGAAAGGCCTGGAATTCCATGGTTCTGATCAGTATACCACTGGAAAACAAAGCAAAAATAAAACATAAACCCCTTATGTTACGTTTTCAATTCTGCAAGAGTTAAACAATACAAAAAATGAATTTTATTGCTACGCATAAGAAAGTGGATGGCTCAAGAAAAATGAGGAACCTGATAATCTTTTTTTTCATCAGCTCTCAATATATTCTTATTCTTGCTGAAAAAAAAAAAAAAGTTTCTAAGCCTTCTGTTATTAAAGAGTAAGCATTACTGCCTCAGTACTTACAGGCCAGTGGTATCAAGTCAGGCAAAAGAGCCTTGAGGTGCCATTAGGGATGAAATCCCCTTGACCTGTTGCATGGCCTGGGTAATAGGGGCAAGAGTCTTGCTTAGGAATAAGTACTGAGCTCTAAGCAACAAAATTTCAGCTAAATGTTGTTTGAGTTCTATTCAAAACATCCTCCATTACAGCAGGGCCATGAGCCCTGTGATTGATGATCTGGAAATAAAACACACATATGAATTATGGTAACTCAGAAATGTCTGCCATTCCACTGTAGCTGAACCAGAATGACTGCAACTGCATACAGTATTCCAGATACTTAAGGTATAACCCAGATTTACTAAAGATCAGCAAAGGAGGCAGAAAATGTGTAATACACAAAAGGGCCTATAAACCCCTGTTATCCCTTTTTGGGGAGTTCATGGCCCTGTGAAACTGGATATGGACAGAAGACCAGTACGTTTCATAGCAGGCACACACTTTGGTTATTAGCCCTGAGAAAAAAGGTTTGGTAGCAGACATTAGAATATAAACCAGATCTACATTTCCCCTGTTTATTTCTCCTTTATATCCTGCAATCTCTTGCCTATGTGTTTCTCTCTCCACCTGTGCCTGATATCCCATGCAGGTTTTTCAGAGAACTTTTTTTTTGCTGATTCTGGATATATATTTGGATACCTTACACCCTTTTTGCTTGTTTCACTTCTTGCCTGTGGCAGGCAAGTCCAATTCAAGACAGAATCTACCACAACTAGTGACAATTCAGCCCCAGAACTCAGCTCTTTCATCTTCCTCTTTTACCAGGTATCAAAAAAACTTGTAAGGAGGCTGGATTCTTATTCCTTTTCCCTGGCTCATTTTAAAAGCCTCCAAGTTATTCTTGACAAGAGGAAAATTCTCCTAGCATGCAAAGGGCAAGAAAAAAAAAAAAAGAGCAGACAAATCATTTGGGGAAGAAATTGAGAAGTTGTTTATGAAAAATAACAAATGCACTAGCAATTGCCAAATTTTGAAGCATGTTTAGTTGAACAGGGTAGTTAAAAACACTGTCAAATGTCAAATAAGTTTATTGATAAAGTTATGAACCCCTTTTCAAAATGAAAAATAGTCTATTATTTACCATTGCCTGGAAATCCACCTGTGCATTAACCAGAGCTTTTGCAATTTGTGCTGAGTTCTGAAAATGTACATTATCTAAAAAGAAAAAAAAAAAAGAGATTGTCTGTTGAAATGTGTTAATACCACAAAGCTTAAAGTTATAGTGCATTTAGCTGTGTCCACTAATTATCAAGTGATACAGTTGACATTACTAAGAACGAGTAAGCATCTTATGATAGGTCATATGGAAATCTACCAAAGATCTAAGTCCTGACCCAATCAAAGATAGATGCTTAATGTTTTTCAAACAAAGTGATTCTGGCTCTGTGTTTGTTCTGCCATTTGCAAACCTCACCATCTGCTGTTCCATGGATGAGAAGATACTCTACATTTTGGAAATTCTTTGCTCTTGCCATCACAGTTGAATTCTGTTGAGAGGAAAAAAGAACAGTTCAGCAACTTCAATTTAAACCACTTATTTACAGTGCTGAAAGGTTTTCATTACCTAGTAGAAAAACAATCAAACAGTTGAACTGACATGACAGCAGTGACTTCATATCAATCTGAGATTACAATAGAAACAATGAATATGGACGTGTATATACATAAAGCTATATCTCAATATCTATTTATCTGTCTATTCTATCTATCAGTCTCTACAGAGGGATCTGAACAACCTGGATTAATGACCCAAAGCCAGTTGTCTGAGGTTCAACAAGGCAAAGTGCCATGTCCTGCTCTTGGATCACAACCACTCCTATGCACTAGGAGCAGTGTGGAAGGGTGGCTGGAAAGCTCCCTGGTAGAAAGGGACCTGTGGCTATTGGCTGAAAACAGCTGAACATGAGCCAGTGCATCCCCAGGTGGCCAAGAAGGCAAGAGCCATCCTGGCCTGTACCAGAAGTAGTTTGGCTAGCAGGACCAGAGAAGTGATCATCCCCCTTACTGGGCACTGGTGAGGCCACACCTCGAATCCTGTGCTCAGTTTTGGGCCCAAGAAAGACACTGAGGTGCTGGAGTGTATCCTGAGAAGGGCAATGGAGCAGGGGAGAGTGTGAAGAGTGAGTCCTCTGAGGAATGGCTGAGGGTGTTTAGCCTGGAGAAGAGGAGGCTTAGGAGGGACCTTAACATTCTCTGTGACTCCCTGAAAGTGTGTTTTAGCCAGGTGTGGGTCGGCCTCTTGTCCCAGGCAACAATTAACTGGACAAGAGGAAATGGCCTCAAATTATGCCAGAGGAGGTTTAGATTGCATATGAGGAAACATTTCTTCATGGAAAGGGTTGTCAGGCTTTGGAACAAGCTGCTCAGGGCAGTGGTTGAGTCAACATCTGGGAAGGTATTTAAAAGACATGCAGATGTGGCACTTGGGGACATGGTTTAGTGGTGCACTTGGCAGTGTAAGGTTAATGGCTGGACCTGATGATTTGAGAAGTCTTTTCCAAACTAAATTATTCTGTGCATCTGTGATCTGTGACTTTGGCTTCAGGACAGGAATACCTATAAATAAATAAATACTGGGTTTTTTTCTTACATCATTTGCATGTGTTCTGAAAAGCACTAGCAGAAGAAAAAATATTAATCTGCACCATATTGATGATATCTGTCCATGAAAGGTCCCTGTGCAAGCTTGGCTTGCAGCAGGTAGCCTTCTGTGCTGTCACAAATGTCTCTACACTACCAGAAAGAGATCTGATATTTAGTGTCTTTCCTAAGGGCCAATTCCTACAAAGAACAGCACTAGTCATGCCATTCCCAGAATGCTCTAATTCCTGGCTACTTAGACAACTCTACCAGGGCTGTTTGGTATTGAGCATTTTTATTCTTTGAGTTGGGATGGAAATACGTACCAAGAACATGATCCAAATCTTTAACAAAAGTGTTTCCACTAAGTTCTTTGGATGTTAATTCAGGCCTCTCTGTATCCAGAGCTGGTGTGTGTGCTGCTAGAGGAAACTACAGACTTCTTATCAATGTGAAGAAAAGAATGGGAACCTGTTCTAGGTATGGGAAGCTGCTCTGATCATTTAGTATGCTTATGATCTTATTATCAGGGAGCTCAATTTGGATGAAGCAGTTTGCGTATCTCAGCTAACAGTACCAACCAAAACTTTATTAAAATCAACATTTTAATCCCTCTCAGTTCTTATCTAGGCAAATGGTTTGCACTGGCAGAACAGTCTGACTTGTCCAGGTAAGAAAATAAGGACTTCCATTTAGCATTTTTGGGATTTATAAATACAAACCCACAATAAATTACGGCGATAAGAATTTAATGGCAGTAGCTTTGCTACAAAAGGACTGTACCATAAGAGCTGGTGGGCCACTTTCTCTCTTCACAGTTCCACTTATCCATAGAAGTGTGATTCAAATTTAAGGCAGACTGTCACAGAAACAGAATTCTCACCTTATAGTGCTCAAGATTATCGGACTTGATAGGAAGACCCATAAATCGCTCTGTGTAGATCGATGCTGAAATTAAAGAAGAAAAAAGCTATAGACAAAGAAAGTGCAGATATTTTGTGGCTTCAGTGATGCATAGGAAGTTAAATGATGTTTAACTGTGTCTGTTCTTGGTTTCCCCATAACACACCAAATTTACACAAATTTTAAAAATCAGCTATGAAGGCTAATTATTTACTGTTCTCCAAACCATCTTTGCAGAAATAGTGGTTTTATACTCATCTAGGTTTTTTGGATAAAGGTAATTAATTGATACAGCTTTATGCTGTTGGGTTGAGCTCTAGAAGCCAGTTGAATAAGGCAATGAGCCAATAAAGGTGCATGGTGGAAGGATGACACAGACTAATTCTGACACCTTAAGAAGTGGAGCTGAGGATTTGTATGTGTATTAACAGTAAATATGGATATGCATGTTGTCATTTTCCTATTGAATGTATATATGCAGCAACTAGAGGGAGCAGGAAAGGATGCATGAACTGAAAAGGTGGCCCATTGTTTTTCAGGTCTCTGTTCAATTCCTTTTTCTAACTACAACAAAAACTGGAAACAGATTTGACAAAATAAATGTGAATAACTGAACAGTATCCATCACCAAGAAATCAGTAGAAACAGCTCTCTTTGAGCTGCCTTGGTATTTGTACTTTAACTAGGAGCGGTTATGAAAATTTATGAAAAATTGACACAGCAGCTGCTACTACCAGAAGATTACTTTCTTTATGACCTTGCCTTGAAAGAGGAACTGACACATATTGAGCAGTCAAGCTGCAGTATTACAAGGACTTTATTTATTTAAGGAAGTCAGGGCTTTCTGACAAAATAGAACTGTCATCTTTCCCTCTCAAAAGACATGTGATGGCCATTGTAATCATTAAGGAATTGGGATTGTCTATCTTGTCCAGTTTGATACACTGTATTAGAAAAATTTTGTTAAAAATAAAAATGAGAATCCTCCCAGGAAAAGATAATGAATCAATATACTCTTGTTCCCATAGTTTGTTATGTATCATTTACATGTGCTACCACAGAGAGCTAAAGACATGTACTGTCTCCCAGATCAGCCAAGCAAGGCTTCTGAAGATAATTTGTAATATAAGTATCAAAAAAAATTAAGTAGCCTATCTTTTATCAAAATCCTTTATCATTCCATGAAAACAGAAAATGTGCAATATCTGTTGTCAACACAGTGTCAAACAACCATATTGGGCCTAAGTTTTCAATAAAATAGACTCTTTCTGAATGGCTGGCATTTCTACAGTATTCAGAGCCAATTTTTCCACCCTCTTCTACCAATACAGCTACAACAAGTCCACAGAGGTCAGCAGAATTGCATTATAATGACTAAGTGGAAGATTCATCTTGTCAATTATTGAGGAAAGAAAAGCAGATGAATTTAAATAAATTTTAATAAAACAGTCACAGATATAATGCTTTTAACTATACATTGTCCCTGAATGGAATCTTCCTTTCCATCTTGTAACTATTCAGCTGTTATTAACTCTGACTCAAAATGTAGGGGGGTGGGATAGCTTCTGAAAAAAGATTATGATCCAGAATTTCATCTGTGCATCTAAAAGAGGGTTGGACAGAACTTAGAAGCTGTAGGGGCCAGTACATCCTGTGACACACTGATACTACTCAGGGACTCAAGGATGTAACATCCTGTAGTTTTGCCCCTAACACAGTTCACCCTAATGTTAACATGATTTGTTTGCCAAAACTTATGACTCATGGCTTCCTTCTGTTTCCTTCCTTCCTAAGTGGAGGTACATTTGCCTGTTTGGATTTTACAGTGTGTTTTCAGCAAGATTTTTTAATTGCCACCTGAAATGCAGCTGACATAGAGATTGCAATGGTGCAGGTCTAATCTGCTTGAACTTAAAAACTTCATTTGAATTGTGATGCTGGGAAAATTTTTTATAACCCATCTTTTATTAAGGGACTTTTGCAAAAGCAGTGCTTTATGCCTGCATGCTGGAAATAATTTTGTAATCATGAGTAAAAATGTCTTTAAAAAATCTTGATGCCAGTGAAAACACGAAGACTATGCTTCCTGTGTCATACAAATATTTTCCCCTTTGTTTGCAAAACACCATAAATACAAGGAATGTCTGTGCTAGCAGTCAGGGAAGGAATCTTTCCCATTTAACCAAAATTTTTTCTCATAACCAAGACTTCTTAGAAAACGACCATATGCTAAGTAAATGTGTTCAAAGTGCTACATTTTACTCATTGAAAATATTCATGCCATGATTTTTTTTTACACTAAGGTTCCGTAACACTATGCCAAAAGCTTAACAGGTCGGCAAGTATGAGTATGTGCCTGCTTTATTCACACAGGAAGGCCTTGGGAATATACACCCTGTGTTGTTTCCTCTCAACAGTTTGGAGCCTAATTCCATAAAAAAAATAAGAATATGTATTGTAACACAACAATACAGGTGTGGCTGAGAGATATTTAGAGGGAAAAGTATTTAATTTAAAAAAATAGGATACTGAACCCCAATAGTCTTTCTCTTTTCCACTGTTTTTTGGAAACAACTTTGCAGTCATCAGAAATACCAACTCCTGACACAGGTCATCTGTGGTTTCAAGAAGTTGAAATGTACTATGATTCTATTACTGGCAGATAAATCAGTTCAGCTGTTTCTGAATTCAGTGATAATGCTTTAATAGGACTTTTAGGCAGATCACTCCTTAATAGCAGTTAATTGAGAGGGCTTTATACACTTACTGTTATAGAAGTACATATGGAATTATCCAGACATACCTTCTTTGTGACAAAATCAGTTCCAAACTGCCAGTTGTACTCAGTTATTTTCAGCAAGAAAAGCATTAAACTTAAGGTCTTAAAAGTTTTAATTCTAGGTAATTTGAATGTCTTTATGTTTCAAATTGCCAATCTCCTGCAATGATTTAATTTAAGAAGTCATTAAATGCTACATCTTGCTTTCCAAGTCAGTATTTATGACAAGTTTCCATACCGTAATATTCCCAGCTGGAAACAGGAGCCACAGCCATTCCGCATTTAAATACTCCACTGCCAGATCCAAGTGCCAAAGAAGTTACATAGCCACCATAGGACTAGGAGGAAATCACAGACAGTTTAAAATTACTGGTGAAGTATCATTCTGTTTTCTGAATCAAACTCATATAAACTAATTCCAAATTAACTAATTAGCTTTGCAGGCATGGAGGACAAAGTAACAAAAGGTTGAGGGTTTTTTGAAATTAATTTATTGATATCAAAGGGATCTGATGTAATTTCTTGTGAAAGGGATTAGACAAATTTATCAAATAATTTCTTTTTTTGCTTCTTCTTCAATGTTCATCACTGCTTTCATTACCACCTACAGTCACAGACAAATTGGATTTCATTGCATCCTTCATGGTAATCTAACGCAACCTATAGCTCAAAACAGGGTAACTTCAGGTGGAAATGATACTGGTTGCAGTCTCATCCACAGTACTCATCCTCTCCACTCAATCTGCTTCAACAGTGATCAATGTTGTCTTTTTTTTTTCCTAAAACCAAACAGAAACTTTCCTTCTGGCAGCTTGTTTTCATTGCCTCTCATCCTTTCAAGGTGCACCTCAAGAAGAGTTAGAGGCTTTTTCCCTCCCTTAACAAACTACCTAGTTTGCTAAAGATTAGCATATTGAACCAACTCAGTAATCAGTACTAATATACTCATCTACTTCAGGATGGAGCAATTCCTCCCTACTGCCTGCCACTGTTCCCAGTATTTTCTGTCCTGACTCCTCAAACTGGGACCCAGAAAGGAAGAATAAGTTCACGACCATAAGAAGGGTAAAGCAGTAAGTAAGCCTGGATATAAGAACAGATCTGAGAAACTGAATGGGGCTAGTTGCTGAGACAGGAAAACAATGTAAATAAAAAGTCTTTGGTTTGGCTCTCCATAGGATGTGGAACTGAGGTTGGAAAAACTCATGTAACTTTGCAAAATAATGGGTTTCTGATTACTTTGGATTGGAGCAACGGATAAAAATATGGTGTGTCATGAAAAATTCTGAAGATTACTTCAGTAGCATATGAAAGACTAAGGGAAATAAGCAGAATTATTACTATTTTTTTTTTTTTTGCACAGAAGTTAAGTTAGTGCATCATCTTGACTTTCTAGCTTGAAATGACAGTGAGGGATACAGTAGTAGAAACAGTAATTAGTAGAATTTTTCCAACACATCTGATTTGCTCATTTGATCTTTCAAAAAATCAGTCCACAAGGCTAAAAATTAAGGGACTGGGACTGGGCAGATAAATATATTCACTGTAACAGGCTGAGAGAGAGAGTTCACAACCCAAATTACTTTAGTAGTTATTTAAGAGCTTTTGCCATCTTGAAGAGTTTGTTGAGTCTGAAAGCATGAGTTCATGCACACTGACCAATTTGAAGCCTATAAATAAGGAAACACCTTTCAACTCCTTTCAAAGCTTACAGACCAGGAAATGGTATAATAAATTGGAAATAAATTGGAAAAAAAAGACTGATAGGTTTGCCAGTAGTGCTTTTATTTTAATATTAAATCCACTACTGAAATACAATGTGTCTAAGCTCTTAGTTGCTTCTGGAAACACTGTGGTGAAATAAAATATTATGTGACTTTAAAAAGAAAATATTTTCTTGAGACCTTAAATTACCTAATGTCACTTTAGAATTATTCACTTCTAAGCATCTGTGTCATTTATTTCACCATATGATACCCATTTTATTCTGGTGTTACAGTAGAAACTGTACCAAAGTAACTTAAATATTGGTTGGTAGAAGCTTCATAGAAAGATTTTAGCAACTCTGCTCATGAGCTGTCTAAGATGAAGCAATATATCTGGCTATTGAAGGTTCTGGGAGAATTACAAATAGAAATACATGAAAAAAGATGAAAAATAGACTGGCTAATAATTTGGAATGAATCCCATACTGCCCAATTTTTCCACGTCTTGGTGAAGCTGTCAATGTTGTAAATCCCTCAGATCCAGATTCACCCCTGATGACCATTGCAAAGCCAGCCAAGTACACAGTGATTCAGGATGATGCAGGGGTCACATTTTCTGATGAGAGATAGTCATAGGACTTTTCTCACTATTTTAAACTCAGATCAGAAAGGACAATACTTGAATTTTGACAGTAAGTCCCTAAGCTACAAGCAAAGCCAATTAAAATGTCTTAATTTGGCTTAGATTCCAGTCCAAATGATGTAGTAGACAAGAGCTTTTCAAAATTCCCTCTTGAGCTGCCAAAGATTCATTTTTGGGGGCTTGAACTGTTGCAATTGCATGTATTAAGTACCTGCAGGGACCATCCCCTTTGGCAATACCATCACACATTTGCAGAAGAAATTTTATACATACTTAAGACAGAACAAGGAAGAATAAAAAAAAAATGATACTGCAGGATTATTTGAAGATAGATATAAAAACTCCAATCACTTACCCAACCCCATATTGCTATTCGTTTCTCATCAATAAAACCCATTTCTATAAATTTTCTGTGGAAAATAAAATCACAGAAATACATTCATTATTACAAAAATTGCTAGTACAATAACACATTAGTGAAAAATAGTTTTTCTTGCACTTTTTTCCACACATCCCACCAATTTGAGCAAACTGACAATCAACATAGCATGCCTGATTTCTACAAAGCATCGACTATTCAATCAATAGGTGTTGAAAGGGAAGAGGAAGCATTTTTCCTGAAAGAAAAAAAAGACCCTGAAATCAATACTTTCATAATAATAATTTTTATTCCACTGGATGAGGATGATTTTCATTGCTTTACTGCCAAAGCTGCTGGATTACCATTAACATTCAGACTTTATTGTGCAAGATATCCAACATGCTGATGTCACAGTGTGTTAATACTTTGATTTCTCAAGAGGAACAGTATTGACTTCTGAGGTGATTAGGGATTCCCTGGAGAAATAAGCTTTTTTTATGTGCCTGAAAAGTAAAAAGCTCTTATGGCTACTCTAATAAAAAATAATAATGAAGGAATCATCTATTAAGGCTTCAAGTAGGTAATAAGCTTGAAATGTATGAAAGGTGCAAAACTTCTTATGCTCTCAAGAGTCAAACAGGTCAAAGAGAACCATAAATATTAGGTCTCCTACAAAAAACCTGCATCAGAGTGTAGAGACTGTATTTCTAAAGATGTATTAGCAACAGCAAAGAAAAGAGAATGAGGCAAAAGACCACAAAAGGTTGAGAGTGACAGATAAACACAATAGGTTCAGATACACATCAGGACACATAGCAGCCTTATTTACTAGGACAAGCCCAAATGATTGACAACACCCAAAACGTGAGATACTAACTGGGTGGGACAGAGTTACAAAAGCCAAAACATTATTCAGTTTTGTTATATTACTGTCTTAATCCCTGGGGCTCCACCTACAGTAAAAGCCCCTCCAAGAACTTCCCACTAGAACTTCCCACTTCTCTAAAAATCATGCATCTTAATCCATGTGTTAGATCAGGAAGATGGAATGCACTGCATTTAAATGAATAAAAATTTAGTCTAGGTGCTGACAGAAAACTGGGAAGTGTGAAGTCTGAGGTCATTTTTTCATGGCCTGTCTCAGCAGATTTTGCAACTGCAGAATCAGTTTAGGTTCCCTCTGATATTCTATGTCTGAGTGGTGATTCAGAATAATATAGAAGCATTCTTCTGATAGTTTGAAGTATGCTGCTCCTTCTAAAAGTTTCAAGATGGAAAATAAAATAACAGAATAATAGAAAAACTTGACATGATACACAGCTATTCTGTTTCATTTATCACTGAAAAGGATAATGGCGCATTTATATTTATAGCATTGAGGAGGAAATGAACTATCACAAAGCAGAAAGAGAAAGGAACAGATATTCTTCTCACACACACTTGTAAGTACAGGCAGTGCTCTCAAACAAGCAGAGAAAGCTGTGAAAACCTGGGTTGCTACATCCAATTTTCAGCTAAGATACTCGAATACCTTAGTTGAGTCTGGGGGAAACAGGGTATTTACTGTTGCACCTGGAAATCTATCTACCTCTGATCTCCCTGAAATCTATCCAATCTATCTCTGATGGGCCGAATTCCACACCAAGGGCTAGGCTAAATTCCTGCTTTGCAGTCATCTCTGTGGGGTTCAAACTAACACTTCTTAAAATGCTCACTTAAGCAGTGCTACTGCATCTGTAAAATTAACAAGAAAACCTTCCTTTGCAATCCTCATCTTTCACTTTCTTGCAACATCTCTACATAGAGAATCGGTTTCCTCTGGAACACTTTGAAGTGTTTTCATGCAAAGGAGCAGCTGTTGGGGAACACTTATCACAGAACCTCAGGTGCTTTCTGTTCTTAACTATCCTACAACAGCACAGAATGCAAGTTTGTGACTAATGGACCTGTAGAACATTTGTGTCGGGTTCAGTTTCGCTACAAACTTCTCATTTGACCTTTAGCTAGTCAGTGAGGTAAATCCCTATGGATCTCTGGGTAATCTCAATGGTCACTGAGGTAGGCTTGCCCTATAGGAAATAACTTCAGAAAAATGGATAATTGGCTTAACTTTCACCACTGACAATTATATTTCTTTAGGCTTAGGATTGAAGCCTATGATGATTCTCTTATGCAATGCAAATGGTGAGGCTGAAATAGGGGCTTGGTGGTACATGGACTTAGTATACCAGACAAAACCTTACTGACATCAAGCAAACAAGAATATTTTATTTTTACAAGAGTTTTTGTCTTATATCCTGGAGCCCTCAGAAGAAAGGCTGGCTGAGAATTCAGTATTTCTTTCACCTTACTACTTCTTGATATGCAAATACAACAGCTCTACAGGGAGATAATCTACTTACTTAACTGCTGAGATTTGGTCCTCAACTTCATAGACTCCAAGTCTTCGATATACTGCATGCAAAATCTTGTCACCTTGATAGGCTGTCCCTCTGCCATCCACCAGAGCAACAATAATTCCCTCTTTGCTTGCAAGATAGGTTATCCAGCTAATGCTAAAGGTTTCTTTTACATTCTGACTGCAAGGTCCTCCATACCTGAGGAAGAAAATTCACACATTTTCAACTCATATTTACAAATTTATAAATGGTTATTGGACACTGGACTACAGCTATCAGTACTGATAACATTTCCTCCACATGTATTTTGCTACATGACTGTGGTTCAGAAAGCTCAGTAGACAAACAGTTCTACTCCTATTTTCAATTATTATGAGATTTTGCTATCTAAAATCCATTTTAATCATTTAGGTCTTATCCCTAAGGGAAACAATTAGTTTCAGCTCAAACTAACTGGTGTGGTATCAGCTGCTTGTCCTAAGGGAAATCCTTGGAAAAGCCATCCCTCAAAGACTCAATTCTTTGCTCTCTCCAAATTCCTTAGGAGTAACATCCCTTTTTGGTGCTTTTCTGCTTTTTTTCATTTGATTTCCTCATGCAGTCAGTAATGCCAAAAAAAAGGCAAGATTAAGAAATACGGCTCCTTACACTTGTTGGCTATCCCCTGACCTTATTTGCTTCTGTAGGGAATATCATGTGCTGTTGGAACTGTGGGCAGAACACACCCCACATAGCAGAGCCAACAGAGACACTCCTCATGAGAATGGCCTAATGCAAATTACACATTTGACCTCAAGGACAGGACTCTTCTACTCTAAACTTCAAACATACTTAGCATTCTTGGACCTTTGGATCATCACTAGTTAATAAAAAATGATGTAAATGTTTATTACATCCACTCAGCTCTCCTTTCTGCATATTTCTTTTTCTTTTTTTTTTCACCACTGCAATTTTTATTGCCTTTTCTGCCCGCAATAAATTATGTCAAGTGCTCTTAACAAGCAAGTCCACATGGCTTAGTTTTCTTTTCATCTTAAAAAATGAAGCAGGCTCTTGTATTTTTTCATATTAGCAAAGCTGAAATCAATACTTTCAGACTGCCTCATGATAAACAGAAGAAGCAACAGAGCTAAGATGTACAAGGAGTAGCCTACATGATTTTAGCCTTACTCTTTGAGAAAGTAATCCTTACCATGCTAAGATTACATTAAAATCCTTATCGATCTCCATTGGGATGAATTTCTATTCCAGAAATACATTGAAGAAACCACAACAAATGAAACAGAACTAAGTAGTTTTGCTTTTGCTTTATAA
The DNA here is from genome assembly GCA_013400575.1 of Peucedramus taeniatus. NCBI lineage: Eukaryota > Metazoa > Chordata > Aves > Passeriformes > Fringillidae > Peucedramus > Peucedramus taeniatus. Next base: position 79,233 of record WBNO01021907.1, read on the forward strand.
AATGTTGCAAATCCAGGTTTTGTTAAATTAGAAAAAATATGTTTTCTAACAAAACAAGATTCAAAGAAAGGAAGAGTTACATACACCTGAATAAGCAGAGGGTACTTCTTAGATCGATCAAACTGTGGAGGTAGAAGCATTTTGTACCACAAAGCTAGAAAAAAGACAAATACAAATTAGATTCTTAATGGTTGAAATGATTCCTCTAGGCATTATCCAGAGTTTGGTGTAACAGTATATGAACATGAATCAGCACATAGTACACAACGCACGAACTGTGAATCACAGAACTGAGGCAATTAACTGTTTAAATTGAGCTGTTGAAGAAACCCACATTTACTTTAATTTAGCTATGCTAAATTGTTACTTCACAAAAGTCTAGGTTCTCAGTTTTTCCAGGTGCCTAGAAAAGCATAACCGTTTTCAGATTATCAGATATTAGTTTTGAAAACTTTACACTGATTTATTACCATGGGATACTTTGGTAAGTCACTACTGAAAAGAACAGTGTAAGCAAGTCAATATAATGCATATCACATGAACAGCAGTTTACATATCCCATTTTATTACCACCATATTATATTGTTTTTACACAGTATTTAAACTCTTTACCAACAGTACTAAAGATTTTTTAAAAACACGTGTTGTGAAACAATTGTATTTTAACTATTGTTTTACTGAGAGATACCCTGAGGCATAGACAAATCAGCTGTTATTGAATGGGGCAGAACCAGGCCTTTCTTCCCAATCTGATAAGCCAACAACTTTGTTCTACAGAAATACAATAGTTACTATAACAAAATTAAGGCAAAATATTAAAATGGTGAGAATAAAAAGTACAATAAAGATGTGAAGTTCTTACTTATACCATCCACTTCAAGCTTATTAATTTCTTCTTTTGGCAGTCTGATATCTCGCAAAGCAGACTGCAATTCCCAGTTGTCTTCCAATACTCTGAGCTCTAAGTAAAGAAATGCCTGAATTATTAACTGATTTATTGTTAATTTCTCTTCAGTAATTAAGATTCCTTTACTTTGTGTTATTAGAACAGAAAGGAAATCTGTGAATTTTACAAGCGGAGTAATGAAATCCACTCAGACACTTCTAATTGGGCTTGATCACATAGCTAAATGAAAGAAAAGCAGTGGAATTGCAGTGCACAAATCGTCGTTAGATTTTTATAGGATGTAGATTTTGCAATGCAAATCACTTCACATGTTGCCTCTGAGTGTTAGAGTCCCGCATGTTAAGAGGAAACAGCTTTCTCCTGCAGATCCCTCATTCCAGTTTTGTAAAATGGGGGAGCTAGAAATGCAAAATTCATGGCATTGTGCAAAACACAGTCCTATATCTCCTGTATCTTCTCTCTTGCTTATCAGACTAACATCAGTTTAACCTCTGAGATCCTTGGGCAGTGTGGTCAAGTACACGGTCCTCAGGGAATATCTTGTTTCTGGGTAATGCAGGAAATTCAATTTCTCAAGGGGTTATGGCAAAGCTTCATTTAACCACTGTACAGTACGTTCCTACACAAAGACACCAGGCTTACCATCTCACTGTCCTTATTACTGCTCACTTAGTAAACCATTTTTCTTTTTTCCTTTTTTAAATCTAAACACTACTAACATTTATTGTTTTACTTGCTTTAGACCAAATCCAGTTACATAATTTAAAAATTACTGTTTAACATTTAATTAACTTACAGGACAGACTGCAAAACTGTATATTATTAATCCATTGGTTCTTGTTTATTTATGTGTTTTCCCATGAGTAGTGAGGGATGAAGAATATTGGAAACATAATGGAAATCTGTGACTTTTAGCTTCACTTTCAGAATGAAAGATCCTTTTAAAACTGCAGGAGATTTTTCCTTTACCTTTCCCTTCTCGTTTCTGGAAATGTTCAAAAAAAGTACAAGGAGCATTCTTCTCTCAACATATATTGAGCTAGGTAGTGCTTAGGCCATGCCAGAAATATAACACTGGAATTCGTTCTTTCAAAGTACTCTTGACAAGTTTTGCAGATTCAAGTGGGTTTTTTTATGGCTGAAAGATCATCCTGCTTTTGGATGCTCATGCAAACTCAGCTGAACCCTTTTCCAGCCTTCCCCTCAAAACTCCTGAAACTTCCCCATTACCACAACTGAATTGTAGGAACTTCCAAACTGATCTATGTCAGTTAAACTGTCTCCTACTAAAATTCACGGGTGATATAGTTTCAAAATGCTGCCAACTGCAATGAAAATGGATTTACTAAAAATAGTTTTGCACCACAGAAGAGATTATGAAAGCAAGGAACTGAAGGAAAATTAATTCTAAAAAGGTAATGAAGAATTTAAAGAGAAGCCTGAATTTGTTTTTGTTCCTGAGAATAACAGCACAGAAGAGGGTGGCATGAGGAAACAGTAGTGAAAATCCATTACAGGAAACTGTTCTCTGCTGCAGAGAGGTTAAGAAACACATAATTGCAGTTGGGCACTTAGATGCATTTCAAGCAATGCATAGTTTGAAAAGATAGAAGGGGCCCTTTATATAAAAGGTAACAGTGAATCAGAAAAAACAGAGAGGAATAAAAATGGATTAAATATATAAAAAAATCCATGCATGCATTGTATTTAAACCTTTAAATCTATTTAAACCATCTGCAAAAGAAATACCATAACAACGTGTTTCTATACCGTAAGTGCAATAGACATGTTAACCTATCTTTTCCATTTGCAAAAAATTTTAAGTGGTTATAAAATAAGATGTACCAACTGCTACTGGAGTCTAAATAATATGATGTTGCAATTCACTGACTTCTACATGAATCACCATGGATTAAATTAGTCTAACAATATTGCAGCATTTGTCTTCCTTATGTTTTTGTGTGCCTTTGGTCAGGCAACACTCAGTTAACAGTGGGTTATCAATGGAGACTGAGCTGTAGGGACCATTAAAACTACCAGCTCCTTTCTACTGATTATTGGGGAAGGAAGGGAATGCTAAATCACTGAAGTTTATACACAGCCATGCTAGTTTTCATAACTTTCCAGGAACTGAAGGCTAAAAGTTGGAGAAGAACTTTTAGGGAAAAAAACAAGGGACAGAGGGAGAAGATTCACTGCAGAACAATTGATATTTTTATTGTTAGAAAGTTCCTGCTTGGCTTGGTTGCAAACAGTCTTTGCTAAAGGCTATTTAAAAAATAAGGGCTCTGAAAGTTTCTTGCTGAAGATCACACTTTGTATCAATAATTACACCTTGTCTGAAGCAGTTATTTGAACTGATCATCTGAAAGAGCTTCTGCTCTTCTCTGACATCTCTACTGATGGCTGAAGAGGAAGTCATTGATCCAAATTCTAATTAGTACAGCACAACAGGTCAAACTGTAAACTCTAAATAGTACACTATTGTCTTTTGTATAAGGTAGCGTTGCCTCAAGAAAAAGAAAGTCTTGTGTTCATCCAAATGTGAAAAGGAATATTCTGGAAATCACAATGTTTTCTACAGAGTTTGACTCAAAATTTGGTAGACAAAGAGTTGCCCATGTTCATTTTATCTATAGTGTGTAAACAGGAAAAACAGCAGAATGCTATGAAAGTGCTGGACTCAGGAATTGAGATAAATGCATCAGTGTGTTTGTTCATGCTTGGATTTTACTGATGAACAAATCTAGAAAGACACTCATTATTTTAATACCAAACAGGATGAAAGGCTTCTTGATCACAATCCTAAGTATTGTATTAGAAGACCTTGATCTGGATTAGAGGTAGAGTATACCAATTACTCAGAAATAGGCAGGATACTTGCGGTACCTCTATCACCACGGTTCTCAAAAAGAGTAGAAATGGGAATCCCAGGACCTGTTGTAAGAATGATAAAGTCAGTTTACAGTTTGAAGCTGGAATTTGGTGATGCAGTGTGTATTACATTAACATCGACAACTGACAGGAGTTCAAGAGCTCAAAGCTGATGCAAAAATCTAAATCTTCTCTGCTGGATAAGTCACTAGTCCCTGCTACAATACATAAGGTACTGTATGTACAAAGACTTGGCATTGCTCAGCAAACATAATAGAAGCGACTTTAAATCTGCTAATGCTTCCTCCCTAGAGATGAAGTGACATCTAGTTAATACCTGAGATGTGATTACATAAGGTGAATGCAGAACTAACAATGTGAAACATTCTTCTGAGAACATGTCACATCCTATTTGTGAAGGTGAGCGCCTTTCACATGGTGACGACCTTCCTGACTATTTTGTGCAAGAATGATTGAAAGGTGTTGTTATTCGCTACATTTGGTTCTCTCCTCAACAGAAGTTCTAAGGAACTTTTCAGCTGATCAGTTGGTGCAGAATCACAGGAACAGTAAACTTTATAAGAAGTACACAAAAGGAAAACCTTGGATACTTTTCCTCTTTTTTTTTATATTATGATGTCACTGTTTTTTGAGTACAGCAGTGGATGAAACCTCAGATCACTGAAATCATCTAATTTATTACAAAAGAGCTAAGACCTCCTTTAATACTTCTGTCTTGCAAGTGGATTCAATA